>JBBBVM010000023.1:4473325-4879170 GCA_037355625.1 Petunia x hybrida | reverse complement strand
TACGTGCTTCTATGAGACGTTCACGTATCTCTTGAACGTCTACCCTTTGTTGATGTCTTCTGTAGTGTGGTCTGCGAGGCATATTTTCCATAGTTTTTTTTACTCTGATTTTCTTATAAGTTGGATGATGATCTTTAAAAGACTAATTTTGTGGTATTTATAGATTGTTGGGGTGTGATTGAATGGGTGCATTGGGAATAATAAAGGCATATATAGTCCTATTATAACTTTAAACTTACTTAAATCATGTTTAACATGCCATTAACGCAATATGCCATTTTAGACATACGGAGTGTAAAAAAGTGGTCTCGAAAATCAATTCTAATTACATACATTTGATTACCAGTTTAAAAGGGTAGAACAGTGCACAAAGCATCCTGCATTCACACACTTTAGGCATATAAAGTTTACCATAATCACACCTAAAATGGATTATCAAATCTCCCAGAAGTCTCCACTTTGGTTTATCCATAAAAACTCCAAAATCAAAAGGAACAATTTTACAAGGGTTGTTGCTTAGGAGCAAAGCAACGCTTAAAAGCTGATGTTCAGAATATTCTGCAAATTGAGTAAAGGAGCTCGTTGAGGATGAGAGAACTCTGCCAAAAATGTGCAAGGCAGCTAGCGCCCAAGCTCTTTCTCGCCAAGTGCTTATTGAGCACTAGAGGTTCGGCCTACACTCCAAGCAACGCCTCTCCATCTTCCAAGCTTACTGTCGACGCCAATTTTTTTCCGAACCGGTTAGGGTTCGAAACAGGGCTCGACTTATTGGAACTCACGGGTAAGACTTGGAGTCGCCACCTAACATATTTTTTAACTAGGCGTATTAGGACACCTACTTTTGTTTCTAGCCAACTTTTATAGTTAACTCTGAAATATGGTCTTGCGAACTAAAAATTCTAGGTAAGGGTTCAAGTTAACTCGAGAGGAAGGTGTTAGGCACCTCTCGAATTCTACCAAATATGGTTACCGGCCGGACTAAATATTGGGATTCAAATAATTTAACCTAAATCTAACTAAACAATGTCTACTATACATGTTAGATATATAATTAAAATTAATAAAAAGATCATATTCGTTAATTGCTTCATCCTTAGCAATCTTCAACCAAAGATACCTCGCAAAATAAAATAAAAATAAATTAGTTAGTACGTCAAAAATGAATTAATAAACGATAAGACAAAAATTAAATAATGCAATAATAAGTTGTATGTGAGTCGTCTCTAGAGCGTCGTCTTTTAACTTACGCAAATGTACGTCGCAAAAAATACGAAAATGAATTGGCACAATAATTAATAAAGCAAAATAAGTAATGAATAATAATAATAATAATAATAATAATAATAATAATAATAATAATAATAATAATAATAATAATAATAATAATAAAATAAAAGGAGGAAAGGAATTTTTGAAAGTTTAGGCTCAGATTAGGTGATAGGGGGTTAAGGATAGCGTCACACTGCAAACACGCCAACCGGTCGTGTTGCCATGCCAAGTGCGGGTCCTTTTGCCTATCCCGTTTGTTTTTGCAACAATGTATGTATATTATCGTCATCGCCTATTTTATTTTCGGAGGGACACATAAGGGACATTGTACGTATACGGGACGAGACTTCTTTGACCTCTAAAATGTCATTGGTCTAATGGTGTAGCATCCATTCAAATCAGTGTATAGCCTCAAAATTAATATTTTTCATAGGCTTATAACCAGTGTTAACCTAGATATTGTTCAGATCAGAGCAACCCGCAGCAGGATACCCAAAGGGGTTAACGGACAGTGGTTCAAGTAAATTATATAAATTGCCCCAATGTAATAAACGAGATAAACATTAAGCAAAAACAGCAATGCAACCACACTAGTAACAGTACAGTTAAACAGTCAACAGAGGCAAAGAACAATTGCAGTAAATCATGAGGATCATGAACACATCCACGGGCTGAAGATAGGGTCAAAAATCCAGAACAATTGATCAAGCCCAAATCTCTAAATACTCAGAACAAGGCATAGGGACAGGTACGCCGAGGTGCAGTTTCCCGGCGAAGAAAATGACGATAACGAAATAGAGGCAAGAAAACCCAGTAGTGACAGCGATCAGCACAATAAATTGCGGAGAGGAGGAGCGACTGCCAACCTGTAGCGGCGTCGCTACGACTCCACCAATCCTTTTTAATTTTCGATCTCAACATCGGCCAAGGAACGATCAAGAGACTTCCGGCTAAAATCAAACGCCACCCCTGTTACTGTCGGTGGTGGTGGCCGTTTTACCACTGCCTCGTCACCTCCTTTTTCGATTTATGGTATTTCCTCCGCCATCCTCTCTCTCTTTCTGATCTTCCTCCCCGTTGCTACTAGTGTCACTGCCCTGTCCCGATATCCTATGTATCCCCTCTATTTTCACCGCTACTCCACTCTCCCCTGCCTCCGATCTGTATATCAGTAAGTGTGTGTGTATTGTTTAGGATAGATAAGGAGAAGTAACGGCAGTGATGCCGTGTGTATTGGTGTGGGGGTGGTGTAATGGTGGGTGTCATAAAGAAAGAAAAGGGAGATAGTAGTACGCGTGCACGTTGGTCAGTGTGTGTGTGGGGTTTTATAGAGGGAGAGAGAAGAGGGTGTTGGGTGAGGATAATGTATTATACCTGTCCTTTTTCTGGATGTCCAAATGCAAAGGATTTATATAACTCCATTTTTGAAAGAGCCGTTGAAGAAGATTTGAGGATTCCGGGAGTGATTGTGGGAGATTAGAGGAGAGTGATTAAAGGTGTGATATTGAGATGATGGGGGATCTAATTTTGGTAGCTATGTTGGGGGATTTGAAAGGATTATGGAAATGATTTGGATTTTGATGGAGATATGAGTGTACATAATGTCAAAAAGATGGGTAGATACGCTAAGTGTAAAAGATTAGGAGATATTTCGTGTGTGAGTGAATAAATGAGTAAGATTTTAAAAATAAATAAGAGATATAGTGAAAAAATGTAGCACAATCAAAATTAAGAATTTGGTTAGGTGACCCATCTAGATTTGAGATGAGATCAAGAACATTTGAACATAGAAAGAATGTATTTGGCTAGACCATTTTTCTAGGTTCTAAAAAGAGATCTTAGAATTTAAATAACAATACCAGAATTATGAAATGAAATTAGTAGTGTATAAAATTGGACTAATAATTAACTTAATAGGTGTAAAATAATTAAAGATATAAATACGCATATATATAAATGAAATTAGTAGTGTAAAATAATTAAAGATATATATATATATATATATATATATATGCATATGTATATAATATTTATGAAAAGGAAAAATACACACATAAAAAAAATTGAGAAAATTAAATTAATTAAATATATATAGCCACAAATATTTATTAAATATTATAAATGCGCTAAATTGCACAAACAATCATAGTTTTGGAAAATAGCCTAAATGATACAAAATTATATAATATAGCCATAATTGAGTATATAGTGTATAGGTAGGTAATATCAGACGTAAATGCATGCCTTCTAATGCAAATTTTCTCAATCAGTTAAATTGCACCTTTAAGTTAAATTATAGCCAATTATGAAAAAGGAGGGACAAAATTGGGTGTCAACAACTGCTCCTCTTTGCCCGGAGATGATGAAAAGAATCTTCGGGCAAAGATAGTTGATGGAGTAGCCAATTTTTTCACGACGGCAGGTGGACTGTTGTAAAGGAGAATAAGAGTTTTGGGGTTTTTCGGCCAAACCCCGGTCTCTGTGTTGCCTACATATCTCGGGTATCAAGAGAATCAGGCTGTGTGTAGTTCTAGAATGTCATGTTGCCTGTGTGAGAGATCTATGGCGCACGATTTAAGTGTTAAGGATAAACTTTTCAAGTATGCAAAGTTCACGATTTAAATGAAGATAATATCAATAGATCAAGCATGGGAAAAGAGGCTTATAATCATCCTAGTTATGAAAATGTATCGCGCTACATATCCATAAAGAGGAGTTTATACGTACATAGTTTCCACTTCATCTCGATAAATGAGTAATCTTGCCTTCAATATTGTCTTGACTGAGCAGGGGAATATTTGAGGAGCGAGCTTTATAAACGCACACGATTTAAACAGAATGGCACGATTAAGTACGAGAACATGCACGATTGACACAAATAAGCTTGAATAATAAGGAACAAAGCTGGCATCTAATTAGGAAATTAAAGATTAAGTCGATCACTTGTGCGAGTAGGGAAATTTGGATTTGATCACTATGGAACTCGGCAAAATAGATAGTTTGTGGGCATAGCAAAGACATTGTCGATAGGACTAGCCTTCTTGAATGGTGTTCCAGAATGGTGCATAATATGTATTTGAGGTTTTGTGGTTGCACAAATTCACATGCAGTAGTGATTTTTGGGGAGCAAGTGTGAGAGTATGGGAAATGGCGCAGGGGTTCGTCGAGAGATCGGGGAGTGCCCTGCAGCAAAATGTAGATAAATGCAAATAGAGATAAAGATAAAGAAAAAGTAAACTTATTTGTTGAGCTGAGTAGTTGTTTGTCATGTAGTTGTCTAGTCTGTTTTCAGGTACTTTGCGTACTAGGAAATATATGTCTCTCCTCTAGGTAAATTTATTTGCTCGTCCGGTGATGCTAAGTGCCTTTGTCAGGAGATAATTGCTTGTCGCGCTAAGCTGTATACCCTGGAACATTGTCACGCTATTTCCTGCAATAAAGGTGAGCTTGTTGCAAATAATATTTGTAAATGTAAAATAGACTTTCATGTCGTTGGATCGTCTTGACACTGCTTCTCGTAAAGAGACCTATGTGCTCGTCAGCACTGCTACTGTCTCCTCGTAAAGAGAACCTACTGCTACTGCCTCTCATCGTGAGATATTTTCCTCCTCGTAAAGAGAACCTACTGCTTGTCAGCACTGCTACTGCCTCCTCGTAAAGAGAACCTACTGTTACTGCCTCTCGTCGTGAGATATTTACCTGTCGTGTCAGGCTGTGTACCCTACGAACAAAAGTAAAGTGAAGTGTGAAAAATATAGAATAATGTTACCGTGCGTATAGGATTTCTTGGAGCACTGTCACGTTGATTGTCATTTTTATTGCGTCTTTGGGCCTTTGGTGAATTTTGAGGTTCAACCTCAAAATTCTGCCCCCAGTGTCGGCTTGCGTCTTTTGGAATTTTTGAGAGGGTTCTCAAAAATTCTGCCCCAGTTTATAGCTAATTATTGTAGTGCCTGCAGAACTTGTGTTTGTGTTGAAAGATCTGCTCTCAAAGAAAGATTCGTTAATCGAAACAAAGTGGTTGCATTGCATTGAACACCAAAGTATGGACTTGAATCTGCATTTTTCCTTTAGTGTGATCATTGGGTATTTTGATGACTCTGATTATGTGGATACTTGCATACTCAGACTGAGGTTTGGTGTTTGGATTTTGCCGGATTTGGAGGTTGTCCAAAACTGTATTTGTCTTGGGTTGTGCTGAGGTGTCTTCATGTTTCGTGCTTTTCTTTTAAAAAAGTCATGGAGCTAACTTTGATGGATTACTTTGTGTAGAAAATGTACTTGTGGTTTAGGAGTTGCGGTTTCCATTTATTAGTTCTTGTTGTACCATTGTCTTGCTTTGGTCAATCAGACTCTGAATTTTGTGTTTCAGTGCAGGATGTTTTGTGGTGTCATGATATTGAATGTTCGAGTGATGAGTGTAGATCTTGGTCGGATCAAAATCTGGAATGGGTATTTAGGGAGCAGTTCGTTCGTTGGGTGCAATATATTTTGATTGAGCTAAAGGTGCAAAGGTGTGAGGTTTTGTCTTTTGTCTGTCTTTGATTGTGTTGAGCCTGATAAGGTTGCTATAAGTTTTGACAGAAAGGAGGTTGTTTATTGTGTAAGTTGGGTGCCATGTGAGGTTGTGAGCTTTGCCAGTTTTGGTTGTATAGTGGTTGGATTTCTTTCTTGCGACTCTTGTGTGGGTATAATGCCAGCTGATTTTATTCGTTCCTACTACAAGTTGTACAGAAGTGGAAATGGGATTGTCTGAATCCCTTCGTGTCATATGGTGGTGATTCAAAATGCTTTGTTCTAGAAGAAAATATTTTCAGCTCGGCTTGCCATTTCGGCTTTATTCTGAATGCAGATTCTTCACCAATTTCGATGTTCAAGCGCAAAGCAACCGCAAAAAGTGGCAAAATGCGCAAAACTGTGTTAGCACATTAGTGAAAAGTTGAAGCAAAAACAACATATAAAGCCTAAGAGAATGCCTAGACCGCGGATGATAGATTAGCACTTGACTTTGAAGATTATGACAAATTATGTAGAGATTCCAAAAGATTGCTTGGGTGCTTTATGTAGCAGTCAAGACAAGGATTTTGGTTAAATAACTGATACTTGTTTAAGCAGAAGATGAAAATTTGAATGTTAATGAAAAGTGATAAGGATGTTGTGTAAGGAATAGGTTGTGTTGTGTGACAGAAAGGGAGGTTGGCTTTTATCGAACACCAAGACTTTGAGTGCATTTGTCATCTTCCCTTGCAAATTTGTGTGTCATGATGCTTGTATGTCTTTGAAAGATATACTCAATGTCTTTCGTACTTGTCAACCGAACTGCTGCAATCCAATTTTTGCACTAAATTCCCTTTGTTTAATACTTTATTGCAGAGAGACCGAACCCGATGTAGGTCGCCCATGTATCATGTATATTCTTAGATTGTTGTTTTAGTCAAGACCATTTTAGAGGTCGGTCATATTGTATTTTCCCGTTCAATGTGGTTGTTGTCATGAGAATTCACTCCAGTAAAGCTTCGGACCAAAATTACTCCAAGAATTCTATGTGCCCGTGTCTTTGTATCAAATCAGTGCTTGGCCTTCTAAGTGTCTCAAATAACTTCGTCCTGAGTTCATTGTCTTGACTTAGTTTAGTCGGTCAAGATATGCTTTTAAATACCTATGGGATTTTCATTTCATGTCATGTAATGGGAGCTTTTGTCACTGATCTTTGTATTCCTTTCCAAGTTGAATCAACCTACTAATTTCGGTTGTTGTACATGAACCTTTGTAACATCAATCGGGTTCCCCTCGTATTTGATTTCCTTATTTCCTTCTGATACCCCTTTGAACGCCTTTTTGACTATGAATGGCTTCAAGTTTGAGAATGTGTGTAAACAATATGATCTTCGAACCTTGGTGTCAAAAGGTATTGTGGTAAGTCATGTGTGCTTTTGAATTTGACCAACATACCTCTTGCTCCGCCAATATTCCGCTCCATGTGCATAGTCCCTGACAAGTTCACTTTGCTTAACCATATCTTTTTCCTTGATATCCAACTTAAGCCAATCTTATAGATAATAGATTTTGAGTTGGTAAGGGATAGGGAATTATCAGGACGTGCCAAAGATTTCTGATATCAGGATTGGGCCCAGAGTAGGGAGATGAGGTGCCCTTGTCACGACCCAACCTAGGGCCGCGACGGATAACCGATACTGAATGTCGATCATCACTAACCTTACTAAAAATCTATGAATAATAGAGATGAGCTGGCAGCCTGGTTATAAATCTATACATATTTACTGAAAATATGAAGTCTGGAAAGATGACAAGGCTATCACATGCTGACATACATAACATAGTGACTGAACTACACAGGGACTTATCTACAGGCCTCTAAGAGTACTGAACTGAATATACAAAGGAGGGGACAAGGCCCCGCCATACCTACTCGACATCTGTACAACATACCAAAAGTAGTAAACTCCGGAAAGAGACGGAGTGACTCCAACAGCTGGTAGATAGCCTACTAACGTGGCTCAGGGTCTGGTCTCTCTGTACCTGCGCGCCATGAAATGCAGCACCCCAGAAAAGGGCGTGAGTACGATATGTAACAAGTATGTAAGGCATGAGCATATAATATATAGCATGGCTGAATGAAACTGTAAGGCTGGAATATAAATACGAAAATATGTGCTGAAGTACAGCAATGAAGCTGGAAATCTGAAACATGGACTAAATATGATCTGAATATAAACTGAAGTCTAACTGAATTTGAAACTGAAGACTGAGCTGAACTATACTGATAAATAACTGTAATATGATTGATAACTGGTAACTAGAAAATGGAACTGATAGCTGTCAACTGATACTGACGCTAAGAACTGGTGGCTGATAACTGAGAACTGATAACTGGTATTGAGTTAAAAATAAACTGTTATCTGAACTGATACCTGTCTGGTGTTATGGGCTGTATCTCCCCAAATCAGGTAACCGAACATCTAAACTAGTACATGTCTGGTGTTATGGCTGTATCCCCCCAAATCAGATAACTGAAAACCTAAACTAGCCTCATGTATAATCATTCAATGCATACTGTGGCTATATACGCGTATATAACAAACCTGGAGGGTGTTATGGGCTATGTCCCCCCCAGCCAGTAATATCTAGTCTCTCTGGTCAGAGTGTATGGATGACACCCGGTCACACCAGGTGTTTCAACTCTCGCCTGAACCAGAGGGGTTGTATCCCCCAGATGGGTAGTATCACACGCGACTGGACTGTGTGTCCAATGTCCAGCCTCTATGGGGGACTCCAAATCACACATAACATGATCACAATATAAGCATAAGCATGTATGAGGCATATCACATGTGGAAACAATAGATATGGACTCAAAGGAATGATAAGAAAACTATGGATAGAACTATAGACACAACCTAGAACTCAGAATTTGTCCAACTCTTTGAATTTCTATAAAAATTTCGGCAGAGTTTCCCCTAAAACTGGAGGGTTCACAAAAACAGAACCAGCACTAAAATATATACGGGAATGGGTACCCGGATAAACTGATAACATAAACAACTTAAATGGATAACAAAATGAGATGACCGGACGGCATAACAATTCCATGGATGTACAGAATTTCTGGATAGTACCACTATCCTTTATTACATCATAGTTTTAAGGGTATAGATCAAAGTTATAGACTTCATAGTCTTCATAAAAGTTTTAGATATATGCCTCAGGGTTCCAGGGAATCTTAAAGAATCTCAATATCAATTTTGTACAAGGAGTTATGATCAATATACTAACAATTGTCCAAAGATCAAAACGATTTTCCAGATTTTGAAACGTTTTATCTTGCTTATTTGGACGTCTTTCACCTTGGATTTTAGTACCAAATTAAGTATATACAAGGTTTCCTTGATGATATAGAAGTAACCAACAAGAAAAACCATATTTGGAACTAAGAAAACCTTCAAAAGCTACAAAACAAATGCCTTGTCGAAAGAAAGGTTTAGCCTTACATACCTTTGATGCTTTTTGCTTCTAAGCCTTTTTCCTTTGAATTCCACACTTTCTAAAGCCTAAAAAAGCTATAACATAACATTTGGTTACTTTACTTAACCATGAAGTAACTCTAAAACTCAAGCTTTAGATGAAATTGAAGGTAGCATAACGTTACCTTAATCGCGTAGAACGTTTTGACGCAGTCCGTCTTCAATTTCGAGTTAAGATTGGCGTCCTTCCTTCAAAATCATAAAAGTTGCTTAAAACTTCATGGGAGCACTGTTCTCTCTTGATATTTCTAGAAATGATAAGATGGAGGCGATTTTTCTATTTTATACTAAAAACATTTCAGTTTTAGTCCTCTTTTGCGCTTATATTTCTTTTTCTGGCCTGAATTCTGATGCTCATATCTTTTTATCCAGATGTTGTATGAACAATCCATTAAAAGTTTTGGAAACTACACTCCAAGACCTTCAATTTGGTATATGATATGTCCTAAAAAGACCTCATATAACATACGAATTTAATTGCTCAAAAAGCTTCGTTACAAGGCAAATCCTTAGTCGGTTTTTCCGCAACTTAAATCCGATTTTTCCCAAACATTATATTTAACATATAAACATCATATATGGTCATATTATGACTTTAAACTCACTTAAATTATTCTTAACATATCATTAGAATGATATACATCACTTTAGATATACGGGGTGTAACAGCCCTAGTAGAAAATTAGATTTGGGAAGGGATTGACTTAGGTAGAAAGAAACCTAGAGCGACAGACAAATGCACACATAACAAATAAGCAATGCATCCTATAATTCAAAGGACTGTTTTATGCACGACGATATGAAAAGCGCTTTGTGCCACATGTATCATTTCGTTTGCTAACAAAATACAGAATCTAAAAGAGAATATTGTTTTTATCGAACATTGGTCTTTATTACAAGGGCCAATATTGAAACAGTGTAAGAGAAGGAAAAGACTAAACATTTTCTAGGAAATTAGATCAAGGCCAAACGAACATCTTTCATGCTGGTCCATCTCCAGAAGATTCTTTCTCTTCTTCGGACGAGTCTCCCTTGGATAAGCTTGCCTCTGATGAGTCTCCTTAGAAGATGAAATTGTCTACATCGGTTAAGAGCCGGGATAAGTCGAATGTGAAATTTTTCAACATTTCCCATGCTTTCTGTCCTTTCTCCTCTATTCCTTTGTCAGCCACAGCGCTCATTCCTTCGCTACCCCATACACCTATAGACTCTATGGTTTTGTCAATAGTTCTGCCTTACTGTGCCAATTGTCTTTTTCTTTGTTCTTTGCTTCGACCAATCTTTGCTTTTTTGCTATTTTCTCTCGTGTCTTTGCCATTTTTTTGCGTAGCCTCTTGCACTCTGATTCTAACTCATCAAAATTTCTTTTCCTTTTTGTTGTTGCTCTTAGTTGAACTGTCCCTGCTATGTCTTTCATGAGCCAGTCCAGATAATCTTCATCATAGCCTGCATCAAACCTGTCTCGTCCAAAGTTCTAATATCTTGTCTTTGAATGGTATCATTCCTCCTAAAATATATGCTTTGAAACTTCTGATGTCTGCAATTTGGGGTACAATCTGCTTTCTCTCTGCTTGTCTAAGTGCATTTAAAGGAGTGTATGGGTAAACTCCTCTAAACCCAATCAAGATAAGAAATAAAGCTCCTTTCGACTGTGTGATAACCGTGATACTGGGAAAGTAGTCAAGCATCCATTGTATATTTTCGGATGTCAACTGACAGAATATGTGGCGCCAGCCTTTGGCGGTTGTTGGTAGGTCCCACTTCTCAAGAGCGTTGCACATGCAGCCAGTATGAGTCAAGATGTAGTTTTTCCTTGATATAGAGTGGAAAGTTTGGTCTGTGCTGTTCATCTTTTGCAAATCTTCTGCTAACTAAATTTGTAAAAGCAAATTGCAACCTTCGAAAAAGCGAGCGCCCCTCTTGCATCTTTCCAAAGCTCGGTACATTTCTTCAACAATCATAGGTATCAAAGTGTACTTTCTACCAAAGTCCTTGAGTACAGCATCAGCAATTGATACCACGCAAACATCAACTGATCCTTTATGTTCTAGAAACACAACAGTCCCTAAAAAGCTGGTGACAAAAGCGAGTACCCTCCGCTCTTGCCAATCTGCTTGATTAATGCTGAAATTATCTTGGAATTCTTGAAATGCCTCTCTGCACCCGAACTTAACATAGAGGGAAGCTAGAGAAATTCATGACTGTCTTATGTTATCTGTGCACAATTCAGGCTTGAGTCCCACCATTTTGAAGAGCTCCTCGGGTGTAATGTTCTTAGGCATCAATGTTTCATCACTATCAAATGTGAGTTGAGTCAATCCGCCTATTTCTTCCAGCAACGGTGTCAACTCTACACTTCCAAAGTGGAAGAATGCTTGATCTGCATCCCAATAGCGTACTGTTGATTCTACTATCCCTTTTACTACAGTGTACTCCATTAGTGAAATCAGATTCTCCAACACCATTTTGACTTGATCTTGTTGATCTATGCTTAGGTTTCCCCACCAATCGTTGAGTAACTGAGGGACTCCAGTAGCTATGTCGAATGTTCTAGTGGCCACGATCTTTGGAAAAGATAAAGAAAGGAGAAAAAAGGGAAGGAAGATGCCTAAATTCCGCGTGTAAGCTTTGATCAACGTGTGGCACGGGTTTTTTGAAAATAAATGCAACCTAGAATATGAAAAGTGTGTTGTTTCAGGTTGAGAACCCTTTGGACACTCTAGACAAAGGTTTGTTAATGGACTTTTGACATACCAAGGATGTCAAGTCTTTATATAATTCCTAAAGGATAAATGCGCATTATGTGTCATTCCGTCTATCAAGTGGTCGTTTCTGCTTCAAATTAGGCTTTTAATGCCTTTTCGGTTACCTTTTGTGCATTTGAATAGCATTGAATACAGCATGATTCCGACTGTTTAAGAATAAACAACTGTTTCTGATTCTATTTGGGCTATTGATGCCTCTTCGGTTACCTTTGTGCCATTGAATGGCATTGAATACAGGATAAGCCCAATAAACGGTCCACATTTGCACGTTCAATCTTTTAAGTAAATGAAAATAAATCATGTTCAACGCTCTTTGAGGGTCAAGGACCCGTTCTGATTGTTTGAACAAGTTGGCCTATCGGACTTGTTCGACTAATGATATGTCACGATGCATGGTCCTAGAGTTACCACTAAGAGCTAGATTGACATAGACCGAGTTTTATTATCCTTCCAAATGAACAACTCGGGAGCAGGAGCGGAAACATCACGGACCAACTAGATTCCAAGTCGTTCCCCTAAAGGATAATTTGTGAGGAAAGAGGCGGTCGTTTTTCAACGCACGATTTGAAACTGCCAGAAGCTGCGAAAAGTATAAGCGGTATGCACAAGTTTTTAAAAATGTACAAGTTTTGAAAGAAAATGCACATGTTGTTGAAAAATGATGCACATGTTGAAGTAATTCACAAAATAATTTTTTTTTTAAAAAAAAAAAGTTAACAAAAAAAAAACAAACAAACAAGTTAGTTTCAAAAAATAGGATAATAGGAACAAGACAATATAAAACACGCAAAAAAGAATCATGAAACCGTTTTAAAGAAAACGATTTAGCAAACTTGTGGAGGATTTGAAAACTGTCGAAGCACGAAATGTCTTCTCCTAAAAGAAACTTATAAGAGTGGGTTCCTAGGCACGGTTATGGTTCCCCCAGGCGGACAACAGAGGGGTGAGAACATTTATAATTGTTGGTTGTACGACGGACCAACTAGATTCCAACCGTTCCCCCTAAAGGGTGTTTTGAGAGTGGAACGACCGTGGGATCCACGTAATCGATCATAGTGTGTGCATGTGTAAACTTTTCAGGAGTGGAGGAAGTACAAAGAAAACCCAACAAAATTAAAACAATAAAAGAAGTGCCAAAGAACTAATCTTTCATCCTCCAAAAAGGAGGGGAAAAAGTTAGTCTCAAAATAAAATAATAAGAGCAAAAAATCCCAATATAAAGTCCGTTATGGTTAGAACCTTGATATCCCCAGCGGAGTCGCCATTCTGTCGACACCCATTTTTTTCCGAACTGGTTAGGTTTCGAAATAGGGCTCGACTAATTGGAACTCACGGGTAAGACTTGGAGTCGCCACCTAACATATTTTTTAACTAGGCGTATTAGGGCTCCTACTTTTGTTTTTATCCAAATTTTATAGTTAACTCTGAAATATGGTCTTGCAAACTAAAAATTCTAGGTAAAGGTTCAAGTTAACCCGATAGGAAGGTGTTAGGCACCTCTTGGGTTCCACCAAATGTGGTTATCGGCCGGACTAAATATTGGGATTCAAATAATTTAAACTAAATATAACTAAACAATGTCTACTATACAAGTTAGATACATAATCAAAATTAATAAATGGATCATTTTCATTAATTGCTTCTTCCTTAACAATCTTCAACCAAAGATACCTCGCAAAATTAAAAAAAAATTAGTTAGTACGTCAAAAAAGAATTAATAAACGATAAGACAAAAATTAAATAATGCAACAATAAGTTGAATTTGAGTCATCTCTGGAGCGTCGTCTTTTAACTTACGCAAATGTACCTCGCAAAAAATACGAAAATAAATTAGCACAATAATTAATAAAGCAAAATAAGTAATGAATAATAATAATAAAGAAAATAAAAGGGAAAAAGGAATTTTTGAAAGTTTAGGCTCAGATTAGGTGAGAGGGGGTTAAGGATAGCGTCACGACTGCAAACACGTCAGCCGGTCGTGTTGCCATGCCAAGTGCGGGTCCTTTTGCCTATCCCGTTTGTTTTTGCAACAATGTATGTATATTATCGTCATCGCCTATTTTGTTTTCGTAGGGACTCAAAAGGGACATTGTATGTATACGGGATGGGACTACTTTGGCCTCCAAAATGTCAAGGGCCTAACGGTTTAGCATCCGTTCAAATCAGTATATAGCCTCAAAATTAATATTTTTTTAGGCTGATAACCGGTGTTAACATAGATATTGTTCAGATCAGAGCAACCCGCAGCAGGATACCCAAAAGAGTTAACGGACAGTGGTTCAAGTAAATTATATAAATTTCCCCAATGTAATAAACGAGATAAACATTAAGTAAAAACAGCAATATAACCACACTAGTAACAGTACAGCTGAACAGTCAACAGAGGCAAAGAACAATTGCAGTAAATCATGAGGATCGTGAACACATCCACGGGCTGGAGATAGGGTAAAACATCCAGAACAAATGATCAAGCCCAAATATCCAAATACTCCGAATAGGGCATAGGGACAGGTACGCCGAGCTGCAGTTTCCCGGCGAAGAAAATAACGATAACGAAATAGTGGCAAGAAAACCCAACAGTGGCAGCTATCAACACAATAAATTAAGGAGAGGAGGAGCGACTGCCAACCCATAGCAGAGTCGCTACGACTCCAGCAATCCTTTTTAATTTCCGATCTCAACGTCAGCCAAGGAACGATCAAGATACTTCCGGTTAAAATCAAACGCCACCCCTGTTACTGTCGGTGGGGGTGGCTGTTTTACAATTGCCTCGCCACCTCCTTTTCCGATTAATGGTGTTTTCTCCGCCATCCTCTCTCTCTTTCTGATCTTCCTCCCCATTGCTACTGGTGCCACTGCCCTGTCCCAATATCCTCTGTATCCCCTCTGCTTTCACCGCAGCTCCACTCTCCCCTGCCTCTGATCTGTATATCAGTGTGTGTGTAATGTTTTGGATGGATAAGGAGACGTAACGGCAGTGATGCCCTGTGTATTGGTGTGGGAGTGGTGTAATGGTGGGTGTGATGAAGAAAGAAGAGGGAGCTGGTGGTACGCGTGCGCGTTGGTCAGTGTGTGTGTGGGGTTTGATAGAGGGAGAGAGAAGAGGGTGCTGGGTGAGGATAATGTATTGTACCTGCCCTTTTTCTGGATGTCCAAATGCAAAGGATTTATGTAACTCCATTTTTTAAAGAGCCGTTGAAGAATATTTGGGGATTTCGGGAGTGATTGTGGGAGATTAGAGGAGAGTGATTAAAGGTGTGATATTGAGATGATGGGGGCAGGGGCGGATCCAGGAATTGGTTGTACTGGGTGCCACTTGAACACATATACTGTCTATTTATACGGTCGAAAATGATAAATATTTGTTTTGTTTGATCAACTTCGGGTTTTTATTGGGGCATTATTTTTTATTTATATACACAAAACTATCCGACCAAAAAAAAATTATTACGGCTTAACCAAATCATAAATTTTTTAGCAATATTACTAATAACATAAACATGTATACTGCATCCTATATGTAATAAACTAAATAATATTTAAATAATAATCATCTATGTTATTATTGTGTATATTATTTTTTATCTGTTCCATTTGCTGTCTATTTTTATGGTGTTTAAAAATTACTTTTTTTTCTTAAATATGAAAAGTTCAATATAATTTTTTTGGAAGAATTAAAACTATTGGTCCTACTTTGGACAAAAAAAAAAGGAAAAAGAAGACGAGTTAGAAGTTGTTAAGAAAAGTTATAAAATCAAAAATAATTTAGCAATTAAAGAGAATGAAAACTCACATGGGATAATTCAAAGATTAAAACATAAAATTACTATTAGTTAGACTGATTGACCAAAAAGGAAAGATTTCTAGTTGCTTCATTGGTTTGGGGAATGGGGAGGATAGATGGAGCAAAGAACTTTGGAAAAAAATGAAAGAAAAGAAAGACTTCTTGTATAAATGACACTTAGGTCCCACACATCATGTATAGTATTGTAAGCTTTAAAATTAAAAAGTGCTCATAGTGGGATTCAAACACAGGTAAGATTATGAAAGTTTGAACTTTGTACCAGTGGCACCATACCAGCTGTTGTAACAGTGGGTGCCAATTAGCATATATAAACCATTTCCAATGTATATATAGTGTATATATATATATGTATACATATAGTTTCAACTGAAGTTACCGGGTGTCGTGGCGCCCCCTCCCACCACACTAGATCCGCCCTTGGTGGGGGTCTGATTTTGGTAGCTATGTTGGGGGGATTTGAAAGGATTATGGAAATGATTTGGATTTTAACGGAGATTTGAGTGTACTTAGTGTTAAAAAGATGGGTAGATACGCTAAGTGTAACAGATTAGGAGATACTTCGTGTGTGAGTGAATAAAAGAGTAAGATTTTAAAAATAAATAAGACATATAGTGAAAAAATGTAGCACAATCAAAAAATAAGAATTTGATTAGGTGACCCGTCTAGATTCGAGATGAGATTAAGAAGATTTGAACATAGAAAGAATGTATTTGGCTAGACCATTCGTCTAGTTTCCAAAAAGAGATCTTAGAATTTAAATAACAATACTAGGATTATGAAATGAAATTAGTAGTGTATAAAATTGGACTAATAATTAACTTAGTAGGTGTAAAATAATTAAAGATATAAATAGGCATATATATATATATATATATATATATGTGTGTGTGTGTGTGTGTGTGTGTGTGTGTGTGTGTGTGTGTGTAATATTGTATGAAAAGGAAAAATACACACATAAAAAAATTCAGCAAATTAAATTAATTAAATATATATAGCCACAAATATTTATTAAATGCGCTAAATTGCACAAACAACCATAGTTTTGACAAACAGCCTAAATAGTGTAAAATTATGTAATATAGCCACAATTAAGTATATAATGTATAGGTAGGTAATATCACATGTAAATGCATGCCTTCTAACGCAAATTTGCTCAATCAGTTAAATTGCACCTTTAAGTTAAATTATAGCCAATTATGATAAAGGAGAGACAAAATTGGGTGTCAACACTTACTAGCTGGCTCGTTGACCCTTGAAACATGCAGTCCCTCCTCCAAAGCTCACACCATCCAATATCTTCCACACCAAATGCAAGTGAACATCATGAAGCTCTTTAGCTTGGCTTCTCGTGAATGGTCTTGACGGCCCAAACATGTCATGATCAGTCTGGACTGCATTATTCTCCACTTCTTGAGAAGATTTCCTCCTTGAAATCGAACCATCATCATCCCCCAAAGCGGCATCACATGGCAAGTTTATAACATAGGCATTGCTATTGATTTGCAACACTTAGAATGGATCATCTCTCCTCGGGGCTAGCTTGCCCTTTCTTTGGCTCGGGAACCTCTCCTTTCGAAAGTTCATCCAAACCCAATCTCCCTTCTTCAACTCCAGCTTCTTTTGACCCTTGTTCTTCTTGGACGTCACCTTCTCATAGCCTTCCTCCAAGTTCTTCCTTACCTTAGCATGAAGCTCAAGAAACGCAGCTACCCAGGTTTTATCTTCAATACTAACAATAAAATCTCGAGGCAAAGGGATAAGATCAAGCGAAATCAAAGGGTTAAACCCATATACATATTCAAATGGAGTCATTCCTATCATCCTATGCAAAGTATGATTATATGCAAACTCCATAATAGGCAACCTATCAGTCCACGTCCCAACCTTACCTTTGGTCATAGCTCTAAGTAGAGCTCCTTAGAAAACAACAGCTTGGTGTCAAGTAGGCTCCACAAACACTTCCAAAAATGACTCAAGAACTTAAAGTCCCTATCACTCACAATAGTACAAGACACACCATGAAACTTTTACACATGACAATAAATAAAGAAGCAACATGTTGTGCATCATCATATTTTCTACAAGGGAAAAATAGCCATCTTGGAAAATCTATCTACAACGACATATATGCTATCATGACCACCCCTAGATCATGGCAGCCTCATCACAAAATCCATTGATATATCAACCTAGGGACTAGTAGGAATACACAAGGGTGTGTACAAACCATGTGGACTAGACCTAGACTTAGCCCTCTTGCAGTCTAAACAAGTACTACAAAAGCGCTCTACATCTTGCCTTATCTTAGGCCAATAAAACTGCTCACCTAGAATAGCTAAGGCCTTATCTAGCTTAAAGTGTCCCATCGAGCTCCCATAATGTGCCTCACGAACCAGTAACTCCCTCCAAGAGGTCTCGGGTATATAGAGTCTCCCTTCTTTAAAGAGATAACTATCATGCCATTGATACTTGTCAACCCGCAGCCCATTCACTATGGAATCACAAACGCCCTTAAGCTTAGGGTCATGCTCATACATCGACTTGATGCTCTCGAAACCCATAAGCCTAAAAGCTAGAATGCTAGCTAAGGCAAACCTCCTAGAAAGCGCATCGACAACTACATTCTTCTTTCCCTTCTTGTAATGAATTACACAAGGGAAACTCTCTATGAACTCTACCTACTTGGCATGTCTCTTATTCAGCTCCTTTTGGCCCATAAGGTGTTTCGATGACTCATAATCACTCCTAATCACAAACTCCATAGGCCATAGATAGTGCTGCCAAAGGGCTAACGCTCTCACCAAGGCATACATCTCTTTGTCATATGTAGAGTAATTCAAGGCTACACCCTTTTGCTTGGCCATCATGTCAAAGAGCTAAAACCCCACTCAAAGTTGCCCAAGGTTGAGGTCCAATGCTTAGAAATGGTGGAGTTCTTGTAAAACCATAAACTCTTAATTTTCTAGTCTATTTATACCACCCAGGTGCGCGATCACGACACCCTCCTTGCGGTCATGTTGGCCAGTGCCACGCCTAAGCTTGTTCATGTGCATCAGTATGTGGTTGGGCTTTGTTGTGCTGCTCAATTGTGCGACTGCAACTGGGGCTTTGCAATTGCAACAACTCTCTCACGGTCGCGCAAGTTTGAGTATGTACCAGCAAACCTGTAACATGCACTAGTAACCATCCCGAGCCCTTGGACTTCATCCTTGAACCATCCCAACAAGTCATAAAACATACTAGGAAATAATAGACACTTTCGGATCGTAATTCAGTTTCAAATACTTAAAATGAGGTTCCAAGTCCTTACAACATATCAATGATTCCTCTAGTTCATTAATAGTATCTGTTGCAAAGAATTTTAAACGTTCCTTGAAGGATTTAGGAATCGCTTGAATTGTTATAATAAATAAGATGTATGGTACTTCCAAAAAGGAATCTATGAAGCCAAAAGAAGTAGTAAATGAGTATGTGAATAAGACTAATAGTCCGACAGGATTTTTTTGAACTTGGTAGAGGACGATGAATTCATCAGCGGCATCGACCCCATAAACAAGTTTATCCATAAGAGCCTTAAGCTTGTCAGCATTAGAATTTCCAGGACATACAAGGACATCACATAATTCTAATTAAAAAAATAGAATTTTCCACACGACATATTTACAAAACTTACGCATCAACTTTTCAAGACTTAGAACAAGTTACTGATGGCATGACGTCTGAATAGAGATAACTTAACAGTTGTTTTGTACATCTACTAACCTCTAATAGAGAAGATTCAATGACGTATGAGATAAATTAAAACTTGTTCTTGCAACAGAAATTTCAAAGTAAAGACCGAGGAGTATCATCCACAGTTGCCAAATTAAAACCTAGCGTAGTAAATAATGGTCCAAGTAACATAATATATATATATATATATATATATATATATATATATATATATATATATATATATATATATATATATATTCAGAACTGAACATGGCTAATTTCGTAATGTTGACCCCGTGGAGCGATAGCGAAGGAGAAAGCAAATGGATGGAAATTCTCCACTTTATGGCTGCCGCCGCTTCTATCTCCGGCGCTCTGAATATCGGGTATGATTGGTACTTTTTTGCCCTGCCCCACTCCTACCCACCTCATCCGAAAAGACAACCTCGATCATTCATTAAATATGATATATCGATAGTTCCAGACATATATATATATATATATAATATATATATATATATATATATATATATATATATATATATATATAGAGCCAAAACTTAGCATAACATGAAATTTCAAAAGTTAAGATCCATCCACTATTGTTTTACGTACAAAATGAAGCAGAAGGGTGAGGCAGTCATTGATACAGGGCAAATCGAGCCTAAGGCACTTACCATCAAGAGTCGGGATTGGAGGATCAAAAGGACGAGAGGTCAAGAGCATCGGACAAGAGTTTAGGAGCATTTTAAAGATCAAGGTGTTGGCTCCACCCAGTCAAAGCGGGTGCTCCGCCCCAGCAAGGAGCATCCCAGGCGCTCCGCCTCCATGGTGGGCGCTCCGCCCAGCTGACACACTGCCCAAAAATGGGACAAGTAGGCGCTCCGCCTCCCTTCAAAGCGCTCCGCCTCCTTGACTAGCATTCCGAGATTTTAGTCTAGTTATTTACTATTTTAGCCCTATGGGGGCCTATTATGTGTAATAAACTTGTAGGGACTTTTATGTCATTTCATTAGGAGTGTGAAATATCTATAAAGACCACACTTAGTCATTTTATTTGGTGAGCTAGATTTTGAGATTGAAGAATAGAATTTAGAAGAGACTTGGTCCTTTTTGTTGAAGCTTGGCTTCATGTATCTCTTACTTGGAATCCATGGCGGATCAACCTAGTGTGATCCCGTGATTGGTTCAAGTTTCTTTCTCTCTCATGGATATTCAAATCATGGTTTGATTCGATTATCCTTTCTTTCTTCTATTTCTGTTCTTCCCCGTCCCTTATTTCTTGGTTATCGTGTCTACCTTTTTGCTTCTGCTACTTTTATTGCTTCTGCTCGTTTACCCTGCATCAGTTTGGTATCAGAGAAAGGCTTGGATTTCATTCTTACGAATCCACGTTCCTTGTTTATCGTATCTTAAGATTCATGTTCTTGTTGTTATTGTTCTTGTCAAAGCAGAAAAATAAAAATAAAAATTGAAAAGGTTGAAAAATACAAAAAAAAATCATATTGTGGATTGGATTTGATGACCCATTGATTGATTGATATCGAGGATTTTCTATATCATTTTTCCGTTGATTTGGTACCATTTTTACATGATTCAGAGTTTTGAATCAAAAGTTCAAAAAAATTGAACCCAACTTGAAACTCCTGTATAAACCTCTTCGAATCTCGATTGTGATCATGTTTTTGGTTGTTTAGATGTAAAATTCATCGAGTATTGTTTGGAAATACTAAACAGAACTTTGGGTACCAAGGGATTTGAGAATCGAGTTGAAAACGTTGAGATTTTGGGTGAAAAACCATCAAAAACACGTTTTTGGAAAAGCTGGAGTAGGACCCAGGCGGATTGCCCACCCCCTTGGCGGACCGCCCAGCTGAGCTACTGGTCAAGGGCCAGGTGGACCTCCCACTCACCCAGGCGGACCGCCCAGTTCACTGGTTGGTTAATTTTGTTTCGTTTCATGTGTTTTTGTGTTCCGTTTGTTTCCAAACTTCTTGGTTAGTGTTTTTAGGGTATTTGTCCTGATAACTCCAATTTTGATGATAACAATATGATTAAATTTAATGAGCAGTTAACTTAACAACTACTGTATTTCATCACAGGACCACAACGTTTCAGTCGGCTAAATCTGGATGAATATTGAAGTCGCTGAAGTTCCATTGCCTTGGAGTCAACAGGATTCAATCTATGATGTATTCAGTGAAAGAAGATTTGGTTGGCTGTAGTCTACCTTGAAGATCTGGATGATTGGAGTCAATCCCGCATATCAAGTTGTTGAGAGAAATCAGGGTCCTTAAATGCTCTTTCCTTATTCTCAAAAAAAGGATCAATCAATGCCTTTTTTGGGGATCAAATCCCTTGGGTCAAGATCTCTTCATTCAAGGATATTATCTTCCCCATATCAATTAAGGATTCACAAGACATATTCGATGTTCACACAAGGATGTCACTGATGCTATATAAACCCAAGCTGCAGGCAGTTTCTTCTTACGCAACCTTTCAGCTTTCTTACATTCTCTTTTAAATCTTGAAAACATTGTAATCTTGAGAGTTTACTACTGTCCAAGAAAAGAAAAGAGAGTTCTTAGAGAAAGTAAGGTTAGTGTCAAGTGAGTTGGTCAAGTGAGTGATCAACAGTGTGTCGTTGGTGGTGAGCGAAGGAACAAAACCATACTTTGTATCGTTGGTGGTGATCGAAGAAAAACCATCACTCTGTACTTTGAAACAACTTTAAGAGCTGAAGAGAAACTCCCTTGTGACCCAAGGGGACTGTATTAGGAACCATTTTTGGTTCTGAACCAGTATAAATCTGCTGTGTCATTACTTTACTGCACTTATATTATTCTGCTATCTCTGATCTAAATCTAGTCGACTCATTAAGTCGACTGAATCTGAAAAAGGATAGAAAAATATAATTCATCCCCCCCCCCCCCTTACATCTTCAATTGGTATCAGAGCAGGTCTCACACATCTTTAATTTTTGCTTTGCAGCAAGTGAGAAAAGATCATGTCTGGGCATACTGTCACAGGAGCACTACTTCAAGAGGGTACTTCTATTGCTCGTCCTCCATATTTCAATGGACAACACTTTAGTCATTGGAAAGTGAGAATGGAGACATTCGTCAAATCCATTGACTTTAAAGTTTGGCGAGTAATTACCAAGGGCCCCTATGAAATTCCTCCAGACAAAAACCAGAAATCAGAAGGAGAAGCTACTAAGATCCCTCTGGATATTGATGATTACAATGACGAGCAAAGAGAAGTCATACAACTGAACTCAAAAGCTCAAAATCTTTTATATAATGCTATTAGTGGAGAAGAATATGAGAAAATCTCTAGCTGTGAAACTGCCAAGGAAATGTGGGACAAACTTCTCGTAACTTATGAAGGTACAAACAAAGTTAAGGAAACTAGAATTAATCTTCTAGTTCATGAGTACGAACTGTTTCAAATGAAAGATGGAGAAACCATTGAAGACATGTTTGCCAGATTCAGTAAAGTTATAGGGGAACTTAAATCTCTTGGGAAAGTTTACACCAATGGAGAACAAGTCAGGAAGATTCTTCGCAGTCTACCTGTTATTTGGCAACCCAAGGTGATTAATATTGAAGGTGGAGATCTAAACTCTCTATCCTATGATGAGCTTCGTGGTGATCTCATTGCCTCTGAAAAGACCCATCTCCAGAGAAGCTCTCAAAACTCTGATAAGAAAAAAGAAGTTGCCTTCAATGCTGAAAATACAGATCCTCCTAGCGACAATGATGATCTTGCAGAGGAATGGGCACTAATGTCCAAAAACTTTGGAAACTTACTAAGAAGAAACAGACAAAGAGGCAGAACTAGATTCAATTCTAGAAGAAACAATTCCAGCAATGATCAAGATAAGAACGATGGTCGATGCTTCGAGTGTGGCAAATATGGTCATATTGCAGCTAACTGCAATGAGGCAAAGAAGAAGCAATTCAAGAACAAAAAGAAGGCCCTGTCTGCATGGAGTGACGAAGAAGGATCTGAAAATGAAGAAGAAGCCAACATATGTTTTATGGCTGATGCTGAATCCAGCAAAGTACGTAACTACAACTGTGAAAATTGCAACTCCCTTCAGGAAGACTTAGACTCCGCTCTGGAAGAAATGGAAAATATTTTAAAAGAACTCTCTAAAGTAAAAAAAGATGGTGAAATCTGGAAAACTAGATTTGAAGTTTGTGAAATAGAACGTGACTTCTTTGAACAAGAAGTTCAGGATCTAAAGCCTCAACTAAATGGTATAAATAAATCCACTAGTCAAAGTTCTGTCAGATCCAACAAAACTCCCTTATCCCCAGCTTCCATTGAGGCTATTCCTGGAAGTTTGCGTTTTACCAGTAGTGAGTCGACTAAAACTGTGCCTACTACTAAATCTCCTATTACATGTTACTACTGTGGAAACCTCGGACATACTAATGCCAGATGTAAATTCAGAAAAACTGACACTAGAAAATGGAAATGGATTCCCAAAGTTTCTTTAAACACTTATGTCACTAACCATGAAGGACCCAAGAAAGTTTGGGTACCAAAGCATCAGTAGCCCTATTTGATTGCAGGAACACCTACCCAACGGAGCGTGCAAAGGTAAATGGATTTTAGATAGCGGGTATTCCAGACACATGACAGGTGACAAATGCTGGTTTAAATCATTCACAAGCATAGACGGTGGACTTGTCAAATTTGGTGATAATGGCAAGGGCGTTGTCATTGGCATTGGTAAAGTTTTCTTAAATAAATCCTGTTACATGAATGAGGTATTGTTGGTGAGTGGTCTCAAGCATAACCTTCTCAGTATTAGTCAACTCTGTGACTCTGGATATCTAGTTAAATTTGAAGCATCTAAGTGCATCATCTCTGACTCACTAGGTAATGAAATTCTCACAGGTTCCAGAGATAACAACATATATAAGTTAGACAATGTCTCTTCCTCTCATGAATACATTTGCTTAACCTCTGTTGCTTCAGATCCTTGGCTATGGCATAAGAAACTTGGACATGCTAGTATGCATCTCATTCTTAAACTATCTCAAAAGGATCTAGTTATTGGTCTTCCTAAACTAAAATTCGTAAAAGACCATGTGTGTGATGCATGTCAACTAGGAAGCAAACCAGGTCATCCTTTAAAGTTAAAGATATTGTTAACACTTCTATGCCACTTCAATTATTGCACATGGATTTATTTGGTCCTACTAAAACTGCTAGCATTGGTGGAAAAAGGTATGCTTTTGTTATTGTTGATGATTACTCACGCTTTACATGGGTTATCTTTCTGTCTCATAAAGATGAAGCTCAAAAGAATTTTGAATACTTCTGTAAAAAGGTTCAAAGAGAAAAAGGTTATTTTATCTCCTCTATCAGAAGTGATCATGGTGGAGAATTTGAAAGCAAAGCTTTTGAATCCTTCTGCAATGAACAAGGTATTTCGCATAGTTTTTCTTCTCCCAGGACTCCCCAGCAAAATGGTGTTGTAGAACGTAAGAACAGGACTTTACAAGACATGGCCAGAACAATGCTCTTGGATCATTCTCTACCCAACAAGTTCTGGGCAGAAGCAGTTAGCACGGCCTGTCACATCCT
Organism: Petunia x hybrida; assembly: GCA_037355625.1. NCBI lineage: Eukaryota > Viridiplantae > Streptophyta > Magnoliopsida > Solanales > Solanaceae > Petunia > Petunia x hybrida. The sequence continues at coordinate 4,853,971 of JBBBVM010000023.1, read as the reverse complement.
CAACAGATGTCTCATTCGTCTGATCCTGAAGAAAACACCATATGAACTTTGGAAAGGTAAACGTCCTAACATTAGCTACTTTCATCCATTTGGTTGCAAATGCTTTATCCATAATAATGGAAAGGATAATCTTGGTAAGTTCGATCCCAGAAGTGATGAAGGTATTTTTCTTGGATACTCTAATTCAAGTCGTTCTTACAGAGTTTTCAATAAACGCACTTTATCTGTAGAAGAATCCATGCATGTCGTATTTGTTGATACTAATCAAATTCTTGAGAAAGATGAAAGTGCAGATATAGAATTGTTAAGTGCAGGAAGCTTATCCTCAGCAACTGAGATCAAGTCGACTAACGAAATGTCTAAGTCAGTCTCAGGAACTCAGATTGAGTCAGCTGAAAATATCCCTTCAGTTGTCCCAAATGAGTGGAAGGGCGAACCTGGATATCCTCACAAATTCATTATAGGAAATCCACTTGAAGGAATGAAAACTAGAGGTTCCTCCAAACAAAGTGCAGACATTGCCCTCATTTCTCAGATTGAACCAAAGAAGATTGATGAAGCTCTCAATGATGAATGTTGGGTAAAAGCAATGAAGGAGGAATTGTCTCAATTCGACAAAAATCGGGTATGGACTCTTGTTCCCAAACCTCAAAATGTATCCATAATAGGTACAAAATGGGTCTTCAGGAATAAGCTAAATGAGAATGGAGAAGTCACTAGAAATAAGGCTCGACTTGTAGCTCAAGGCTACTCACAGCAAGAAGGTATTGATTATGATGAAACGTTTGCTCCTGTTGCAAGGTTAGAATCTATTCGCATGCTACTCGCTTATGCTTCATTCAAAGGTTTTAAACTGTTTCAAATGGATGTCAAAAGTGCCTTCTTAAACGGTTTTATCAAAGAAGAGGTTTATGTTAAACAACCTCCTGGTTTTGAAAATTTAAAATTTCCCTCACATGTTTTCAAGTTGACTAAAGCTCTATACGGCTTGAAGCAAGCTCCTAGAGCATGGTATGATCGATTAAGCACTTTTCTCTTAAATCATGGTTTCAGTCGAGGAAAAATTGATACTACTTTATTCATTAAGAGATCTTCTGTTGGAAATCTCCTTATGCAAATTTATGTCGATGATATTATTTTTGGTAGTACTAATCCATCATTGTGCAAGGAGTTTGCTGAGACAATGTAGAATGAGTTTGAAATGAGTCTAATGGGAGAACTTACCTTCTTCCTTGGACTTCAAATCAAACAATACGATAAAGGGATTTTTATCAATCAATCTAAGTATACCAAGGAACTACTTGCCAAGTTTGGTATGCATAGTGCCAAGATCATGAAAACTCCTATGAGTCCCTCAACGAATCTTGAAAAAGACTGCAAAGGTAAAAATGTAGATCAAACCACCTATCGAGGTATGATTGGTTCTTTACTCTATCTAACTGCTAGTCGACCTGACATAATGTTCAGTGTTTGCAAATGTGCTAGATATCAATCTGAACCTAAAGAATCTCACCTCACTGCAGTTAAACGTATTATGCGATATCTCTCTGGCACTGTTTCCTATGGTCTTTGGTATCCTCGTACTATTAATTTTCATCTTCAAGGATACTCAGATGCTGATTTTGCAGGTGATAAAGATGATCGTAAAAGCACTAGTGGGACTTGTCAATTTTTAGGACAATCCCTCATCTCTTGGCACAGCAAAAAGCAAGGCTCAGTATCTTTATCCACTACTGAGGCAGAATACATTGCCATTGGTCACTGTTGTACTCAACTACTTTGGATGTCTTATCAGCTCAGTGATTATGATATTAATTCCACTCCTATGCCTATCTTTTGTGATAATTCAAGTGCTATCTGTCTCTCTAAAAATCCAGTGCATCATTCTAGAGCCAAGCATATAGAAATTAAGCATCACTTTATTAGAGATCATGTTCTATGTGGTAACATTAAAATTTCCTTTGTGACTACTGAAAATCAACTTGCTGATATCTTCACTAAACCTTTGCATGAGGAACGTTTCTGTGAACTTCGTGAAAAATTAGGTGTAGTTGAAGATCCTACCTCGTTAAATTAATGATATCTTCATTTGCTACTTCTAAACTTGCTGATAAATGAATTTTATCTTTTTGTCTGCTAGTGTGAACATCTTTATAGGACAACCCTTTAAGTAACGTATTTTTCTAAACTTCTCTAATTATTACTTATTGGTTTGCGTGTGTCTAAAAGATGCCTCGGTTCTCCCACTGACTGCTCCCGTCCTTTCCCTCCTTTCAATCACGTCTTTTCGTCTCCATCTTCTCCATAAAACACCTCTTGCTCCCTCCATTTTTCTTATCTGTACTTCTTCTTCTTCTCCTCTGACTAAATGGGTAAATCTCAAAAGCCCACAAATCCTTCCATGAGGAAAAGTTCCAGAACCCGCTCCAAAAATTGTTCTCCTGGCTCTCCCATAAACCTTGAGAACTCCGACTCTGCCTCAATGTCTCAACACAGTGAATCAGCCTCCTTCGTCTCCACAAATTCAGGCAAAAAGCGTGGCAAACGACCAATGGTTGACACCCCTCAAAAATCCTCTCCAAAGAAACCCAAAGTATCAAAAACCTGCATCTCTCTTGACTGTGACCAAAACTTTTGGGATAATGGAAGAGAAAAGTTAGAAGATCTCAAAAATCGCCGCATTGCCTCTGGTCGCATTGTTGACCTCGATTCCATGGAAACCCTTGACTGCAATATCAAAGCTCTTTTCGACTACCAAGGTTGGTCTAATCTCTTTTCTATCAATCCTCCTGTCATGTACCCTGACTTGGTTCGTATGTTCTATGCAAATCTTCGTACCTGTGGAACTGATGGTATTGAATCCTTGGTTTTAGGTCAACGCATTTTCTTGACCTGTAAAGTTCTAGAAAAACTGTTTAAAATTAAGTCCTCTGGTTTCTCTGATTGCTTCAAAAATTCTTGGCCCTCCGACTTTGAAGTGTCATTTGACCAAGCCAAAGCTTGCATTACTGGTTTGGGTGCTCATGCTATCCCTGATGGACAACTTGGTCCTCATCTTCTTTGTTTTGAAAATCGTTTTCTGGCTCATATCACTGCCACCACCCTGCTTCCTCGCACAGGCTCCTTCAGTTCCCTTTCCCAAAGGGACACTTTCATTTTTTACTGTCTAGTTGCTAAACACAAAGTCAAACTCTCTTGGTGGATCCTTAATTACATGCATGAATGTGCTGTGGATACTAAGGAATCTGGTTGTCTTCCATATGGGATGCTCATCTCCCATATACTGGACCTTCTGCATGTCCTAACTTCTGGTCACTCTGCCATTACTGTGTCTCAATGCTATAACTCTCGTGCATTTACCAGTATGGGATATGTACATCTTGATCACTCTTGGGTTAAAAAGCCTGACCTAGATCTACCTCCTTCTATGCCTGCTCCTGCACCTGCTCCTGGTATTGATAACTCCTCTGTGCTCAGTCGACTCTCTGCTGTTGAAGAACAGCTCTCCACTCTGCGTGATCTCTGTCTTTCTTCTCAATACAATCTGGAGAAAGCCAGGGATGACACCAAAACCACCAAGGCTGATGTTGCACTCCTCAGACTCTCCATTGACACTGTGGCCAAAGATGCTCGCAGAAGTCTCTCTACCCTGCACTCTCGCATTGACACTCTGGGAACCAACATCATCAATACCTTGAAGTACTTTCTGGGAAGGCGTTAGCTGTTTGTGCATGTTTCTGCTGGCTAAGACTGTTTTTCTTGTGACTCCCCTGTTTTTTGTTGATGACAAAGGGGGAGAAAACACTTATGTCTGTATATGCTGAATGATCTTATGACTATGCTATGTGAATATTGCTTATGTCTGTATATGCTGAATGATCTTAGCTGCTGCTTGTGAAAGTTAAACTGTTAAGTCGACTAACTAACTCCTTCTTTGAGTCGACTATATATCTGGTTTGGAAAATTAGAAATGCAGGTACTCAAACTTTCAGGGGGAGTATATACTCAGGGGGAGCTGTCAACTAATCCTTAGAACAGGGAAGTATCATAAATTTATAGAATTGTCATCATAAAAAAGGGGGAGATTGATAACTCCAATTTTGATGATAACAATATGATTAAATTTAATGAGCAGTTAACTTAACAACTACTGTATTTCATCACAGGACCACAACGTTTCAGTCGGCTAAATCTGGATGAATATTGAAGTCGCTGAAGTTCCATTGCCTTGGAATCAACAGGATTCAATCTATGATGTATTCAGTGAAAGAAGATTTGGTTGGCTGTAGTCTACCTTGAAGATCTGGATGATTGGAGTCAATCCCGCATATCAGGTTGTTGAGAGAAATCAGGGTCCTTAAATGCTCTTTCCTTATTCTCAAAAAAAGGATCAATCAATGCCTTTTTTGGGGATCAAATCCCTTGGGTCAAGATCTCTTCATTCAAGGAAATTATCTTCCCCATATCAATTAAGGATTCACAAGACATATTCGATGTTCACACAAGGATGTCACTGATGCTATATAAACCCAAGCTGCATGCAGTTTCTTTTTACGCAACCTTTCAGCTTTCTTACATTCTCTTTTAAATCTTGAAAACATTGTAATCTTGAGAGTTTACTACTGTCCAAGAAAAGAAAAGAGAGTTCTTAGAGAAAGTAAGGTTAGTGTCAAGTGAGTTGGTCAAGTGAGTGATCAACAGTGTGTCATTGGTGGTGAGCGAAGGAACAAAACCATACTTTGTATCGTTGGTGGTGATCGAAGAAAAACCATCACTCTGTACTTTGAAACAACTTTAAGAGCTGAAGAGAAACTCCCTTGTGACCCAAGGGGACTGGATTAGGAACTATTTTTGGTTCTGAACCAGTATAAATCTGCTGTGTCATTACTTTACTGCACTTAGGGGTCGTTCGGTTTGCCGGTTTTTTTACGCGGGTATTAACTATTAATGCGGGTATTAATAATGTGGGTATTAATAATGTGTGTATTAATAATGTAGGTGCTGATAATGCGGGTATTAATTATGTGGGGTTTAATAATGTGGGTATTATATTATAACGTAGGTATTATTTTTTGAATCACTGATATATTACAAATTAACAAAAAATGTTATTATTTAAAATATTTATTTACTCCTTAAATAAAATTTTAAAATATCCTTATTATTATGAGGGTTAATTTTGTCATTTTATATTTTAATACCTGCATTATTAATACCCACATTATTAATACCACCTTCCACCCCGCATAAAATAATACATAGATTCCCGCATTAATAATGCGGGTATTAATAATGCGGAATATACAAAAATACAACCAAACGTTGCACTAATTTTATGCGGGTATTAAAATTTTACAAAAACCAACCGAACGCTGCGCTAAGTTAACGCTGAATTTTGTGCTTGTATTAAATGCTAATACAGTGAACCGAACGACCCCTTATATTATTCTGCTATCTCTGATTTAAATCTAGTCGACTCATTAAGTCGACTGAATCTGAAAAAGGATAGAAAAATATAATTCACCCCCCCCCCTCTTACATCTTTATGTCCTACTTTATTAACACTAATCTTTGAGCTTTTAGGGTGTTGTGTGTCTTGAAGTCTTTACTTAAAGTCGTAGAACTTGCTTGCTTCAAGTGAGCACTTAAATAGCTTCCGTACATCGAGTCACATAAACTCCATTCCGAACCATTACTTGGGCGTACTAGTTATTGATCTTGCCATTGTGGTTACTAAGAGAACAAGAAGGTCTTGAGTGGAAAAAGGCTTGAGTGGTGAGAACAATAGAGTGTGGTCACAAAAGTCAATGACCTTGAGTGTATACACGAGTGGAAAGAAAATTGAGTGTTATCTTTTGAGTGATACACGTGAGGGAGTGAATTTGTGAGGTCCTTCACTCTTTATTGTTACAACCATGGCTTTGGATGATGATTGTGGAGTGTACGACTCGTGTGGGGATAATGGAGACTATGGTTCCTATGATGATGATGATGGGTATTGCTATGACGATTCGGGGAACCAAGGCTCGTATGATGATGAAGCGGGTCACTATGAGGCTTGCGAAGATGAATGCAAAGAGTCTTATGCTTCTAGTCAAGAAAACAAAGATGGTGGCGCTTCAAGGTATGATGAACCTACTTACTCTTCTTGTGATGAATTTGAACATGATGATAGTGACATAGAGAGAACGGATGGTGAAGTTGATTATACGAATTGTTCATATGCATCTTCTCTTGGTGTTGCTCGTGGTGTACAAGGGAGTAGTAGAAGTCCTTCCATTAGTATGGGAGGAGGTGGGTGTTGTTCCATGGGAAAAAGGGAAGCTTGCCTACCCTACTTGTGCTAAAGGGTTAAATGCTCCTAATTCCCATGTGAAGGGTGGATTGAGAAATGGTGTTGCTCTTACTACTAATGGAATATATTGCTCTAGTAGTAGTGGTAGGAGTGGTGCTATGGGCTATGGAACCAAGGCGAGAGGCACTTATGGGTTCCATAGTGGTACTCCTTCCTCGACTTTCAACTACACTTCTAGTGTTGGAAGAATGACGGGAAGTGGAAGTTATCCTAGTGGTGTTGCTAGGAGATGAGGGATAAGGGAGACTCGAGTTGATGGTGATGCTAGTCTTGGACATTCAAGCTCTTCCTTGGATGTGCCTATACGAGACTTGAGTAGAAGTAGGTTCGTTATTGGGGTAAATGGTGTTGGAGGAAACTTGCTCCAAATTGGTGAATCAATTGCCAATTGCATTAGCCCTTCTTTAGTTGATATGCTAAGGATACCATGCTATGCTTTAGAGCATCCCTATGAGTACAATGGAGTTTGGGTTTCCAAGGAGGCGCGGGTACTCATATCTCATAAGGGTTACAATGAGTATGTTTGGTGTGATGTGTATCCCATGCCAAATTTGGGTGTTTGGCTAGGTGAACCATGGTTGCAAAACAAGGAGTTGCAATATAATGCTAAGCGGGATATATATCTAGTAGCCACGGGTCAAGGGGTTTATAAGTTTGCACCTTACGGAGTGAGGGGCAAGATGTCCGCTAAAATACATGCTTATGTTATGCAAAAGAGAAGGGAGCGAGAACTTCAATCCATGGTTGAAATTGAGCAATCAAGAAGTCCTACAATCACAAGAATTGGTAAGACTGGTGCAAGAAAAGAGTTGACAAATGTCAACAAGGTGAACCCAAAACCACAAGCTTCAAAGCCAAGTGGTTCACCAACAAAGAAGGAGGGGACCTCAAGTGATGAGTCTCCAAGTTCTAGATTCCGGGTTGATGTTAAGAGTCCACCTACTCTGGCTATGGGTATCCTTGGGCCTCGTCCCAACTCACCCGAATTTGAGAGACAAAAGATTGAGAGGAGTAAGGGAATGACCGGTGACATTCCTCGAGTGGAAAAAGGAGAGGATGTGTTGAGTGATGTGAGTGGAATGTCACCACCCAAATCTACACCCGACCTTGAAAATAAAATGAGGGAAAACAAAGAGGGAAAAAGAATTGTTGAGAGTGAGGACACCCCTTATTCTAACACTTACTCTTTATCTTTTTCTTCTACTTGTGATAGCTCTTGTGTAGGCATTCTTGGAGGCAAGTCAATGGAGCCTCAATCATGTTCCAAGATGGAAGGACAAGGTGAATAAGATCTTCAATGTGAGCTTCAAGGTGGAAGGACAATTCATGACACTTCAAGAGCATTGAGTGAGCAAGATGGCCACTTAAAGGTATGTGATAGTTCTTCCCTTGATCATGCTACTTCCTTGTCATGTGATAGTGTTTGTGAAAACTCTATGGTAGGTTATGATTTATGTGATTACAATGTGTTTGCAACTAGTGTAGAGTCGGTTGGTCAACTTGTGTGTGATTGTGACCCACTAGTTGAGAGAGATGATAAGCCACATCATGATGTGAGCTCGGTTTTTATTAAACCTCTTTTTCGTGAAGATTGTGTAGTTGACCTTGCTTGTGAACCTTGTTATGACACCCCACCTATATTTGATAAAGGGGAAGATGAGTTGAATGAATACCCTATTCTTTCCCTTGATGAATTGCTTGATAATGGTGGACCTATGTGTTGTAGTGAGGATGGTAGTGACCTTGAGGAGTCCCTAGTGGATGAGATGGGTCGAATTGTATTCGATGACTCCTCAAGTGTGGATGATGACTCTAGTTTTGATATCTCACCTTTGATGGGTAGTGGACTTGTTTTCACCAACCCCTTGTTTGAAGAGGATTTTCAAAGAGGTGAATATGTGTATCAAACTAGAGAAGAGTTTGGATTTAAACCTCCGTGGTTTGGAAAGTTTGACTCTATAGACAATTCATTTTTTGGAACTCCAAACGATATGAGTGGTCTTGGTATTGGTTGTGTTGGACCATCTTCTAGTAGTCCTAACCTTCATTGTGTGGACTATAATGATGAAGAATCTATTTTGGAGACCTTCCTTGGGAGTTTCCCTAGTGGGGAAGATTGTTTTAGAGGTGGATTTGGAGGTGAGGAAGTCACTCTTGGTATGTGTAAGAGTGCTTCCAAGAAGGGGAGTAGAGTATTTGATGTTAGTTGCCAATTGAACTATTTTGTTTACTCCACCCCCACATGTTGATCACACCTTAGGTGTTGAGCATGCCAAAGCCAATGAGTCACATTGTGATAGTAATGCATTAAAGGCTTGGTGTGTTTACCATAAGCTTGGAGGTCATAAGGAACTTAGTTGCTTAATCTTGCATGTTCCATGTCTTATTGATCTCTTTGCTTGTTATGGTAGTGAGTGCTTGTCATTGTTGAGCCAAGAACTTGTTGTTTCCTTTGGAGACATAAGCTTTTTTATTAGTATTGATACTTGGCTCTATCACAAAGTGTGATTTTCACATCACTTGCACTCATTCTTGTTGGACTTGCCTACTCTTGTAGTGGGAGGTTTTGGTGTGTTCTTATTGGACATAGGGATCATAGGAATTTTGATGGCTTGATCTTGCATATTCTCTACCCTATTGATCTCTTTGATGAATCTTGTGTTGAGTGCACCCATTGTGGAAGCCAAGTACTTGTTGTTTTCTTTGGAAACATGTGCTTTATCATTGTCATTGATACTTGGTTATACCATAAGAGTGTGTTTTCCACACTACTTGCACTAACATACTCTTGTAGTAGGAGCTTTTGGATGTGCTTGTCTTTGGATGTAGGTCTTGATGGTTTAATTTCGAGGACGAAATCCTTTCAAAAAGGAGAGGATGATGAAGGGAAAATCAAGCTTAAGGCACTTACCATCAAGAGCCGGAATTAGAGGATGCAAAGGACGAGAGGTCAAGAGCATCGGAGAAGAGTTCGGGAGCATTTTGAAGATCAAGGCGTTGGCTCCAGGCCTAGGCGCCCCGCCCAGGCAAAGCAGGCACTCCGCCCAAGCAAGGAGCAGCCCAGGCGCTCCGCCTCCATGGTGGGCGCTCCGCCCAGGCAAAGCAGACGCTCCGCCCAAGCAAGGAGCAGCCCAGGTGCTCCGCCTCCATGGTGGGCGCTCCGCCCAGCTGACACACTGCCCAAAAATGGGACAAGTCCAGGCGCTCCGCCTCCTTGACTAGCATTCCGAGATTTTAGTCTAGTTATTTACTATTTTAGCCCTACGTGGCCTATTATGTGTAATAAACTTGTAGGGACTTTTATATCATTTCATTAGGAGTGTGGAACATCTATAAATACCACACTTAGTCATTTTATTTGGTGAGCTAGATTTTGAGATTGAAGAATAGAATTTAGAAGAGACTTGGTCCTTCTTGTTGAAGCATGGCTTCATGTATCTCTTACTTGGAATCCATGGTGGATCAACCTAGTGTGATCCCGTGATTGGTTCAAGTTTCTTTCTCTCTCATGGATATTCAAATCATGGTTTGATTCGATTGTCTTTTCTTTCTTCTATTTCTGCTCTTCCCCATCCCTTATTTCTTGGTTATCGTGTTTACCTTTTTGCTTCCGCTCGTTTACCCTGCATCAGTTGATGATGCAGGGCAAATCGAGCCAAGACACTTTCCAACGCATACCAAGCTTGAAAGATGTCAAGGACTAAAAGTCAAGAGCTTTGGAAGTGAATTGACGCAGCATCAAGAACATCCCAGGCCAGGCGCTCCGCCCGAGGTACACAGGAGCCAGGCGCTCCGCCTCCTCAGCAGGCACTCCACTTGAAGAATTCACTGGCCAAAATGGAGGCGCTCCGCCTCAGCCCAGGCGCTCCACCCAATGCGCTGAAGGCCCGAGATTTTTAGTGCTCTTTTACTGTTTTGGCCCTGCGTGGTCTACCTACTTAAGCCTAACATGTGGGGCATTTTAGACCTTTATTTAGGCTTGGGAAAATACTATAAATACCCAAGTCTTGCTTATTTTCATAGTTAGTCTATTTTGAATATTGAAGAACATGAGCTTTACTCCTAGTTGATGAATGAAACCTATCTTTTGGACTTGAATCTTCTAGTGGATCTAGTTGACCCTCAATCCAACCCGATCATTCTATTTGCGAGACCCACATGTGTCTCGAGGGTAGTTGCATAGTGTAGGCAACTCTTGACCCGAATCGAGGGTTTCACGAGGCTGGTTTCTCGTGGATACCTCGTAGGGAGTTCAAGACTAGTCTTGCTCCTTATCTTTTTCATTTCTGCGTTTACCCTGCATTAGTTGTTTATCAGAGCAAGGCTCGGGATTTATTTCTACAAACCCTCGATCCTTGTTCATCGTGCCTAATTTATTTTCTCTTTTGTTTCTTATGTTTGAAGTTATTGAAAGGAAGAAAATACAAAAAAATCAAAAAGTTGAAAAATCCAAAAAATTGGCATAACTTGTTGGTGTGATTGAATCTTGATATGGGTGTTATTGGGGATTGATCCTTGTTAAAAACCCGTTGTTTTGGTACCTAAAACACGTTATTTGAAGTTGTATTACGGATTTTTGAAGATTTGAATCCCAAATTTTAAAACCCTTGAAAAACCCTAGTTCATGAGATTCCTGACTTTGATTCTTGAATTTGATTGATTGTTTGGGTGTGAAATTGATTGGGGTTTGTTGGGAAAGATCAAAGGCAACTTTGGGTACCAATATTTTGAGATTTGGAGTTGTATAACACAAGATTGAAGAATCCAAAACCCCTTTTTGAAACCCTAACTTTGAAACTTTGAATGATGATTGTGCATTGATTATTGGGTTTTGTGGGTGAAAATCATTGGGGTTTGTTGAGAACAACCTTACACAACTTTGGGTACCTTGAATTTTGACAAAACATGGTGAAATCGATCCAAAATTTGTGTTGAAATTGAAGAAAATACATTGTTGGAAAAGCCAAAGCCCGTGCCAGGCGCTCCGCCCAACATCCGGGCGCTCCGCCTGAACTTGCCCCTGGTTGAATTGTGAGGCGCTCCGCCTACCTTAGGCACTTCGCCTACTTGCTGAAGGTGTTGGTTTGGGTGGTTTTTCCTAGGATCTCTGGTTTCTTGCTTGCATAACATCTAATTAGTACTTCTTTAAGTAACCTTCCTACTTAATTGGTACTAGTTCTTTGAGCTTTTAGGCAACTCGTGCCTAATGGAGAGTAGAACTCCAAGAAGACTCGTAGAACCATTTGACTCAAGTCCTCACTTTAAAGAGCTTAGCGTCCATTGAGTCACATAAACTCCACTCACCCCGGAGGACACTTGACTTGTGGATTATTTGATTGAGTTGAGGATTGTTGTTCAACTACGTAAAGCTTCTAGATTCAAGTTTGAGTGCACAAAACCACTGCCACTAAACGAGTGAACCGAGTGACATACAAGGTGAGGGTGTGTGAGAGGTGATTTCACTAACGTTTGTTCATTTTGTAGGTACAATAGCCAACGAAGGAGATGATCCCATGAAGAAGGCCTTGGATACTATCCTGTCCAAGTTGGAAGACATAACCTTGAGACTTGAGAACGTTGAAAGAAGGACCCCGAGCGTCCAAATTGAATCCGGAGAAGGGACAAGTCGAGGTTCTACTATGACTCCCGGACACTTTGCAGAGATAGCCAAGAAATATGAGCTAAAGAATGATGTAGCTCCACAAGGGCGTGTGTTGGGCAATCCCCAACAAGTGGGCATTCCCCACAACTTGGGAAATCCCCAAGAAAATGCTCCACTTCCAAGACCCGTTCGATATGTTCCACCTCTTAAGAAAGTTGATGAAGCTCAAGAAGGGGAGGAAGCCGAGTATGGTGATGATGTCTATGGGTATGATGCTCACTATCAACCTAGGCGGGCAATGAATTGGGGTCGGAATGTGAATGGGGGTAGAGGCCGAGGTCGAGGGCCACACCTGGGATTCAATTGAGGGAATGCTAGGGGGATTAGGAAGCTTATGGTGACCACTATGGAGGCTAACCGGAGCCTCACCGTGGAGGTCGTGACAACAATAACCTCAATAGTGTTAAGTTTAATCTTCCTACCTTTAATGGAACTTGTGATCCGGAAAAATACATGGAATTGAAGCTACTCATAGAGAGAGTGTTCGACATGAATGACATGACCGATGAGAAGAAAGCCACCTATGCTATTTCAACCTTTGAGACCTATGCTTCTACTTGGTGGGAGTCCATCAAGAGGTCAAAAAGAAGGATAGGAGTACATGTGAATGTGACTTGGGATGAGTTGAAAGGTATCATGGATACCAAGTATGTGACTCCAAAGTATCATCAAGAGCAACTTAAGAAGCTTTATGAACTAAAGCAAGGTGTCAAGACGGTTCATGAGTACTATGATGACTTTGAGAAGATCCGGATGGCTTTGGATATGGATACCGAAAGTGTAGAACAAGCCGTGATCCGTTTCAAGAATGGCTTAAGCTATGGTATAGCCTCTCAATTGAGGTTGCATCCTTATCACTCACTTCAAGATATCTTTGAAGCCGAGAATTGGCTTAAGGAAGAGAAGTCCACCCACTACAAGAGTACTACTTCTACTCCCTTGAGTAAACAAAAAGAATGGAAGTCTCCAAACACAAATGGTGCAAGTGCAAGCCGAGATGCGAAGAAAACCTATGAGAAGCCAACACCAAATGTGGGAGGTAACTCTAAAACTTCTTTAAATATCCCTACCTCTACTTCTACTCAATGCTATAAGTGCAAAGGATATGGCCACTTTGCAAGAGATTGTCCTACCCGAAAGACCATTATTCTTATAGATGATGGGTTGGCTTATGAACAAGATAGTGAGTCCGAGAATGAGGAAGTTGCTTGTGAAGAGGCTATAGAGGAAGGAGAAGATCCTAACTTATTTCTTGTAGTTAGGAAGAGTTTGAGTACCATATTCATGGAAGAGGAGGTAGAAAATGATCAAAGGGAAAACCTTTTCCATGCTAGATGTCGTGTGATGGGGCAAGTGTGCTCAATGGTTATTGATTCGGGAAGTTGTGCCAACATAGTGAGCCAAACCTTGATTTTCCAATTAAAATTGCCCACTCTAAAGCATCCAAAACCATACCGTTTACCATGGTTAAGTGAGTGTGGTGAGTTGAAAGTGGTGAAACAAGTGTTGATAGAATTCAACATTGGAAACTATAGAGACAAAATCATGTTTGATGTGGTCCCAATGCAAGCTTGCCATCTTTTATTTAAGAGACCATGGTAATATGATAGGTGTGTGGTACATGATGGCCGAACCAACTCCTATACGGTCAAGCAAGATGGAAAAAAGTATGTGCTTAAACCTTTGACCCCGAGGCAAGTGAGGGAAGACTACAAGCGTATGAGGGAGTTGAGGGAAGCGGCTAAGGCTAAGCCACCCATGGTACTTAAGCCTGAAGCTAACAATCTTATTGTCTTGCCATTACATGTTGAAAATGAGAGTCACTCTACTCCAAATAAAGACAATCTTGAGTCTCATTCAATTGTACTTGAACTTGAGAGACAAAAAAAGAGAGAAGTGAGGAAGTGACCGGTGACAATCCAAGAGAGGAAAAAGGAGAGGATATGAGGAGTGATGTGAGTGGATTGTCACCACAAACTACACTTGACCTTGAGGGAAAATTGAGAGAAAAAAGAGGTGAGGAAAGAAAAATTGAGAGTGAGAGCACCCATTGTTCTAACTATTCTTCATCTTCTACTTTTTCTTGTGTTAGCTCTTTTGTAGGTACATTTGAAGACAAGCCATTGGAGCCTCAACCATGTGTTTGGAAGGAAAGACATGAAGAGGAAAATCTTCAATGTAAGCTTCATGAAGGAGGAGTTGCATATGACACTTCAAGCCTTGTGAGTGACCAAGAAAGTACTTCAAATGTAAGTGTTGCTTCATCTTTTCATGAGCCTACAAGTTACTTGTCTTGTGATGACTCAACGCTAGATGTGCTTGTGATGCATCTAGTGAATATGCCACTAGCAAAGAGTCTAGTAGTCAACTTGTGAGTACTTGTGTATCACTAGTGGAGAGAGATGCTATGCCACATCATGATGTGAGCTCATTGTTCAATGAACCTCTCTCTAGTGTAGATTTGATAGTTGACTTTGATTGTGACCTTTGCTATGACACACCACCAATCTTTGACAAAGGGGAAGATGAGATAGTTGATCATACCCTTATTGATATGCTTCTATTTGGTTGGACCTATGTGTTATGGTAAGGATGGTAGTGACCTTGAGGAGTCCAAATTGCATGAATTGGACAAGGTTGTCTACAATGACTCCTCAAGTAAGAGCGAAGAACCTAGTCTTAATACTATGCCTTTGTTTGACTATGATACCAAACTGAAGCAGGGTAAACGAGCGGAAGCAATAAAAGTAGCGGAAGCAAAAAGGTAAACACAATAACCAAGAAATAAGAGACGGGGAAGAACGGAAATAGAAGAAAGAAAGGATAATCGAATCAAACCGTGATTTGAATATCCATGAGTGAGAAAGAAACTTGAACCAACCACGGGATCACACTAGGTTGATCCGCCATGGATTCCAAGTAAGAGATGCATGAAGCCAAGCTTCAATAAGAAGGACCAAGTCTCTTTTAAATTCTATTCTTCAATCTCAAAATCTAGCTCACCAAATAAAATGACTAAGTGTGGTATTTATAGATGTTCCACACTCCTAATGAAATGACATTAAAGCCCCTACAAGTTTATTACACATAATAGGCCACGTAGGGATAAAATAGTAAATAACTAAACTAAAATCTCGGAATGCTAGTCAAGGAGGCGGAGCGCGTGGAAGGGACGCGGAGCGCCTGGACTTGTCCCATTTTTGGGCAGTGTGTCAGTTGGGTGGAGCGCCCACCATGAAGGCGGAGCGCCTGGGCTGCTCCTTGCTTGGGCGGAGTGCCTGCTTTGCCTGGGCGGGGCGCCTAGGCCTGGAACCAACGCCTTGATCTTCAAAATGTTCCCGAACTCTTCTCCGATGCTTTTGACCTCTCGTCCTTTGCATCCTCCAATCCCGGCTCTTGATGGTAAGTGCCTTAGGCTCGATTTGCCCTGCATCAGTCATAGACTGTATTAAACTCATACAAAGATAATAATATAACTAGAGGAAGCATACTAACTCACTTACTCTCACTTCTTAAGTTTGTCTTCTTTTACAATGAGTTTGATGTTTTCCTTAAAACTCACTAACTCAGTGCTACTGATCCAAGTTTTTCCATATTATATAAACCCTAAATTGTGATTTGACAAAATTTTACTTAAAATAAGATGATAAAGCACATGAATATGACTTTATAGCGCCAAAATTTTCCTCAAGAAAATGTGTTATTATGTGTTTTAACATTTTTCATGGATTTTTTTTTCAATCATTGACTTTTGAGTCAATGGATAACGTATCTTATCCAATAGGTGGAGAAGGTATCTTTTCAAAACGTTAATGATTAAGGGGTTTTATAAATTTTACTCTGCATATATCCAAGGTCCAAGAGATGATCTTAACTCCGGTAAGTCTATGAGTCAAACTCTATGCAAGTGTTGGGAGGAGGTTGAGCATTGGAAAAAAAATCACACTGAACATCATTTTCGTACGAACAAATATCGCATGACCAATATATTTACTATTTCGTTGGAACCCTCTGATTTCTTTTTTATTTATATGTTTGAGTTTAGTGAAGCTTTATGAAAATTACATGTTATTTTGAGTTGCATGGACTGTTTATTGTGTGCAAATATTTAATTTTTCGTTTGACATGTGGAAGATGTCTACCATTTAAAATCGATCTATGATGTACTTGGAGGATTGCAGATATGACAAGAAAAAACAAATATCTACCTATCAAAGAAACAAAATGACCAATTAATCAGGTACCAATCTTCTATTTGGAGCCCACCGCTCTTTTTCTTCTCTCTTCTTTCCTTGTCAACTTTTGTTTTACGAGGGAAAAAATTGTTCCTTTCAACGAATGTGACATTTAAACTATGAAATTTTTCCAAAATATTTAGATATATTAATTTTGGGTTACGGCGAAAATAATTATGCCTTTCCATGACAGTGGCATTTCAACCATGAAATTCTTCCAAAACATATAGTAATATAAGTTATCTGCAATAACTAACATACTTTGCGAAATTATTCAATACATCAGTTTTTCGAAGATTTTCTTTTTCATATTTGGGTTAATGGCATGTTTTGTCCAAATTGTGAGGAGTCCTTTACATTTAGGGCCATTTATTTTTATTAAGATTAAGATATCTGAATCTGAAGACACATATAGATATTAAGATGTGGTATTAAGTTCTGAACACTAATTGATTAAGGCCGTTTGTTTTTCCAACATCTAAATATTAATAATTTATATTTATTCTTTACTAAAGTTTATAGATACTATAAAATAGTTTAACTATTATATCCATGAGATATTAGATTGTAAGGTGGTGGTTTGTGGTGGTATGACGGTGGTGTCTGGTAATAGTGAATGTTAGCAGTTGTAGTGTTGGTGGTGGTTGTGTGATGTGGTGGTTTGATGGTAGATGTGGTTGGTGGTAGTGACTAGTAGTATGGGCGGTGGTAGATAATGGTGGTGGTGGTGCTTGGTAGTAAAGGTAGTTGTATTTGTGGAGGTGGTTAGTATTGGTTGGCGGTGGTGGTGGTGATCATTGTGCTAATGATAATGATAATGGCAGTGATAGGTAGTGGTGGTAGTTATGGTGATGGTGGAGGTGGCGGTAGTTGATAGAGATAATGGTGGTTGTGATGGTGGAGGTGATTGGAGTGGTAGTGATAGTGATTTGTGGTTGTAGCAATAGGTTATGATGGTAGAGGTGGTTAGTGGTTGTTGTTGATGGCTGGTGGTGGCTAGTGGTAGTACACAATGGTAGTGGCGGTGGTGGTTACTGATTGTGGTAGTGCAGTGGTAGTTAGCTGTGTAATATATGGAGGGATGATGAACTTCTTAATGGTATTAAGACTCTACTCAAGATCTTAATTATACAGATCTATTAAGAGTCATTAAATGGTTAAAATTTTAATAAAAATAAACGCACTTAATGATTTGAGGTCTGAACCATTCAGATTCACACCTTCATTACGTGCAAACAAATGAGGCCTTAATATCAACTTTTCCAAATTAAACGGTATATATGGCATTTAATACAACGTTAAAAAGTTTCAATAATTCTTCTGACTAGTCACTACTCACTACTCACTGATCAGTCCCTTAAGGGACATTCTATAATACTAAATCAGCTTCAAAATTAATTTATTTAAATAAGAAACATTATTAAGTAACCACAAGGTTAGGGGCTAAGTACAGTTATTTGTTGCTTGCTATCTACTCTGTAGGTGTTAGACCAGCAGTTATTCATGGTATGAGCTGGAGAAATTTTATTATATGTCTTACACGCCACGATATACTTGTGTGAGGCTCTTAATTAGTTGACAAGTAGATTCATAAAGCTAGATGCAATATTTACATAATGTGGAATACGTTCTACATTTTTATGCATATTCATAAGATGTGGAATTAAAAGAATAATAATTTTAGCTTCTTTTTTTTTAAATAAAGAACACGTTCTACTTTTTATGGAAAACCATGGTCCATAAAACGAAGAACGCAGTATTCAATATTTCTTTACGTATTTTTCTTTTAGTATTAATACTATATTATGGTATTTCAATTAAAGAAGCTTAAAAGAATAAATATGGATTGAAAAGTTACCTTTTTATTTTTGCTTTAAAGTAATTAAATGGGACCTATAAATTCACTTGTCAACTAATTAAGAGCCTCACACAAATATGACGTGGCGTGTGAGATATGTAATAAAAAATTTTGTTTGAGCTATAGTCTTCTTACATATTGGACACTACGGTATTAATTAAATAATCTAACTTTTTTTTTCTTTTCTATAAGGTAACTTTTAAGATCATCGAGATAGGTCCAAAATTTATTTTTTAACATACTATATTTAGAGATTTTGACTTACAATCAGCAATTATAAAAAATAAAATAAAAAATTCACGGGTTCAACTCATATAAAAGGAATCATATTACTATACCAAAACACATATTTAAAATATAAAAATAATTAAAAAGTATGTCTTCTCTAACACTATTTTTCTGCAACCCCGTTATGTAGACATAATAGTAGTACTAACAAAATTCTCAAAAGATTGGATAAATTCATTTATTCAGGCTACACCACATGCTTTAATCACCGACAATACCGTTTATTCTTGTAATATATCTCATTAATCAGACCTCCCATGATCAATAAAATCTATTAGCAATCATTGTGTTAAATTCTATAAATTGCTTCAATCGTCCCAATTAAGAAAAACCCAAACAAGTGTTGAAATTGATGAGATAAGCTGATCATTCAAATCTTTACCCTTTAAAAAGGGGGAAAAGATTACTTTATTGCAAAAAGGGTAGGTCCCTAATATTATACAGATGAGGTGTTCAGAACCCGAGAATAACACATTTATGATTACAGCATCAATGATTTAATGAGCAAGTTGATAATTCAGAAAATAAATTTTTTTTCAGATATTTCTTGTGTCACTTTATTTATCGTACTTTCATTATTAGCTTGTCTAGATTGTTATAGATTTTTAAATTTAAAAATATTTTGACACCAACCTTCTCATTTCATTTATTTACAGCACATAAAAAATTATGTTTTTTAAAAGTATTCATTCTTTTACTACAAACAAAATACGACCGAGGAAGTGTAACTTTGAAATGAAAAAAATATGATGTCTGCCTATGACTATGAATTTTTGAGGGCCCTTGTTCCCCACCACCACCCCACCCCTCTTTAAATAAATGCCATCACATGATATAAAACCAGTGATCAAAAAGCAAAGTCAAATGCCATCACAAATTGACTACTAAAATAAATGCATGTCAAGAAACGTATTGATTCTTCTTATTAAGTAAGTATAGTTAAGTGCAAGACTTTGAATTCAAAAAAAACATTGCTAAGTCAGTCAGTAAAATACAATTAGATTATCCATTATTGCAAGTTAGGCTAGGAGAATCCAAGAACTTACATGCAAGAAGGTGTGTTATTGGTTTATTCTTAGCTCACTTTTCTTGTCTTTCTCTGCTTCTCTCTCTTTCTTAGCTCATTTCTCACGCTTTGTGTTTTGGACAGTTCTTTATACATGACACTTATGTTCAATCATTCAACTAAGTAAAGCATTTTCAGGATTACACGATCATCTATTTGTTAGAGGTATTCTATTTTTAAGTCCTTGCATGTGGTGTTTGTATATGCAATTTTCATTCTTTTTCTTGTTTTGAATTCTTGGAATTCTGTTTCGCTGAGAGGATTTCATGCCTATTCTGGAGTTATGTGGTTGTATTTCAGTGAATTCTTCAATTTTCATTTCTTTCCAATTGTAATGCTATCTAGTCTTTAAGTTTGCCCTTATGATTTGCCAACCACAAAAAGGAAGGGAGGGGGTGGGGCGTAAGATTTGTTTCACATATTATTCATCAAAATTCCTTCTTTGATGATCTTCTGTGAGTTATAGTTTTCTTTAAAATGGAGATTCTGGAGTTTGGAGAGGTTGTTTAGGAAATATAGCGTTTGTTAAAGTTTAGATTCCTAAGGGCTATCAACATTGAATTTCTTGATTTTGCAAATACAAATTATGGAGTTTCTTTATTTTAGCTAAGGATATGTATGTCAATTTAGTTACGCGATAATGTGAAATTAAAAAGACAAATTATTTAGTATTGGAATGAACTGGCCATGAATAAGAGTTCAATAAATAAAGTGGATTCATATAGTTGAGCCTAACTAACTCGGCATCTGGGCAACAAGTCAACTAGAGGGGCCACTGTTGACTCTTGGGTAGGAGGTTTGGAGGGGTGGAGTTCACCATTAAAAAAATTTGGGATTGAGCCAGAGTTTATTGATAGAATGAATTAGGCCCTCCAGGATTATATAGTTACCATTAGTTAGGCTTGTAAAATTTCTGTTTCTTCACCTCCCTTCCGCTTATAAACTAAAGTTCAGAAAGAGAGTCGATGGTCATTCTTATTGTTTGGCCTATGGAATTGCTCTGAAGAGACCTCTATGGATCTACAGTGTGTTTCACTCAACCATTTACCCAGGTTTCCGAATAGAGTTCTCCAGCAAAATGTTTCTGAAGTTTTTGAATTTTTACTCCATATCTATGTATTGGGTGAAAACCCCCACCACCTCGATGTAAGGGCTCAAACCACGAAACAGTCAAGTCTCGCCAAGAACAGCCTCCCGAGGGAATAATCCTCACCCCCGCCTCGAAGAAATTGGAGAATGAGCAATATGGCGACCCCTCGAGGGATCGAATCACCTCGGCGAAACAGCCATCTCTAACTGTAACCGTCGACCGTTGCTCTGGCATTTAAGAAGAAGATTATGAGCTGACCACGATCAAATGTGAAGTAATGGCCATAAAGACATAGTTATTATGGCTATAACGTTATTCTTTCCATCGATTATAAATAGGAACCGCTTGTAACCGAGAAGGGCATTCATAAATATAATATTCAATTTACACTCTCAAAGCTTTGTCTCGTTTACTTTGTGTCTCGTTATTCTTTTAAGCTCTTGTCTTGTTCAAATCCGATCTTAGCTCGAATACGATTTTGATACAAGGAAATTATCAATCAAACCCAAAACAAATTCGATTTGTTGTCCTATCTCGATTTAGGCCAACACAATCTATTTGCATGCTATCGATCTAAATATTCAGGATGACATCATTTGGTTTATTATATGGTGGACAGGGAGATTACACTAATTTAGGTTGGGGTTGGGGAGAGCACTAGCGGGGCATAAGTGATCTTAGTTTGTTATAGTTAAACATGGAGGCAGTGACGACACTAATATGAACTTCATGACATGGTGCTCTCTGCCCGAAGTATTTATCTTCGTTCACTACATGAAGAGGGAGAGAAGAATGAGAGATAGGACATAAGTTTCACATTTTATAGCTTGCTACCTATGATGGGCTCAAGTTTTTGGTGACTTTCTTCCAGCACAAACAGTGAATATCTGGTGTTTTATCAAACAAGCCTAAACGATATTTTGTTTAAATCATGGCCAAGATATGTGATTCTGTTTGCATTTATAACAAATGCTTTTGAGGCATGTAACCACTTTAACTAATTCTGACTAAGATTACCGCTACTCTTTCATCGTGTAAAGCTCAAGGGACTATCATCAATTTGAAAACGAGTAGCTGGTGTCTGTTGCATTATTATTTTGGTATTGTCCTTTTCCTTGTCATACTATGAAGATACTTTTACACCTTTGTGGTTGTACGTGCAGAAATAAGGTGGCTTTATGTTGCTAAAGAATCTCATGGAGGACAAGCAATTGAAGTTTAATCGACCCCTTCTGTCAGTTAGACGAAACTCCCCGGCAATGATTTCCCAGAGAGATGAACAAAGGAGAACTGACAATTCCTTTGCCACTATGACACATCCTCCTCGTTACAAATCAGAAATGAAGTCAGGTCTAGTGGGGAACCCAGGAGCTGTACCTTTCCTCTGGGAACAGAGCCCTGGAAGACCTAAAGATGATAGCATACCACAAACTCGTCTCACTGAAAAGCCTCCTACTGCCCCAAAGCTACCCCCTGGGTGGAAGTTAAAAGATAACCAGGATTCTGATAAAGGTCTTGAAAGTGCAAAGAGTCAAAAAGGAAAAATTCAACATACAATGCCTAGCATCACTACTCCTGATGAGAATGTAAAGAAGATTGAGAGTTTTGACAGCTCAAAAGAATTGACGCAGGATAAGGAAAATATTGAATCAGAGGATGGTGATGAAGCATATTTGGATGCCATGGATACACTTTCAAGAACTGAATCATCTTTGCTAAATTGTACTGTAAGTGGCGTAAGTGAATTTAATGAGCCAGACGCAAAACCATCTGGAACTTCTTTAAGAGATCCACAGACTAAGGATTTCATGATGGGTCGGTTTCTGCCAGCAGCTAAGGCCATGGCTTCAGAAAAGACTTCAGAAACACCTTACTATGTTCGCAGGAAGCAACCACATGTGCAGGAGCAACCAAGACAGCTGAAGAAGGTAATTAATGGGGATAGACGGCCTCAATTGCGCTACGGACCTAGTTTTGCACTTTATCATTCCCATGCTCATGATAATGAAGAAGAAGAAAGTGATGATGACAGTTATGATAATGGAAATTTAGCTACTAAAGCTTGTGGGTTGTTGCCTCAATTTTGCTTGAAAAGTTCTTTTCGCCTTCTGAATCCTGTACCTGGTATGAGTGTTAGAAATCGAATACCCATGTCTCCTGCCAGTAGAACACGAACTGGATCCTCGTCTACGGCTTCTTGTAGCGGAACCGAGAATGAGGTATGAACTTCCATAATTTTCTTCCTGCACCTCACTGCTCTACTTCATCCATTAATGTGATGCTAACTTTCTCCTACATAGTTTCTTTGACTAAACTATAAATATTGCTCTTTTACAGCAATCAGTATTTGATGTAAATGAGCAAAAGTCTGCTGTTGGATTCCTAACAAATCAACCACACAAGGATAAGAATGATGTCAAAGGCAGTGCTAATTCACCTTATGCTAATGATCCTTATGACAATAAAGCAATCCTTGAAACTACTGCAGAAGAAAATAATCCTGAGGTCGTGTGCATGGGTTTGCAGAAAAATACTTTCCGAAGTTTTCAGGAAATATTGTCTGATCAGAACAACAGCGAGGATGTAGATCTGGTAACTCCTGCTGTGGAGAAAACTCTTTACATAGATATTGTGCATAAAATGGATTCTTTAGCTAAGATATCATGTTCTCCTGATAAAGAACCATCTAACTTAAAAGACGAAGATGTACAAATTCTTAAGGAGATAATAAAACAAAAACCCCTGACAGATTCTTCACTTGATTCGTCTGAGAAGCCTGAAGATGATAGAGCTTCAGTAAAGCCATATATTCAAAGGAAAGTTGACTTCAATCCACCATGTTCAGTGGAAAAATTGAACAATGGTAGGGAAATGAATGCATCGATAGTTACCGGCCATGCTCGAGACTGTTGCCAAGAAGCAATGACCCTAGCAAAGCCTGATAGTGACGTTAGAGAAAAGAACAGAAAGCCAATTCTAAGAAGAGAAAAGCTAGAAAATTCATGCAAAGTGCACCCAGAGTTTCTTGTTCCACCTCCTTTACCAAAATCTCCATCAGATTCATGGCTTTGCCGCACTTTGCCTTCTTTATCCACTAAGAATGCATCTTCACGGTCTTATATCGGAAAAGGAATAAATCCTAACAACCAGTCCTCTAAGCTGCTATCTAGCGATCCCAAGTGGGAAACAGTTGTTAAAATGACAAAGCAGCAACATCATTTGTGAAACTCTGAGGTAAATTCTTTATAATTTTTCTTTTTCAACCCCCCTCCCCTTTTCGGCCTTGGAGGGAAGGGAACAGGGTGAGAGTGTGTGATGTATCATTTAAGAGTGTTCTTATTTTCCTGTTTCTTAATTTGTCTGCTTGGAATTTCACCATTCTATCAGAAACTCAGGGCTTCGGCATATACAACTAGCACAGTAGAAGATGTAAAGGCTTTTCTGAAGTCCTGGGGTTGTTTCCCTAGCTTTCTTGTGCGAATCAAATAATACAATGGGCAGGGAGGTGATCGATAATATGTAATTTGCTGTATATACACTTCCTTTCCTCAGTTGTTATGGGTTTGTAACTACTAACTCATATCCTGTAATTACATGATGGAATAAGAGTTCGCTGTACAGGCAATCATGAAATTTAATTTAGACTTAATCCCTTGCATGGGGAGAGGGATTTGTAGAAAAATCATAAGTAATAGAAGTTTCTTGTTTATGTTATGGAGATGTTGTGAAGCAGTCTACCTCACAATTGTATAAGTGAAGGAAATTTCATGTTCCTGAGTGAGTAACTGTATTGATATTCACATTCATGCTTCACGATTACCCTGAAGAGTTTGCTTAAAGCTAGTAATTCTTGAATGAAATGTAAGCAAATGGTATCTCTCTTCCCTTCTCAATTGCCAGTAGCCTTTGACTCTTTGGAGTTTGGTGATCTTTCCCTTTTATAAATCCATGTGAAGAAATTATATATCCATCGAATTTTGAGCAGTGCGTCATTGGTACCGGAGATTTTTCATTTATTAAAAGAAAAGGTTACGATAAATTCTGTATAAGTGTATAGAAATCAGTTACCCTGAATCTTCAAATCATTTCCTGCTTAAGCCTTGACTAATTATGTTGACTTGATGGAGATAGAAAAATTAAGGTCGGCAGGTTTAACTTACAAGTTGTACTAGTATACTTCAAAAATGTCGTCACACCTGTTTCAGGTCCTTAAAAAATGTATTACTTTTGAAAGATTTGGGACATATTTCCGATGGCATTTGAAGGATTTGAGACATATCCGACGGCAATTTTGGAGTATCCGAACGGTATAGTTGTGATATTCATTGAATTATTTAGGACGTGTTTGTGTATTTGGTACGTGCAATAGGATTGAACTAGATAGCAGCAAAGAGTAGGATCGAACACCAAAAAGACATGGGCTACCAAGGACAGTCGAGGCACAATTGCGAGCAACTTGATAGGGGAGAGAAAGCAGGAGTAGAGAGGTAGAAACTAGTAATGCATTAATTCCGTTTTTGTTGGATGTTTTGATTAATATATTTTATTCAGATCAATATTTACTCTAAAAATTTTCTTGATACGAGGGAATTTTGTTGTTTTAGTTGTTTAATTCATATATTACTTCGTATTCTACCTAATATTCTGCATAAATTAAAGATAGCTTCCCACACCTTTTCGCATATTGTTGATGAAGAATGAAAATAGAAACCAAATATTGTTTTACCGGTGCTAGATTTTACATGGAGATAAAATCTCGTTTTTAACAAACCAACCACTAATTGGTTTAAGACCAGATATGTCTAAGGGCGCAAGCTAAAAATTTGACCCTACATTGAGTTAATTTTTTTAATGTGAATTGAGCAATTTTAGGCATGGCCTTAATTTACTATTTTTTTCATGATTTTGAATTTTTAAGTATTTTTAAAGATATTTTCACTTCTACTCCTTAAGCATTTTTCGTAAAAATTTCGCGTAGGGGTCTGTTTGATGCGCGCTAATTGATCTGTAGCAGTCAAAACTAAATTCGCTGAGAAATAGCCACCTCCGGACAAGTTCCAGTATTTTATTGTTCAAAGTCCCAGTATTTTATTATGGGACTTTATATAAAGCTTCAGTAAATAATGGGACCTTTGAACATGATAGTTCAAAGTCCTATTATTTTGTTATGGGACTTTATATATAAAGCTTCAGTCCAGTATAAAATAATGGGACCTTTGAACATATTAGTTCAAAGTCCCATTATTTTATTATGGGACTTTATATATAAAGCTTCAGTCCAGTATAAAATAATGGGACCTTTGAACATGTTAGTTCAAACTCCCATTATTTTGGTTATGGGACTTTATATATATAAAGCTTCAGTCCAGTATAAAATAATGGGACCTTTGAATATGCTAGTTCAAAGTCCCAGTATAAAATACCGAGACTAGTCTGTGGTGTTTTCCAATGCTAATTAATTTTGAAACGGTGCATAAAACTCATTGAGCGCGTCCAAAAATGGATACGCATCAAAATTTCACGCACTTTTCTACAATTATTTGACAACTTTTTTTTCACACCTTTTCTCTCTATAAAACCCATTTCCCACTTCTCCTCTTTCTCCCGCCGTTGACTACTGCCGGACCACCACCAGCCGCTGTCGGAATGTTGCAAAGGTTACATCTCAAATTCGTGTTGGCGTGCTCTTTCCGTTTGGTGCAAGCAAACCCGAGGGAAAGCTAAACACGAAGAAATCGCGGAAGAAAACATGAATTAAAAGATAGAAGCAAGACAAATCTTGCTTCGATTCAAAAGAACAGTGAGGAACCTGTCTCAAAGCTCGATTGAATGAAAATCAAGACGCACCTATGCTATGCAACAATCCTTGAGAAGAACAAGCTTCTTGCAAACTGAATGACCAAGAAGAAAATGTTCAATCGAAGACACCGAATGACACAAGTTCTTTAAAAGCCCACGTCGGGGTTCGGCTCCATCGGAGACTCACAGTAGCACTTGCTATGTTTGATCATTCAATAAATAACTTAATGCCTACAAATGAAATGTAAATGGAGTATTTATAGACTAAACTAAGGGTAAAACAGTAAAGAGTCACAAGTGACCATTTAAAACAAGCCACGCAGGACTGAGCTAAGTATGTGTTCGGCAGCCTTGACTTCGGTGCTTGGTTGCTTGCTCGAACTCATCTGTCATCGGGCGCTCACTTGACTTCGAACACAATTTGTTGTGTTCGTTTCTGTGCTGCTCGGCGCCAAGAGTTGGTGTTCGGTCACTTTGTCCTCGGGCTCAATTTTGAAGATGATGCCTTCGGTTCTTGAGCCCGGCCACTCAGCTTCGGAGCAACTGTTTTCCTTCGACCAGGCCAAGTGGATGTGAACATCGTGCAGCAGCTTGGCTTGGCTTCGTTTCATTGGCCTCGGTGGGTCGAACACTTGATCAGCTCGTGTTCGGGCTGCATCATCCTCCCCTTCTTGAGAAGATTTCGTCCTCGAAATCGAGCCCTCTTCTTCCTCCGAAGTTGGACCTACAACACAAGGAGCTAAGTCAGCAACATTAAATGTGTTGGACACGTTATACTCACCAGGGAGGTCGATCATATAAGCATTGTTGTTGATCTTGCTCAGCACTTGGAATGGACCATCCCCTCGAGGAGCCAATTTTCCTTTCCTTTGGTTCGGAAAGCGTTCCTTTCGGAAGTGAACCCAAACCCAACCTCCCTTCTTTAATTCCAACTTTTTACGCCCCTTGTTTTTCTTTGATGCGACCTTTGCATAAGCTTCCTCGAGGTTCTTCTTCACTTTTGCATGCAACTCGATCAAGGCAGCGGCTCTCCGAGTACCTTCAAAATCAATAACAGAATCTCGAGGCAATGGGGTTAAATCAAATGGAATCAGAGGATTAAAACCATACACACATTCGAACGGGGTCATATTTATCATTCGATGCACCGTTCGATTGTATGCAAACTCCATCATGGGCAAATGGTCTGCCCAGTTTCCGACCTTACCTTTGGTCATTGCACGAAGCAAAGATCCCAAGGTTCGGTTAACTACCTCGATCTGTCCACCAGTCTGAGGATGGTGAGAAGTCGAGAATAGTAATTTGGTGCCGAGGGCACCCCACAAACACTTCCAAAAATAACTCAAGAACTTTGAGTCTCGATCAGTCACAATAGTACGAGGCACACCATGCAATTTTAACACATGAGAGATAAACAATGTAGCTACATGTTGTGCATCATCACACTTTTTGCAAGGAATAAAATGAGCCATTTTGGAGAATCGATCAACGACAACGAAGATGCTATCATGTCCTCCCCCCGATCTTGGTAACCCCAAGACAAAGTCCATGGATATATCAACCCAAGGTCGATCAGGCACCGGCAACGGGGTGTACAATCCATGAGGGTTGGACTTCGATTTAGCTTTCTTGCAAACGAGACAAACGTTGCAAAGCTTTTCCACATCTCGTCGCATTTTTGGCCAATGGAACTGCTCGGTTAAGATACCAAGAGTTTTGTCGACACCGAAGTGTCCCATCAAGCCTCCGGAGTGAGCTTCTCGAACTAAGAGCTCTCTCTACGATGACACTGGCACACAAACCCTCCCATTCTTGAAGAGGTAGCCATCGTGCCACTGATATTTTTCTACCCTTCGGCCACTTAAGATTGCGTCTCGAATGCATTTTAACTTGGGATCATTTTCGTAGATCAGCTTGATGCTTTCGAATCCCATGAGCCTAGAGGCGAGAGTGATTGCTAAGGCAAACTTCCTTGATAGCGCATCGGCCACAACATTGTCTTTTCCCTTTTTGTAATGAATTACATAGGGAAAACTCTCAATTAATTCAATCCACTTGGCATGCCTTCGGTTCAATTTCTCCTGACCTCGAAGATGTTTCAAGGATTCATGATCACTTTTAATCACAAACTCTCGAGGCCACAAATAATGCTGCCAATGGGCGAGTGCTCGAACGAGGGCATACAATTCCTTGTCATACGTAGAGTAGTTCAAGGTTGCACCCTTAAGCTTTTCGCTAAAGTAAGCGATCGGCTTCGATTCTTGCATAAGCACTCCTCCGATCCCAACTCCGGACGCATCACACTCGACTTCGAATGCTTTGCCGAAGTCAGGGAATTGCAACAACGGGGCAGAGCATAGCCTCCGTTTCAACTCTTGGAAAGCCCTCTCTTGGGACTCTTCCCATACAAATGGATGGTCTTTCTTAACCAGCTCGGTTAAAGGAGCTGCTACGGTGCTAAAGTCACGAACAAACCTTCGGTAGAAACTAGCTAAGCCATGGAAGCTACGAACTTGTGATACCGAGGTCGGAGTTGGCCAATCTTTGATGGCTTCAACTTTTGATTCGTTGACTTCGACTCCATTAGCACTGACAACGAATCCTAGAAAGACTACACGTTCGACACAAAAGGCACATTTCTTGAAGTTAGCATATAAATTCTCTTCTCTAAGCTTATCGAGCACTAGCCTTAGGTGTTCGACATGTTCATCGATAGATTTGCTATAAATAAGGATGTCATCGAAATAAACGACAACAAACTTATTTATGAACGGTTTGAGCACATAGTTCATCAGTCGCATGAATGTGCTCGATGCATTGGATAAGCGAAAAGGCATCACCAACTATTCATAGAGATCGAATTTGGTCTTGAATGCGGTTTTCCACTCGTCTCCGGGTTTCATTCGGATTTGGTGGTAACCGGACCTGAGATCGATCTTCGAAAAGCACGAAGAACCACTTAATTCATCTAGCATATCATCTAATCGAGGAATAGGATGACGATACTTTACCGTTATTTTGTTGACTGCTCGGCAATCAACGCACATTCGCCATGTTCCATCTTTCTTTGGGACAAGGATAACAGGAACTCAAGCTCTCTCGAACAAGGCCCTTGTTCAGCAACTCATCAACCTGCCTTTGGAGCTCTTTGGTGTCCTCGGGATTACACCGGTATGCAGGTTTGTTGGAGATTTGTGACCCGGGTACGAATTCAATTTGGTGCTCGATTCCTCTCATCGGAGGCAATCCACCTGGCATTTCTTCGAGAAACATATCTCCGAAGTCCTGCAAAACACTTTGTACAGCACTAGGCAAAGGGTTATCGTTAGAAAAATCATCATTAGAGTTTAGAAACATACCCTTGTGCACGAGGCAAATCATCATCTGATTGTTGTCGTTGCCTCGTAGATACTCACCCGGTTGCATGATTGCACAAATACCTCTTACTTCGGGTGGTGGATGAATGTTTTCGGCCACAATTTTTGTTTCCATCGGAAGCTTAGCTTTGGCCGCCTCTTTCAATTCTTTCATTCTTTTATAGTCCTCGGTGACTTATTTCGGAGACAAGGGTTTGAGTATGAAACTCTTCCCTTCGAGCTTTGCAGTGTAAGTGTTGGATCTCCCATTGTGAACAACCGAACGATCATACTGCCATGGTCGACCCAATAGCACATGACAATCTTGCATCGGCACCACATCGAACATCATCTCATCTTGATATTCTCCCACTCTAAACTTGATCCACACTTGTTTGACAACCCTCAATTCTCCACACTCATTTAACCATTGCAATTTGTAAGGATGGGGATGCTTCAAAGTAGGTAGTCCCATTTGCGAGACCAAGGTTTGGCTCACTACATTTGGACAACTACCTGAGTCAATAATCATCGAACACACCTTGCCCCTCACTCGACATCGGGCATGGAAAAGATTTTCTCTTTGGTTGTCCTCTTCTTCAAGAGTCATGCAGCTCAAATTCCTTCGAACTACAAGAAACATTTCCGGATGATCAGCTTCGGTAGCTTCACGATCATCATCTTGTTCAGCTCGGTCAATCTCCTCGAAATTATCCTCCTCGGTGTCACTCGCTTGCTCATGGACGGTTCCTTCTTCGAGCAAAAGTATAACTTTGCGAGTTGGACACTCTTTTACCATGTGACCATAACCTCTGCATTTATGACACTGAATATTGGAAGTACTAGGAGAATTGAGTTGAACTTTACCTCCCACTTCTCTTGGTTGGTTAACGGTCACACCTCTTTCGACGGGTTTCTTCGAATCTCGAACAGTGTTAGAACTTGTTGGATTAGGACTCTTCCATTCTTTACCTCGGTTCAAAGGAGTTGAAGTAGGGACTCCTCGATACCGGTTTGCTTTATCGTCCTTCACCCATTTCTCAGCTTCGGTAACAGCTTCGAACAAATCTTCCAACGTCTGATACACGTGGAGTCTCAATTGAGATTACACCTCCCGAGCCAAGTCATTTTTGAACCGAATAGTGGCCTGCTCTTCATCTTCATCCAGATCAAGGTTCAATCGAATTCTCACGAACTCATCATGGTACTCTTGAACTGACTTGGACTCTTGCTTTAACTCATAGAGCTTTTGAAATTGAGTTTGCCTATACTTGGCACTCAAGTACTTAGCATCCATTGCTCTCTTCAGTTGTGCCCACGTGGTGACTTCGGGATAGACATTCCTTCGTCGAAGCCTCTTGTCAGCTTCCCACCATATAGATGCATACGCTTCGAACGAAGCAATTGCATGGGCAGTTTTCCTCTCTTCGGTCATCTCATTGGTTTCGAAGATGCGCTCCATTTTAAGCTTCCATTCAAGATATTCATCTGGATCACTAGTTCCTTTGAAGGGTGGAATAGTGATCTTGACGTTGTTCAAGTTGGAATCTCGAGCACCTCGAATCGGTTCGGAATACTCATCATAGTGATCATCAGCCTCACGCTCAATATGTCTTTCAACATTTGCGCCTCGGCCTCGACCTCGGAAATTCCCACGACCTCGTTGAGCCTGCCTTCATAGACCAAATGGTGGCTCATATTCATATTCATCTTCGGGAAATCCCTCTTCGTCAACCTCTTCGACAACGGCACCAAGGTT
Source organism: Petunia x hybrida (assembly GCA_037355625.1). NCBI lineage: Eukaryota > Viridiplantae > Streptophyta > Magnoliopsida > Solanales > Solanaceae > Petunia > Petunia x hybrida. Next base: position 4,822,503 of record JBBBVM010000023.1, on the reverse strand, counting down.
TCTTCGGGCCTTTGGAAGGGGTAACCTCTCTCCTCGGGGAATGCCAAAGTTTTGATTATCAGCTTGGGAATTGCCCAAGTTTTGTTGTGCTTGGGGATTGCCCAAGTTGAGTTCTCTTTGAATTGCCTCGCCTTTCAACTGATGTTGTCGAACAAGCTCAGCAAACAATTCAGGTTTCATCGAAGTGGAGCTGCACGTTCCCGCATCGGACCCATGCATGGCCACGGTCACACTTCCTTGCTCGAGGTTAGCTACTCGAGCACTCACTCCTTTCACTTCGGCACTGATACCTTGTATCGCAGCCATGAGATCGGCTAACGACACTTCGGGCTTCTCAATGCCTTTGCCATCGCCTCCATTCCCAGCCATGGTACCTGCACGAATCAAAGACCAATAGGAATGTTAGGGTTAGAAATCACCTCACACACTCCCTTACCTTTGATGGGTGGCACTCGGGTCCACTCAATTTAGGGGTTCGGTTTTGGTCACTCAAGAACTTGTAGCCAATGGCTTCCTCGGTTGATCAACTTCTCTCAGTTGCTTCGAATTTGACAAGTTACAATGTCTCCTTCGGGATGAGTGAGTTGATGTGACTCGATGGAACGGACGCTATTTACACTTGCGCTTTGGGAAAACAAAAGAAATTCTACGAAGTTGGACTTCGGTCACCCCACGCACGAGTTCCTACAAGCTCAAAATGAGTTAGTACGACCTCGAGTAGGAAGAATTACTCAAAAGATCCACTAACTAGATTTTTCGATCACAAGAAAAGTGAAAACCTAGGAGAATCTACCCTTCGGTTCCTCTTCGGATTCTTTTTCGAACACGCCAACTCTTGTCCGTACTAGAGTGGTCCCTCCTTGGTACGGATAGGGTTTTACCTTATCCTCTTTCCCTTTTCAAGCGGACACATTTTCACCTGGAGGTTTTGGATTTAAAATTTTACCCCTTCTTCTTCAATGGAACAGTGAAGCTTTTAGCTCCGGCGTACGGACAGCTTTTACTTCGTTCACTGACCTAGATTTGCAATAGAATTTGGGTTGCTTCTTTCAACTCCGATAACAACAACGGAGGGAATTCCGTTCAAAGTTCCTTGAGCTAAGAGTCAGCTCTTCATGTCCGTTCACTGTTACAACAATAACAATTTTTCGGCGTACGGACACGGCTTAAATCAAAGAACTTCGAAATTTTAAGCACAAATCACACCCAAATCAATCAAGAACCACAAGTCTTCATCGGTAACAACCAATACACGCTGGGGTTTTTGAAAACAGTCACCACTAATGCTCAAAACAGTCAAAAATTTCGTCGAGAAACCCTAGTCACAAACGCTGTACGTCGGGTACTCAAATTGATCCTTGGACAGTGGTGAACTCAAATCAAGGGTTGTTTAATCCAAACAACCAACAATCAATCCAAATTTTTGAATTTTTCTCTTAACACTTTTTTTTTTTTTTTTGTAAAACAACAACACCAACAGTAACCAAAATAAACAAGAACACGAAACGGGAAACAAAGACTCAACGCACGAAAGTAAAGATAACTTGAAGAGGATTTGGAGTTGTAGACACAAGCCCAAACCGTGCTCTGATACCAAGATGGTGCAAGCAAACCCGAGGGAAAGCTAAACACGAAGAAATCGCGGAAGAAAACAGGTAAAAGATAGAAGCAAGACAAATCTTGCTTCGATTCAAAAGAACAGTGAGGAACCTGTCTCAAAGCTCGATTGAATGAAAATCAAGGCGCACCTATGCTATGCAACAATCCTCAAGAAGAACAAGCTTCTTGCAAACTGAATGACCAAGAAGAAAATGTTCAATCGAAGACACCGAATGACACAAGTTCTTTAAAAGCCGACGTCGGGGTTCGGCTCCATCGGAGACTCACAGTAGCACTTGCTATGTTTGATCATTCAATAAATAACTTAATGCCTACAAATGAAATGCAAATGGAGTATTTATAGACTAGACTAAGGGTAAAACAGTAAAGAGTCACAAGTGACCATTTAAAACAAGCCACGCAGGGCTGAGCTAAGTATGTGTTCGGCAGCCTTGACTTCGGTGCTTGGTTGCTTGCTCGAACTCATCTGTCATCGGGCGCTCACTTGACTTCGAACACAATTTGTTGTGTTCGTTTCTGTGCTGCTCGGCGCCAAGAGTTGGTGTTCGGTCACTTTGTCCTCGGGCTCAATTTTGAAGATGATGCCTTCGGTTCTTGAGCCCGGCCACTCAGCTTCGGAGCAACTGTTTTCCTTCGACCAGGCCAAGTGGATGTGAACATCGTGCAGCAGCTTGGCTTGGCTTCGTGTCATTGGCCTCGGTGGGTCGAACACTTGATCAGCTCGTATTCGGGCTGCATCACCGTTTCTACCATTAGCTTTCAAAAAGTCATACTAAATTAGTGTAGATCTAATTTTGAAAATACGGGTATACGTTTTTCGACAACTCTTTAATCCTTTTTCAGTGATGTTTACATGACTGGGTTTTGTTGTGTATGTGGACATGATTTAATCTTTACTGCAGAATGGCAGCGGGGCAATTCTGGTGGTTTCTTTTAAAAGACATCTAGCTAATAAACCTATATCTATTAGCAAGTTAGGTGTTTGTTAGAAGTTTTATTGTCAGTTAGAACTTAAAAGAGTCATTAAGTTGGACATTGTCCCACGTAGTCAAGGTATTAAATTTTACGTGAGAGACTTCAGTAGCTTCTGCCTTAAGTCAACCACCTAGCTGAAGGTATATATGTGATTCCTACTCCCAATTTCACAACACGGGGATCTATAAATTTCTATGTTTACATGTATACTACAAACAGAGTTTCATGCTTCTTGATAGAAATGGTATTTGTCATCTTCTTTCAACTCTTTACTAGAGAGTGATGTAAAAGAAGATTTGATGGGGTTGCAGCGATGGTGTTATTTTCTGGTGTTTCATGTATATTGTAATGGAAGTGACGATGTTTTGGACTAATGTATTTGTAAAATAGAATAGACAAATAATGTCAGATTGACCTTGTTTTATTTTACTTTGAAGTTTTGTATATGAACAAATTAAAGTGATGACGATTTATTATTATTTATTTGTAAAATAGACAGACTAGTTTGCCTCACTTGTAAGTAAATACAGACGGATTGTCTTGATTTTATTTTTACTTTGAATTTTTGTATATAGGCAAAGTGATGACGATTTGGTGTCATTTACTTATAAAATAGACAATTTACTTATAAAATAGACAAAGTAATTTGGCTCACTTCTAAGTAAGTACAGACGGATTGTCTTCATTTTATATTTTCTTATGTATTTTTATGGATGAATGAAGTAAAGACGATTTGGAATCAATTGTTTGCAAATTGTACTTAGTATTTGGCTCACATTATGAATAAATAATAATAAATTGGTGTAGTTATGTTTTCCTTTGAACTTTTGTTGATTATTGTATTTGTATATTTGTGGATAAATGAAGTGAAGATGATTTGGAATCATTTTTTTGCAAAACGGACGCAATTTTTGGTTAAATATACGCATAAACACATATGGATTGTCCTTTTTTTGTAAATATGTAAGCACTTGAATGTCTTTTTTGTGGAAGTGTGAAGTGACATTGATTTGGCCTCATTTCTTCACAAAACAGATACAATTTTTGGTTCAATATATGCATAAACACAGACTAATTATTGTTATTTCTAAATATATAAGCACTTGAAAGTCTTATGTGGATGTGTGAAGTGAGGCCGATTTAGCCTCATTTCTTCACAAAACGGACACACTTATGTGCATAAACACGGACAGATTGTCGTTATTTCTAAATGTATAAGCACTTGAAGGTCTTTTTTGAAGATGTATGAAGCGGAGCCGATTTGTCTTCATTTCTTTACAAAACCAACACAATTATATGCATAAACACTTGAAGGTATTTTTTGTGAATGAATAAAGTAAGTATGATTTGGCATCATATATTTAGAAAATGAACATGATTTTTTGTCCACTATATGAAGAAATGATGTCGGATTGGTCTTATATTATGTTTTGCTTTGAGTTTTGGATGTGAGCGAAATGATGACGATTTGGCCTTATTTATTCACAAAATGGACGTGACACATACAAATGACAGTGGTTTCTGCTTTGTAGGAAGCAGTGACATATTTTGTAATTTCGAATTTAAAAAGGTGCACTGATATTTCTGTAATTACGAATTCAAAAAAGTGTGGTGACATTTTGTAATAACGGGAAGTGCTCTATTAGTAAGGTTATTTCTATACTTTCATCTTCATTTAATGTAAAAGTGCTCAATTTTTAAAGACCACTTTTAAAGTGCTCAATTTTTCAAGACCACCCTCTTTTTTATTTAAATTCTCACTAGTCAGTTTGAACTGTGCTAAATGAGAACTAGTTAGTGTTTGAAAATTTTTAGAAGAATAGTCACATTTAAGAAATATGAAAAAATCCAATAAATTTTACTGGATTTTGAACTAATGTTTTCAATTTCAGTAAAATTTCATGGGGAATGCTAAATATGCAGTTCCAGTAAATTTTATGGGGACTTCAAATATGAAGCTCCTCGAAAATTTTCTAGATCTTTGAACTAAACCCCAAGAAATTTTACTGAAGTTTTGTTCAAATTCTCAGAATATTTTTCCGTGACTAGTAAAAAAATGCGTGTTTTTAAAATATGACTGTTTTTTTTTTAAGTTTGTAATTGCTGGATGTTTCTCTTTAAGTGGTTCAAAAAACTGACTAGTCATCAAAATTACACCATACAAGGGCACAAATAGCCACTTTTTCCATCACCATTTAGGGTTCAGCCACCTGTTAAACAAGATCAAGTCTCGCCACAACCTTAGCACACTGGAATTTGGGATCTGAAATTAGACTTCGTTTAAGCCTAACTTTAGACATTTCTAAAATCTAAAGTTTGAAGTTCTAACTTCAATCCAAAAGTCTAAAATTGGACTCAACTCTAATTTTTTGAGCCAACTTCAGTCTCGCTGTCTGAAGTTGGCCTAAAATTCAAACGTCATGGTATGTACTTTAGTGGCTATATTTACTAAGTCTTTACAAAGTGGTTGCTCCTTAATGACCTGCGCAAATAGGCTACCCACAAAATTTTACTTGTCAGAGAGACAAAGACATTGAGGGCAAAGTGCACGAATAGCCACTTTTGTCAGTGGTCTTGGGTTTGAGGCTACTTTTTTTAGTGGTTTTACATGAGATGCCACTTTTTGGAACTTCAATTCTTGTGGGCTGAAGTTCAAACCTTGTGGGCTGAAGTTCAATCTCTGTGGGCTGAACTTCATGCCTAAGGTATAAAGTTCAATTTCAACCAGCAAGGACTGAACTTTTAGGCATAGATACGTAAACTTCAACCCTTGTGGGCTGAAGTTCAGCCCACAAGTATTGAAGTTCTAAAAAGTAGCCTCTCATACAAGGGAAAAGTGCATGAGAGGCCACTTTTTCCAGTGGTCTTTGGTTTGAGGCCACTTTTTTTTTACTGGTTTTGCATGAGAGACCACTTTTGAAACTTCAATCCTTGTGGATTGAACTTCACACAAGTTCAGCCCACAAGGGTTGAAGTTCAACTTTAGCCTACCTTAAGGGTTGAAGTTCAACTTCACCCCACAAGGATTGAAGTTTACGCATCTATGCCTAAAAGTTCAGTCCTTACGGATTGAAGTTGAACTTCATAACTTAGGCTGAAGTTCAAACTTGAGGTTTGAACTTCAGCCCACAAAGATTGAAGTTCCAAAAAGTGGCCTCTCATGTAAATCAATAAAAAAAGTGGCTTCAAATCAAATACCAGTGACAAAAGTGGCTTGTGGCAAAAATTTTACCTCATACAAAACCAATAAAACCAATAAATAAAAAGTGGCCTCAAAGCAAAGACCAGTGGCAAAACTAGCCTCTAAACGAAATTTTTACCGACATTGAAGCCCATATGCCCACCATACGCAAGCACGCTCTTCAATGAAGTGTTAGTACTCCCAGAGTTGTAGAAGAAGAGCCACAGCCACTCAAATTTAAGGAAGATCTCTTAGAGTTCTGGACTGAACTCCGGAAATTTTCCTGAAATATAAACAGTTGTTTCTGTTCTTCTAAAACTCTGCAAATGCTGATTGTTCATCGATCGGCACTCTAAAGCGTAGCTATTCGTCAAAATTTCCCGGGCAGAGCCGGTCGTACTTGCAAGGATTTTTTACATAAAAGTACAAGTTTTAGAACTTAATTACCAAACATAGCAATATTTTAGCAAAATAACTCTATATAGAGGAAAACGCAAGTTAATTACAAATATAACAAAAACATAGCAATATTTTTCATAACATACCAAACCCTTACATTCTTCCTCCTATTTCCCTCACTATCATTTTTGCTCCTTCCATTTCCCCTATTTAATTTTTCCTCCCACCATTTCCCCCAATTTCACTTTTACTCCTCTCATTTCCCCCAATTTTGCTTTTCCTCATCCCATCCTCAGTGTATCTCGTTGTATCTCACCATATCTCAATGTTTCTAGTTGTTTGTAGACCGTTTTAGCATTTGTTTTATCCCGTTTTGTGCGCTGTTTCTCATTGTTTCTAAACTATTTTCACCTTTTTTGCATTGATTCACATTATATTTTACATTTTATTTCGGACTTTTCCCTAGCTGTTTTAGACTATTTCAGCGCTATATTTGCACTATTTTTGCTCTGTATCCAACCGTATCTAACTGTTTCTGCACCGTTTCAACTGTTTCTACAGCACTGTATCTAACTATTTCTGCACCGTATCAATTGTTTCTGTAGCACTGTATCTAACTGTTTCTGCACCGTTTCGGTTCATTTCAGCACTGTATCTAACTGTTTCTGCACCGTATCAAACTGTTTCTGCAGTACTGTATCTAACTGTTTCTGCACCATTTCGGTTCATTTCAGACTGTATCAACTCCGTTTCAGACTGTATCATACTGTTTTAAACTGTATCAACTCCCGTTTCAGACTGTATCAACTCCGTTTCAGACTGTTTTAAACTGTATCAACTCCAATTTCAGATTGTATCAACTCCGCTTCAGCTGTATCATAGTGTTTGAATGTCATTTTAGACTGTATCTGACACGACCCGGAATCCGGTTAGGCCGTGCGGGCACCCGACATCCTCCCCTAGACCCGTCGGGCGAACCCTTACCAATTAAATCAGGAAAATAAATATAACAATTTACAAATAAGGACAAAACTTAAAATAAAAACACAGACATACTGATACCCCTAAGCTGTACAAAAGAAATTACAGCTGACTACCCAACATGCTAGGTTTAGGGCTATCCAGACCAGACATCTAAGAGTACAAAAGAAGACAGATACCCCTTTAAGGGAGCAAAATGCAACTGAAATAATGAACAATAAACTGGTGGCCATCCGGAATAAATCTGGCTCACCCCTGACAGCTGAAGTCGTCTTCGCTCCTGAACAACGCGGCGAACTCAATCCTAGAGCGAACCTGCCGAAACAAAATAGATAGACAAGAAACAAACAACAACCAAGGGTGAGTCAGAAGGACTCAATAAGTGGAGCAGACTAGCCACCTCAAAGAATAGGATAGCTAGCCAGGGAGAAGAAACAGATAAACCAAATTCCTTTTATTTAAATTATGAAAAGGCAGAGCCAATTAATAACTAGAAACACGTATGGAATCACAAACTTATTAAAACCAGGAACGTAAGATAGCCAGAACATATAGGTATCCCGAACCTATCAACAATCAGAAATACTTCCTGTTGCGGCGTGCAACCCGATCCATATATTCATCCTGTCGCGGCGTGCAACCCGATCCCCGCAACTCAGAATACAAGCCAGAAATATATAGGCAAACTGAAATATGTCCACCATATGGTATACATACTGCTTACACAAAACACAGCATGATAGTCACACAATAGTCAGCACGCGATGCAATGAAATGGGATGAATGCAGTATGATGCAATGCTGTCACATGTGCCAAATAGATGGAGCGGAATCCTCCTACCCTCAATATGATGCAATGGAGCGGAATCCTCCTGCTCCGAGGGCGGAATCCTCCTACCCTCAATATGATGCAATGGAGCGGAATCCTCCTGCTCCGAGTGCGGAATCCTCCTACCCTCAATATGATGCAATGGAGCGGAATCCTCCTGCTCCGAGGGCGGAATCCTCCTACCCTCAATATGATGCAATGGAGCGGAATCCTCCTGCTCCGAGGGCGGAATCCTCCTACCCTCAATATGATGCAATGGAGCGGAATCCTCCTGCTCCGGAGGCGGAATCCTCCTACCCTCAATATGATGCAATTTGCATACAAATAAAACATGATGCAATAATAACCCATCACCAGCGCGGGAGTCTCATTGACAGCTGGAAAGTGTATACCAACTCACAGCCAGAGTACAATGTTCAGATCCTCAATGCAATACCAACAACAGGACATAACATATAATGTATAATGTAAATCCAAAGCTAAGGCGTAATGAGTACGCCTATCGGCAGCTACACAAGTAAGGAACACGTAGTAGAAAATCCACGAGGCAAGGTGCCTCCAAAGAAATGGATATAAACACTTACCTCTTCCAAAAGTTGACACAACCTCTCAATAACCGCTTTTTCCTTTGGTTTCATTGCCAAACGATCCCACTCTATTCAATAAGTAGAAAAATATATCAAATTAGGTTAAAGACTTCATTCCTCACATCTTAGGGCAAAGCGATTAAGAACCTGATACCCTATTCGCATACGCAATACGCAGGCCAGGCCTATATACAGGGTTTAGGGTCACATGACCAAACCCTAAATAAATTACATTTATATGTTGCCCATAACTTACTGAGCACGAATGTATAATCAATTTCATTATCGGGGTCCATTTGACCCTTTAAACTATCAATTTACGTCATTAGGGCGATGTCTAATATCCCTATTTTTACCGTAAAAATATATTCAAACGTACGTAATAAACTCAAATAATATATTAGGATCATTACCTGAATGTTTCGGGGTAAAAATACTATTTTCCTCCGGCTCCTTTTCTCATTTTCTGGTATTTTTCCACTGTATATTCTCGCGTTTCTCCATTTCTGTTCGTTTCGCTTCTCTGCTTCTGTTTTCGTATTACTACTACTACTACTACCTGGTCCTTAGCTTTTAGCTAAGGACCCACCGCCTAACCTTAATTTTGTCTTTTTCTCTTCTTTTTTTTTTTTTGTTTTCTTTTATTTTATTTTCTTTTCTTAACGAAAATTAAAATAGTACCCCACGATATTCGAAATAATTCCAACTTTTGCATACGAGTTATAATAAATATATGTAACATACTCGCGAAGGTGGATCTCAAATTGGACTCCCGAAACTCAAGATGCGAATTTAAATAGAAAAGAAGTCAAATTATTTAACTTTCGGCATTTTAGCGGAAACTAGCCGAACAACATCGAAATTTACTTTCGAAAGTTTACAAAAATCACAAATAATCATATGAACCTAACGGCACTTTCGAATTTCGAATCGGAGCTCATTCGGCAAAAACCGAGCTTGAAAATCTCTTTTTAATATTTATCGCCAATAAAAACTGAAACCTTCTTCCGATGCCTACCAAACGAGGTCTGATTTAGATCAAATTTTACAGAAAAGTCCTAATGGACATTACGAATATTTTAAAATTATCGACACGCCAATCGGAGTCCTAACTTCTGAAACGACTGACCGAGGTCGTTTCATTCTCCTCCACTTAAACTCTCGTTCGTCCTCGAACGAGCCTAAATCTAAAGAAAGATTTACGCAGATAACAAGAGAATTTGCACAACCTTCATAAACTACTCCACGGACATTATCTCATAATTACAAAATCAGAGTTATATTACGCACATCGTACTTTTGGAATAAAATATATCTGGATAATATGATAATACCATTACACAGCTTATTCTGACTAAGCTGATCCTTCCTCGATTACGAGAAGAGAGTTCTACATTTTCGAAGCAAAGATACATGGAACTTTGAATGGGTTAACATGATTCAGCCGATAATCACCTCTTCGATATACTTTTCGATATAGAATAGGTCGATGGAACTAAGAATTAGCTTACGTTCTCACAACGCCTTAGAGATTTAATATTTATATTCTATTTCAGCACCGTATCTCATTGTATCTGCACTGCTTTTGCTCCGTATCAAACTGTATCTATGCTGTTTCAGTACCGTTTCAGATTGTTCTAGTATCGTTTCAGTACTGTTTCTAAATTGTTCACTCTGTTTCAAACAGTTTCAATGTTGTATCGCGCTGTATTTATACTATTTTTGCTCTGTATCTAACAGTATCTGTGTGTATTTCTGTCGTTTCAGACTGTTTTTACGATGTTTCTAAGTGTTTCTGGGTTTTTTGCCCTGTTTTGCATTGTACTAACTGTTTCTAAGGAGTAATACTTGAAGAAGGCAGAACAAATTCCAATGATTTGTCATCAAGGGTCAAAAGAGACACCCATGGTGTCCCACTGAAATATAACAAAAATGAAAGAACAGGTACATTGGAGATTAGCTTTGAACGGAACCAACAACCAGAAATGTATTTCCCAGCGAGAAACTCGGTGACGGCAGGTGAACGAACCAACAACCAGGCCAAAGAGGAGGAACGACGGCCGATCTACTCCACTCCCGTGGTTTTCCGATCCGTCACTGTGGATGGCGTATCAGCCTGTAATCAACGGAGACAACAACAGCCGGAGTTTTCCTTGCAAAACGCCGACAAACAGCATCGTACACCGTCGTATCAGCACTAAAAAGCACAAAGCCTCCGTCGTGAAGGGTCGATGGTGACGTCACAAGATTTAACGCAGTTGATTGGGTTAGGATTGGGTGGAGTTTTGGGTCCGAGGATACTGAGAAGATGGCTGTTGAAGATGCCGTCATGACGGTGAGAAAAATTAGTAACGATGGAATTAAGGTTAGTGTAAAACGATGGAGAAATGGTGATTGTGTGTGAAAGATACAGTTGGGATAAGGGTAGTGGTTGAAATTAGGGTTTTGTTTGGAAAATTATGATTTGTTTCGTGTATTGTGAAATGTGTTAAAAAAAATATTGCTATGAGTTGTAATTTGACAAATATTGCTATTTTTTTGTAATTTAGGGTGTAATTTTGTATATATGTGTAAAAATCCCTACTTGCAACACAACTTACACTGATGAGCTGAACCACCCACAACTCCACAAGCATCCTAATGAGTTCGTTCTTATCAAGCAAATTTTGTTTGAAGATCAGTTTAAAAGCACTAATCTAAGGAGAGATCAGTAAATTAATGTACGTTATATTGATATGTACATCAGAAATGCCCTATTCTGTAGAAAACACGTCATTATTTTCATATTGTCTAAGACATCTTATAAATCACCTCAATAACGCTCAAATTAACTACTCATTGCATTCAAAAAGTTGATCGATGGAACCAGAAATGAACCATCCTAAGTTTTGATAACACGGCCCTTGTATTGCCCTCGACGGACCACAAAGTCATCAGGAGGTTGAAACTCTTCCAACCAAGTCACCTCTGAGAATATCTCCGCATCCACCTCGAGCTCACCTTAAGGATGTACAGTATATACAGTAAGATTTGTAATACAAATGCATGTTCATATCCATTAAAAAGTTGGCACCAGAGGAAGTACCTGGTAGATCCCCTCGAGGAGACCTTCGGAAGTAAGTGCAATGACGTCCATCACCAGAAGAGTAAGGCGGAGAAAGGATATCAAAAATTGCACAAGGGGTTATAGCTTTGAAACAATGAATATTGCCTCCTGTGGTTGGATACAGAGTAGTCGTCCCACATGGAGCTGTCATCTCCAAATCTTTAAAAAGCTTAGCTGGTCTTGCACCTGAAAAGCATTTAAGAACATGTATTAAACATAGTAAATGACAGTATAACCTAAAATCAAGATTAGAGTAAATCATTTCACGACAAACACTGATCGCAACTCTTCCAGCCAAACAACACAAGTTGCCAGCATCTATAAGGTAATAAATCATAATTCCAACAATTCAGATTTAAGTACTAGGCCGTTAAGGAAATTGAACATGTTTGTATTTTTTTCTGCGCAGACAAATATTAACCGTCAGCAGTTGTCCCGTCATCAATCTCCAATAAGAATTTAATTACATGCAGTGCAACCATACAGTTCACATTTGTGCAAAAGTATGAGATACAAAATATGTAAACACTTGACCTTGCTAGTCTGCTGGACTTAATACAGTGGTTATTTTGCAATGAATTCAAATTCTGCATAGGATGTGAATTGAAACCTTGAATGCGCCACCTACTCAGAAACTAAATAACTGGAAAGTACCATTTCTAACCCAAACCCTAGTTTCAGTCAGCAAGACTTTTTGTTATCGAATTCTTAATATACAGCAGCATCACCTGACAAAATGATACCAGCAAGACAAGAAACAACTACATGTTTTTAAGTTATCTTAATCAAACTGAAGCACAATGTATGGGAAAAGTAACATAAAGGAAAGGTCAGCCAAAGAACACCAAGTTCAAGGAAGTAAGGGAAAAAAAGTCCCTGCTAACTAATCAAATTCCATGATAAACCAAGCACTGATGTCGACTCAAATTAATTGAACACCAAAAACATCACATGACAACCCCACGTTCGGCATGAAATGAAATTTCAAGAAAGAGCATATCTAAAAGTTCTTCAAGAAGGTCCTAGGCATCTTTTGCCCAAAACACCCACTTCAAAATAGTACACACCTTCTGAAGGAACTGAAGGCCCCGCACTATCAATCCAATCATAGGCTTTCACATGGAAAGAACCATATATAAGCTTACTTAAAACTGTCATCCCAGGGTGGTTATGTAAAGGAATGATCGAAGAAGGTGGCATGCAGAATATCCCCATCTGTAAAAACATTCAACAGGCTAACGGATCTCAATTATGCAGTTTGCGTATCTCTCCTTATAGCAGAACATCATCATTCTTAATGGGAAAACAAAAAAATTATCAGCTCTGCAACACTTACAGTGAAGCTCTCACATTCATGTAAGTGTAGGTATTTGATTGGCAGGATTGGTCGTAGACCCCCATTATGCTCATGCATGGTACCTTTCCAGCTCTTGACAAGTTGCGCCTCCTGCTCAAGACCTACATCAGAAGGCTTGATTTTGTCTGAAACAAAATGATAGCCAACATACTAAGTACATGAGAATTGCAAGAAATAAATCAACATAAATCAACATAAATAAACACTATCAGGTAAAGGATTCAGCAAATAACTGAAACTTCAGTTCATGGTCGCAATACATAGAATTTATACACATGAGAATTCAGAAACTAAGGGAAAAAATCCCCAAAAAGTTCCTAAAATCTGCTGACTGCCATGTAATATCTAGCAAAAGAATGACAAATATGGTTATGTTCAGGAAGGAAAGAACTCATCATGACAAAGTCTACAAGTCAAAATCAATCATCTTTGGACCTATTTCAATACAAAATAGTGAACAACTCCAACTACTTGAATTAAACCTGCACTGGACCACTTGGCTCAGTTGGCTCAGCTTGCAGATGGGAGAAGGAGAACATTTGATTCCCAAATGTATCACTCTTACTTCCCAAAGGCTAAAAATGTAGCACCTTAACTCCCTTCATTTCCTAATACTACTAGGCGACTCCCCTGTTCTCTCTACGTAACTAATAGATCCAGCAAAACTCCATTCTTTAATCAACCTCCAAGTAGCGTAGCAGCGTGACATAGACAGCTGAGAATTCACTTTTCCATGGACTTCTAATCCCCATTGGAAGCTGCTCCCTACTGCTCTCCACTTCACCTGTGACAACCAAGGTAAATCCTTAATACCTATCATTAGGTCAAATAGTACCAACCTCAACACTTTTCATCTCAACCTTCTTTGCACCAACCTAAATCACCACCAGAGAAAAGAAAACAGAAATCCTATCCAATCTCTCTGGATAAATAAGAGATTGAACATATTTTTAGACTAATTAATGTATTGCGATTGTTAGTTTTCCTTTTTTTTTTGCACAGAGGAAGAATGAAATAGGGAACTAGACTCTCTGAAATGAATCTGCATTTGCAAGGAGTGCAAATTCTAAATCCTTTGGTATCCGCCGTAAGTATTTGGTTCTTCATTTGTGCTTCAGTCACTAAAACATTATGTGTTTGATTTTCCTATCTCATGTGTGCTGTAAAATCCAATAGTTCTTGCTGTAAGAGGCTGTTGGCATTGAAGAGAGCTCAATGTCATGTTTTCCACCTAACATTGATTTTCCTATCTCCTATTTTCCCTCGGCGACAATAGATTGTTGCTAAGCAGGATAAATACTAAACAATCTGATCAATATTTATCAAATGAGAAGAAAAGAACTATATGATTCAATTATAGTAGCTGGACATTCATCTTCGGGAGTTTCTTCAGATTACAAATTGCCAGACCATTAATTAGCCTCAATGTACAAGTGTTAACTGAGTTGGAACAGAATTGTGAGAATTACATATAGATCCTTCAAAATCCATAAAAAAATAATACTTCATATCATATACATACCAGAATTGATACACAAATAGGATTCCATATAGGTATTAACTTAATTATTTACTCCCTATGTCCCCATTTATGCGGCACTTTTCCTTTTTAGTCTGTCTCAAAAAGAATGTCACCTTTCTATAAGTAGAAACAATTTACCTTTATGAAATAATTTCAAGCCACACAAATTTTTATGGCTTGTTTTAGACTAGAAATATCAAGTCTTTTTTCTTTCTTAAACTTTGTGCCAAGTCAAACCCCCCCACATAAAATGGGACGGAGGGAGTACCATCTCAGCCAACTCTGCCACTCTGACACGAATGCACCAATCCTCTCCAACTATAATTTTGGGCACGTTTAATCTTCCAATCATATTCAAGATGCATCCAGCTCATTAATTTCCTTAAAAATCCCAGCTCCATTTCCCACCCTCCCGACTTACTCACGTAATTTGGTGGACTAGAGTTCCATTCATTAATAACATTTTTGCATTCGAGTTGCTTTTGCCCTTCCTCTTCCACATCATCTTAGAATATTAGATGTCATCCCTTCACTCACAGATCTTAGAATTCCAACCATAGCACTATATTTGGTTTGTTGTCTAACCACTTAAGAGCATATAAAACGAAAAGTGACTTAAGAATGCACAAGAAGCCCATATGAAAACCTACATCAATCATGCATGCCTATTGTTTTCACGAGGTACCTGCTACCAGCACGGGTAACTCTGTCCACCAAAGCTTGGACAAATGGGAAGAAATAACCTAATGTTTTCGCCTCCACTATGATTTCAACCAGAGACCTCATGATTCTTACCAACTACATTGACCACTAGGCCACACCTTTGGGTGCATCATGTACGCCTATTGTTTGCCAAATACTTTCTCATTCTTAGAAAGAAGAAATTGTTACAAAAGTACTACTATTTGACAAGCAAGTTTCAATTAGTCCTTCTGATAGCAACTAGCTAGTAGTCTCTCCGAAAAAGGAGCATATGGCTCCCATTTCGAACAAATTTAGTATAACTATCTAACCTTTAACCTTTCCGGTTCATCTAGACTAGCTTCATATCTGCCTCTCTATGGTCCAAACTTCACCGCGAATCCCACATAGACACTTGCACATCTCCACATTTTTGTTTCTTGTCTTTTTAAATCTCAATCAGCAACACCCACATACTTTTAGCTAGCGCTATAAATCTAGAAGCACTACTTACATTTTCTTCCTACAATGTAGGTGAAATCAGACATGTTAATTTTCTCCTCAGGTTTGCTACAAGAAAACATGTCGTTTTCTTTTTTCCTATTTCTTGGTGATTGAGGAGGGTGGGTGGGGGTGGGGGGCTCATTCTATTCGTTCTGTCCCAATTGGTCCATCGCACCTTCCCATCTTTCTATTTTATTGAGCTTATTTCCTAATACATGTATGTGCATGTAGATAACCTTAAACTAGTCTACTTTGCTGGAAAATAAATGTCTTTAACTTCAACAAAAGCAGATGTTATTTAAAACTCAAACACGACAACATGGAGGCCAATTTGTAATGAGATGCAGAAAACCATAGAGGAGATACATTTTTGTTAATTTCAGAGTCGAGTTAAACTTACACTATTTGAGTTCAAAAAACTGAGACATTTCCAGTGTTGGTAGGGGGGTTATTTGAAACAAGAGAGCTTGAAGTCCAATCAGCAAACTGGAACGCAGAAGAGATTTGCAGAAAACTGAAAGAGACTTTTGTTGATATGAAACCTTATCCCTATATTGGTACCTAATGAGTTCAGTGAGAGAAGTTTTCCACTGTTCTAATTTTCTTTCTAAAGTAAATGGTGATTCCACTGTTTTAATTATTTATTCTATCTTTCTGAAAAGAATTTGCCACTTCCATTTTAGAGTTTGAAGAATCACTTGATTGTGCAGTTATTTATAATCCCAAGCTCCATTCTAGAATAACCATAGACTTGAAGAATAAATCTTAAAACAACCTACTCAAAGTTCAGAATATTACAGCGCCCAAGTAGCCCTCTGTGTCGTTCTTTGTTTGTTTCTTTACTCTAAACCGTCACCCAGCCTAGTCCACAACAAAATCCTTTTCAACCTAAGTAATTTCCCATTTTCAGACACAAATCTCCAAAAAATAAAGTCTCAAAGATACGCATGCAAATTCTTGGTCTTTCATTTAAAATATCCATGGTTTCCGAATCAATTTGTGAAGAATCAGACTTCCATTTAAAATCTCCATACTTCCTAATCAACAATAGGAAGTAGGAAAGACATTGAAATATCATGTGGTAAACTAATGCAACAGTTGAGGGTTAAAATTGAAAGGCATAATTGACCATGAAAGAACTAACTTATGCATGAAATATAATTAGTACTATCATCATAAAAGGAAGAGATTGAGAAATATTTTTAAAGAGGGTAGGAGATTTTTCGTATCCTTCTTGTATATGGGGTTTCTCCTCACAACTTCACTAAATTATTATTTTATCCAAAAAGGGGGTGGAGAGAGCAAACAACTTCTCAAGACGCAGACAGCAAATATTATGTTCAACTGACAAGAACCTTCAAAGGTCAGATAGTGCTTCAGTGAACATGGAGAGACTTTTTAGGAACAAGGCCCCTCTCCCTCCCAAGTTGTAAAAGGTAAGTGTAGATCTTAAATATGAAAAGGTTGATATCAACGTTATTAACCTCAAAATAAAGATATCTCCTTCACACTACTATGTGCTGGCAGCAGAGAGCTCAACTCAAGCTTGAACTCTGCTTTGAATATTAAACAATTTCAATAGATCATGTTAGTTTGATCGACAAGAAAAAATAGAGATAAGCCCACTAATAATGCAGAAGGTACAATGTATGTGGCTCATTTTCTACACATGCAAGGCTGCACTCATCTTCAGCTGGCACAGTATAACACTATAATAAGCATAATCTTTTCTTAAAAGAAATGAATCTAATGTTCTCCAACAGATTTAGTTAGAGTGGAACTAGTTTATGCAAGTATATTCGCACCCTGAGCGCAACAGGACAGTGATACTTTGTCCTTCTTACTGATATTAGATTTTCCCATTTCGCCCAGGCTGCAGATAGTAGCTAAAACCTCATACTTCTAATCTAGTACAACCACCAAACACTGCATTTATCAACTTGAGGAAGCGACATAAAATTATAGTGTCTGATCTCTCTTTGATAAATAATTATAGTGCCCAATCTCGAAATGGCATAAGAAATAGTCATTTAAATAGATTTTCGCAAAGAGAAGGGCTCTAAATCTATAAGAAAGAGATCCTACTCGATGCCAATTCAATACATTTCCATAAAAAGTTTTACTACATAACCGCCAGACGGCCTTCACCAACATGTAATAGGGTAAGCAGAAGAAAGACAAACGAATCAACTAAACCACGTGGTTGGTTGAAATCTATACATGTGGCCAACATTCAAGTAAACTTAAAAAAAGAGACTGAAAAATATTTCATAGCACCTACCTAAGAGGGAACGGACTTTCTCAAGAGCATCTTCTGATATGGGTCCATTAGGAGAAAGTGATGCTTTACAGGCATTATAAAGCTTTTGTACAGCTGGCATGTTTAACAAACCGACCACCTTTACCCTGACCGCCTATGCAACCGAACTTAACCTTAAAGCTAAGGGCTTGAAGCTAACCCAAAAATTCCTCTGTCTGAAGGGTCCTCTATTTCTCAGAAGACCCTTCAAGTACAAAATCAGGCACAAACTGGACTTTATTAGAAACAAACTGATGATTATATATCCACGCGGTGCTTAACGGATCCAGCTTTCTGTTATCATTGCCATGTGCCACCTACTGAACAGACAAAACCAACCGTTAAACTCAGCTTTGCAAAAATCCACATATTTTAAACGCTGCAATTTGAACTCGAGAAAATAAACAACTTAATTCCACAAATTAGAGCTTAAAGCCCTACTCATAGCAGTTGACATACAAGGTTTGTCTTATACCCGACATTCCCCTTCCAATAAAAACAAGTCCATTAAACTGATTTTCCACGCTAACAATCCATTTATCACTAGATAAAAATCCAAAGGATTAAAAATATATCAACCTTACAACGTTAAAAGTATTTACACTATCAATGCAGTTTAACGAGTAGAAGATTGCTTACCATACTTTTTAGGTTACACTTAGGAGCAATACTTATAACTATAAACACTTGGCACTAATTACACAAACCCTTAGCTTGATGAAACAACTCGAAAAGAAACACAAAGTAAACCAAGAAGCTAGGAAATGGAGAAAAATGTCCCAAGTAGAAAGTGTCAATCGATATGAAGAATTCAAACAATATTGTCATTCACTAATCAATGAACGGAAACGAAATGAACATAGTACTATTTAGAGTTTAAGTTATCTACACCGTGACTGTAAGGAAATTTCACATTGTCACGTCACTTTTACCTATATCACTAAATCCCACTCTCCGCTAGTGTAAAAAATTCTTTACATGGATGGTGTATATAACTTAAAACACATAGATAACCCTTAAGTACAATTAACTAAACCTGATTTATGACTAATATAAAGAACAAAAAGTCTATTAGATGAAAATCCAAAAAATAAATATAATTATTACTGTAAGTTATGTGGAAAGCAAATACGAGTAATAGGGGAGAAAATGATACCTGAGAGATCAGGGCCACGGCGAGGAAAGAGAGAGAGATTTGCGTTTTGAGTGAAGATTATTTATTGTACGTCTTTTTGGGGTTTTTCCAAATTTTGGATTTTGTTCCAGAGTTACTATACTCTTTACTGACGCTGCCCCTGTTTGACCACCTGCCTTTTGCTTTCAACTCAACCTATATGAAATGCAATACATTAGTTTTACCTTTGGTTGAATGGTTGTTACCTGTTGTTGTATCGTGTCCTACTGTTGTTGCTGTGTTATATATTACTACTCCCTAAAAGTTTGTTTTTATGATTACTTTATGTTTGATTATAATGTATTGTTAAGTGTTATTTTATGTAGTGATAGATTTGTTGTGATTGTGTTATTATCTGTTTTATTAGTCGTGTATGTTTTTATTGTTTAAAAATTAATACTAGTATTTTACCCTTTACCCTACTAACTCTATTTGTACCTACTTTAATTTCGCAATATTTTAAGTTTATTCTTCAAATTATTTAGTGTATGGTATTATAAAAACAAAATGGTACATTCTACCCAAAACATTGTGGTGATAAATCAATACAGTACTATATGATATATGAAATACGATATGTAATAACCATCCAAACGAGATTATATCGAAGTTGTAGTAATCTATATATATATATATATATATAAAAACAAAGAACGCTTAGGACAAAATGTAGAATAGGACATTAGGACAACAATTGTAATGACATTTGATTCAAGTTCAAATTAAAATTAAAAGATAAGTGCTTCTTTTCTAAAATTTGAATGTAAAAATAGAAAATATTTTTGAAAGATAAAACCTAATACCTTATCTTAGCTAATAGATTTTTTCTTTTTAAAGAATGAAAAGATAGTAAATATTATTTAAAACTAAAACCTACTGTCTTGTCTTAACTAATAGATTTTATAAATAAGAATTTGAATGAAAATATAGTAAATATTTTTTAAAGCTAAAATCTTATACATTACAAATTCTCGGCAAACCTTCATCTTAAAACGGTGCATATAGGTACTTTTATGGTGTCAATTAATAGTACCGTAGTTTCTGAACTTTAATTAAAAGATAACGTTTTTCTTTTTTTGTTTTTTTAGATTTGAATGTAAATAAATATTTGAAATTTAATATAAGGATAAAGATAAAACTAAAATAATATCCAAAAGTAAAGATAAAGATAGAGGTTTTTCTTTAAACCCTGGAACTTATCAATATCTATTTATCAGTTAATATGTAATTCAACTAAATTGCAACATATCCTATCTCAAATTTTAAATTCATACCAATTCCATATCTATCTATCTATCTATATATTATTAAAGGAAAGAACAGTTAGGACAAAATCAAGAATAATTGCTTTTTATTTAAATTGAAAGATAAAGTAGTACATTTAAAAGTTGTTATCCTTTAAAATTTAAATTGAAAGATAAAGTGTTTGGATTGAGTTTAGCTACCTTTCAAATTTGAACTTAACAACAGATGAATGATGAAGAGGATTGCTTTTATAAAAATAAATAACGATGATTAGTTCAAGTAACTTCCGTGTAGTTATTGTATATTCAAATATTCAAATTTCTTTTTGTGACATTATATACTATAGAGTGTATATTTTAATTATATTAGATGAAAGATAAGATAAGGATAAATATATATTTTCAAATATGCATTATTTTTGTTTGGAAAAGAACAACTTAATTCTAACAAACTGGTATGATTTTCGAATTTAAATTTAAATAGAATTTGAGTTGGAATGAAGCTCAAACTTCTTAAACTATTATATATACTTCTTCGGTGTACAAATGGACATTCGACTTTCTTCTCATTTTTATTGCTAATCATTAGTTTAAGAAAAAGCTTATTTTGTATTATATTACTTCGATCTATGGGATACTAACCTATATGGCTATTAATTGCAGGTAAGCATATCAATAAAATATGATCTACATTGTTGGAGTTTCGCATTGTATCATCAGACAATTATTTGCTATGATGTTACATATCGACTTCCATATCGTGGCCATAAAATGGTTGGCAAGCAACAAGGAACTATTGGTTAATTTCATCCATGAAGAGAGTATTATTGACTACTCTGGTACAAAAATTAAACCCTCTACTTTTAGTTATTGTATGATTTAAGTTATGATTGTAAATTGATTTTTTTTTTAACATAGTGCCTATAAGGATTTAAATGTGTCTTTCAGGCATAGGAGAATTAGATATCCACTTATAACAAAAGGCATCAGCAATTATGAATTGATGTCCTAAAAATTCAATGCTGAATTGAAATTAAAGTAGCACTCTAGCCTACACTTTCGTAGATCTTCTTTTGGGGAGCATACTGCAAATGTATCGATCAAATATGTTCATGCCTAATTGTATAAGTGGGTGGTTTTCTTAACAGGAATTGATCAGTTTTATTTGGTCGAAGGTATATTATTGTTATTTCCATTTCTTATGTATATTGACTCTACATGTTTTATGATGTTTGATTCTTTTATTGTACATCCTCTAATTTTACGATGTTGGTACTTTTATTAGACTTTCTCTGTATGTATGTTTACAGTTTTGATGTTTATATTCCACATTTATAAGTTGATTAATTTTTAAAGGTTAAATTTTGAGATTTTTTTTTCTAAAAAAATGTTACTAATATCATAGACAATGTCTTTTGATTGTGCCGAGTTTAACGATGTCTTTTGATTGTGCTGAGTTTAGTTGCAAGGATTATATTAGAGTTATATAATTTTTCTTTTTGATATTTGTATTTTGTACAGCCAAGTGTTCCTTTAAAAGATGCAAAGCATCGCTCGAATTACCTCTACAAGGGTATTCACTGCTCCACTAAAACTATACAGGTAGCAGCCAAGTGAAACCAACAGGTATGAATCAATAGGTTATCATATATCTGTATAAGTGCATTTAAGAAATTTGTTGTGGATAAATTGCAGCTTTTTTGATCTGTTTAAAATAAGCTAAAATATTATTTGAATATATCTTCCCCTCTACATATCTTCTATACATGGAACTGATTTATAAATTTCATATTGTTTAGGGCAGGATTGTGCAAAATAATCAATTAATCTTCTTTTGCAACTTAACTTTAGATAAAATGTCGATATAACACAATTACGATGAATTAGAGAAAAATAGGTACATAAAAAATCCCACTGTGAAAATGTAGAAGGATAAGACTTACTATTTAATTTTGAAATGAGAAATTATTACTCCTATTACCTTTTAATACTCTACTGATAGAGATTTTAGTAAATATCTCCTTGATTTTATTTCTCACCTTCATTTTATTTTAGTAAATATAATCCTTCCTAACTAATTCGTTAGCTCTTTGAGCATTAAAAGGTTAAATTAATTGATGATCTCTATAGTTATATGCAGAGTCAGAAACAAGAAGTTGCAGCCAAATTGCAACTCAAGGCATGTCAAGTGGAAGTTAGCTTCCTGAATAGAAGAGTGAGCTAGGGTAAATCACATGTATTTTACTTATATACACAATGTGAAAGTTTTAAAACTATCAACATGATATAATCCATTAATACAACTTATTCTTCGCAGATTTATGTTATCAATTAGGAACCAAAGACATTTTAATTTGATGGTATAGAAATTGTTATTGTCATCAAATGTGTAGGTTAAACTCAAAATGTCATTTACAGCTACGTATTGATATTTTTATTTATAACGTTCCGGGTTGTTTTTCCTTTATAATTTGTCTTTGTAATGAAGGAATAAACTGAAGCTAACATGAACTACTTTGTGAGTTCTTGAAAATATGTCGCAAGTATCTGAATGATGAAAATAGTAGATTAATGAATGAGCTGCAAGAGTTAAGATCAAGATTGATTAATGGCCAACACTAAGGGTAGAATAGTTGTATTGTGCCGTGCAGCTTGCTAGAAACTTTCAAGAGGTTGCAGCAATTATTGATGGATAGAAAGCAAAGTGATGTAATTTGCTAAGAAGAAATTAGACACTATTTTTTGTCAAGGAAAACAACATATTAAGCCTTATTTACAACAATGTCCATAATAATAAAAAAAAAAAAAGAAGAGAAAAGCATGTCGTTCTTATTAAATTGTAAACCAACAGCAAATTATTATTGTTTGCCTATGGTTATAGTTCGAAGTTCATAGATAATGTACTTGAGTTTTTGGCTTTAACTACTGTCCTATCTATTTGAGTGGAAGGTTATCTATGTGCATATAAACGACACAAAAATCAATTCTTTTAGAACAAAATATCTGTCCATTATTTAAAATGAAATATTAAAAGATAACCTCATCCTGGAAAGAAGTAAACCACAACTACATTTAGCTATTACATTTGATTTTGAATTACAAAATAAATATTTATAAAAGGTAAAAATATTTCTCTATTTTCACTAACTAATTACTAACGATAAAGTATAAACATTGGGGGCGGGGCTGTATGGTTTGCTAATTGGGTTGGTACTATTAAAAATTAAAGAGAACGATTGGTGTTTTGCTATTTGAGTTTTCGATCCAAGATTATTTGTAACAAAAATGTAATGGTTTTGATATTTAATATTTTGTATTGGAGTAACTAATATAGAATGCATGTTTTGTCTTTCAAGTACGATTTTAATGTGTAATGATTTCATATAATCCTTGCATCATGCCGTGAAAATTAGTAGGGAATATTTTGCACAAATTTTATGAAAATAAGTATAGAGAGTAAAATAAAGGCTGCGTGAGGGTTTATATGTACTATGAAAAAATTAAAAAAACAAATAATTTAAATACTGTAATAATAATATACAATATTGTTCATAAACTTGAGCGGGGAAAAAATTTCAAACAATTCTAATAAAAGTATAAAATAATTCAGTAGTAGAACAAGAGAAAAGGAAATGTCAAGAAAAGAGGTGTATTGGATAAAAGCTGACTGGACTTTGGCGAGTGACACGTGTCATCCA
Source organism: Petunia x hybrida (assembly GCA_037355625.1). Taxonomy (NCBI): domain Eukaryota; kingdom Viridiplantae; phylum Streptophyta; class Magnoliopsida; order Solanales; family Solanaceae; genus Petunia; species Petunia x hybrida. Next base: position 4,798,346 of record JBBBVM010000023.1, on the reverse strand, counting down.
CGTGGCATGAGCTGACGTGTCACCGGACAGACATTTACCGGACAGACTTTCATCGGACGGACACTTCCCACGGGCAGACCCCGGGAAATTATAAGATTTATCAACAGTCAGCGTAATTTGAACAAGCGGTTATCAGCCGTATCAGATGCGACCATTCATCAAACGGTCACCCAGCGGTTACAACCTTTCTGGATAAGATGTCCGGCGGTTACTCATATGAACGGATCTATTCCCAACGGCTACTACTCCAACAGGCGCCATCCAAAGCCTATAAATAGTACTTGTCATAGCCAATTGTAACAACTTTTACTTCTTGCATATACGATCAATAAAAATACTATCTCTCTCTTTGCAATCAAATCATCTTCTTTGTTCTTACTTTAATCATTGCTCCAACGATTGGACCATCCACGTGACGGTTACCCACCATCAGAGAATACGATACGCTTATTCTTCTCTACTTACATTCGCGCTTTATTTTTAACGCTCTATATTACTGTTATTTGATTTATTTAGGCCGTTAATCTCACCTATTGATCGTGACTCCGCAAATATAAATTTAATTGTAAATTGGCCTAAAATCGGATTTAGGTTAAACAATTTGGCGACCACAGTGGGAGCCGGTCAATAGCTTTCGTAGGTTAAAAAGTCTACCTTCGATATTATATCTATCTCTGTTTATCTCTTCGCTTCATAACTAACATGGCAGGCAATAGTCCCCAACAAACCATTGTAGGCGGACACCAGGTAAACTCCCCTTCCCATAGATCCAACGATGGCGTGCAACAGGTACACAATTTGGTTCCCGATTATTCTCCCGACCCTTCGTCTGACGGGCAACAACAGTCTGCCCACAGATCGGTCAGACAAAATCGGCGTGAACGCTCTCAGAGCAACACCCCACCAAGGCGACGACGACATAGGAGTCTCTCCCCCGACCAAGGGAACCTGCAAGGAACTTTCCTTGATTTTATGCAGCAGCAGACAGAAATAAACAGACGAATCAACGAAGCATTGAACTCTCTCCGGGCAAACAATCCTTCAACTGCAAGGGCCGATGCCGCAGCGCCCAACGTCAATGCCCCATCTTCCCATACTTCAAGGCGAGGAGAGGAGCGCAACAACGGTAGCGGAACTGCAGATCCTGCGACTCCAGCCAATCAAAATCAAAATGCGGAATCTGCAACACCTACAGAGATGAGCCTTGTCGTGGAAAATCTCACCAAGCAATTCAAAGAAAGCCAGGAAGCACTCCAAAAAGCTCTCCACGAGAGGATCGACCAGATCCCAGGCGCCCCACCTACGCTGAAGAAAGTTGATGTTCAGCGCTACTCACAACGGCCCTGGAAGAAGGAAGCGGCCCCAAAGGCGATACCTAAGACGTTCAAAATGCCAAATATTCCAAGGTATCGCGGAACATCTGATCCCAACGATCACCTCATGATGTTCAGCAATTTCATAAAGGCCAGTGATCTCACCGATGAGGAGATCGAGTCCGTGCAATTGAAAAAGTTCGTAGAAACCCTGGCAGACGGAGCCCTGCGATGGTATTCAATGTTACCACCGAATTCTATTGGATCCTTCGCAGAGATGGCCGAACTGTTCGTAAAGGCACACACGGGTGCTCAGAAGACGGAGACCCGAGTAGAAGACATCTTCGAGATCAAGCAAAGATCTGACGAATCACTTCGCAAGTATGTGGATCGGTTCCAGAGAGAACGTATGATTCTCCCCAAGGTACCAGACAGATGGGCAGCAATCGCGTTCACCAACAGCTTGGACGTCAGGAGTTTGGAGGCCACGCGAAGGCTCTACGAGTCTCTTCGCGAGTTCCCGGCAGCCAGTTGGTCAGACGTCTACAATCGTTACAACTCTAAGGTACGTATCGATGAGGATAAACTGATCGGAACAGGTGCTCCGGGAAGGCCCCAAATTCGAGGCAGCGGGTCCGGAGGAAAAGCGGAAACGGAGAGGTCAGGTACACGGTATGAGCCGTACCCCGACCAATCGCGTAACAGTTCCAAAGGACGCAACCGCAACAACAACAGTAACAGAGGGCTGTCCCGAGGGGAAAGTTCCCAGTCTGCCAGCCTGCCGAGTTTGCCAAGCTTCAACGTCGAAATAGCAGAGGTCGTGGCAGTACTCAAAAATATGGGAGAAAAAGTCAGGTGGCCAAAGGACATGAAGACTGATCCCAGCAAACGAAACCAAGACGTATATTGCGAGTTCCACCGTGACCATGGGCACACTACCGAAGACTGCAAAGCCTTAAGGTACGAAATTGCTCATTTGTTGAAACAGGGATTCCTGAAGGAATTCCTGACGGAGAAAGGAAAGCAAACTCACGCGAAGGCCCAGCAAAACAAGCCAGGTCCGCCGCGAGCCTCCTCTCCGAAACGGACAGTCAACGTTATTTCGGGCGGAATCGAGGTAGATTCAGTCACCTTCACAGCAAAGAAGTACGCGAAGGTGTCCATTACCAACAACAAGCGGCCACGGTCAGAAGCAGCAATCACCTTTGAAGAGTCCGACACCGATGGGCTTCAATTTCCGCATGCCGACGCGTTAGTCATAACACTACGCGTGGCGGAGTTCGACGTGAAGAGAGTGCCCGTTGATGCGGGAAGCTCTGCAAATATCATCCAGGCACGAGTCGTGAATGAAACACAGCTATCAGACAAGATTGTGCCGATCTCTCGGGTTCTTTCCGGCTTCAACAATTCAAGCGAAAAGACTCTCGGGGAGATCACATTGCCCACCCTGGCCGAGGGGGTAACGAAGAAAACGACCTTCCATGTTGTCGACGCGGATCTAGCCTACAACATCATTTTGGGCAGACCTTGGATCCACGACATGCAGGCTGTCCCTTCTACCTACCATCAAGTTGTGAAGTTCCCATCCGAATGGGGGATACGTGAGATCCGAGGGGAACAGCGCACTGCACGAGATTGCTACTCGGTAGCCCTCAAACTACCCGAGGAGAGCAAATAGCAATTACAGCACCCGGGACCCGATGCTGCATCTGAAGAAATTAAGTACGACGTCCCGGAGTTCATCGCCAAAATGGATGAGAAGGAAAGTCACATGCCAACAGTAGAAGCCTTGGAACCTGAAGAGCTGTTCGCTGATATGCCAGAGCGAAAGGTGTACTTGGGGATCGAATTGAGCGAACGCCTGCGGGGAGATATCATCCGGTTCCTCAATGAGCGGCATGCGACATTCGCCTGGTCCCATGCAGACATGACAGGTATTTCTCCTGACATCATCACTCACAGGTTGCACGTCGATCCGTACCACCGCCCGGTGAAGCAGAAGACGCGCCAGCAAGGAGCTTTCCGGAATCAGATAATCAACGACGAGGTCGATCGGCTGTTGAAGATCAGTTCGGTACGTGAAGTCAAATACCCGGACTGGCTAGCAAACGTGGTTGTCGTTCCTAAAAAGAACGGCAAGTGGCGAGTCTGCATCGACTTCACAGATCTGAACAAAGCCTGTCCGAAGGATTCATATCCTCTTCCCAGGATAGATCAGCTGATCGATGCAACGGCCGGACACGAGGTGTTAACTTTCCTCGACGCATATTCCGGGTACAACCAGATACTGATGGATCCCGAGGACCAGGAAAAGACGGCATTCATAACCTGCCGAGGTACGTATTGCTATAAAGTTATGCCTTTTGGATTAAAAAATGCAGGTGCGACCTACCAGCGTCTAGTCAATCGCATGTTCCATGATCACATCGGAAAGACCATGGAGGTGTACATTGACGATATGCTGATAAAATCCAAACGGGCAGAAGACCATCCGGCTCATCTGAAAGAGGCTTTTCGAATTCTGGATCAGTACAACATGAAGTTGAATCCAGAGAAATGCGCATTCGGAGTTGGATCAGGAAAATTTCTGGGGTTCATTGTTTCTCAGCGAGGCATTGAAGTCAATCCCGCTCAGATTAAGGCTATTGAGTCAATTCCAGACATACTTCGCGATAAGAAAGACGTCATGAGACTGACGGGGAGAGTAGCAGCTCTACGAAGATTTATCTCCCGGTCATCTGATCGTTGCAAAAGCTTCTTCGATGTCTTAAAACAAAATAAGGAGTTCGAATGGACCCCCGAGTGTCAGCAGGCATTGAAGGATCTAAAGAAATATCTATCTAATCCTCCACTACTTACCACACCCGTGGAAGGCGAACAGCTACTAATCTACCTGGCAGTCTCAGAATCGTCGGTAAGCGCGGTACTAGTTCGGGAAGAAAAAGGTAAGCAACTTCCTATCTACTATGTTAGCAAAGCTTTAATCGATGCAGAAACTCGCTATCAACCTTTGGAAAAACTGGCATTAATCGCTGCCCGAAAATTGCGCCTGTACTTTCAAAGCCATTCTATAGTTGTAGTTACTATTTTTTCCTTACGGAATGTCCTGCACAAACCAGAATTTTCAGGGAGATTGGTAAAATGGGCTATAGAATTATCTGAATTTGATATTACTTATCAGCCCAGGGTAGCAATAAAATCACAGGTCTTAGCAGACTTCGTGGCAGACTTCAGTATGAATGTATACCCTGAAGCACAGAAGGAAGCCATTCTCTATGCCGGACAGGCTCCGGGTACCTGGGTCATCCACACAGACGGCTCTTCGAGCGTGAAGGGATCAGGACTCGGGCTAGTCCTCGTTGCTCCATCCGGAGAGACGGTAAGGCAAGCTATCAAATGCCCCTTTATTACTAACAATGAGGCCGAATATGAGGCCGTTATTGCAGGACTAGAGCTGGCGCGAAGCTATGGTGCAACCATAGTCAAGCTAAAAAGCGACTCTCAATTGGTGATTAATCAGATCAATGGGGGTTTTGTTGCACGAGAGCCCAGGATGTTGGCATACCTTGGCCGAGTAAAGGAACTCCTGGCGCAGTTTGACAATTGGGAAGTAGTCCAAATCCCACGGGAGGAAAATCACGAAGCTGATGCTCTTGCAAACATGGGATCTGTTGCAAAAATGGGAGCAGCTAGCTCTTCGGCTGTTGTTCAACTTCTCTACACTTCCATGGACAGGGAGATATTCGAAGTCAACACCATCAGTACTACCTGGGACTGGCGGAATGAGATAACGAATTATCTCGTCCACGGGACTCTCCCTACAGATGCAAAGGCTGCTCGCAAACTTCGAATAAAAGCAGCCCGATACACCATTCTCAACGGCGAGCTGTATCGAAAAATGTTCGCAGGACCCCTCGCGAAATGTCTCGGGCCTAACCAGACTAATTATGTCATGAGGGAGGTCCACGAGGGCTGTTGCGGAAACCACTCCGGTGGTAAGGCGTTAACTCGGAAGCTGATACGTGCAGGGTATTATTGGGATAAGATGGAAAGGGATGCGAATGAATTTGTCAAAAAATGTGACAAATGCCAGAGGTTTGCCCACCTTCTCCATCAACCAGCCGAACCGTTGCATTCAATAGTCTCCCCGTGGCCATTCATGAAGTGGGGGATAGACATTGTTGGTCCTCTTCCAACGGCACTAAGGGGGATGCTTTTCTTGCTGATCATCACCGATTATTTCACAAAGTGGGTTGAGGCGGCAGCGTACTCAAAGGTACGGCAAACAGAAGTCGTCGACTTTCTTTGGCGCTTTGTCATATGTCGCTTTGGAGCACCCAAGGAAATAGTCATGGACAACGGTCCACAATTTATCGGCCAGAAAGTGACCAGGTTCCTCGAAGATCTACACATCAAGAGAATTACCTCTTCCCCATATCACCCTGTAGCCAACGGGCAGGCCGAGTCTACCAACAAAATCATTGTTGAGTCACTTAAAAAGCGCCTCGAGCAGGCAAAGGGATGTTGGGTAGAAGAGCTTCCCGGAGTATTATGGGCTTACCGCACCACAGTAAAAATGAGTACCGGGGAGACCCCCTACTCGATAGTGTATGGTGCAGACGCCCTGATCCCGGTCGAGATAGGGGAACCCAGTCTACGATATGCACATGCCACTGAAGAATCAAATTCAGTTAATCTCTCCGAAGAATTGGATCTCCTCGAAGAACGCAGAGAACTGGCCCTCATACGAGTGGTTGCACAAAAAGAACGAGTGGAGAAGTATTACAATCGGGGACTGCGCGTACGAAGCTTCCAAGTCGGGGACTTTGTACTCAGGAAGGTTTCCCAGAGCACGCAAGAGACGAACTCGGGGAAGCTTGGCCCCAATTGGGAGGGACCCTACAAAGTAATCGCTTCAGCCGGCAAAGGGTCTTATCGCTTGGCACGACCAGATGGTTCAATCATCCCAAACAGCTGGAATGTAATTCATCTGAAAAGGTATCATTTCTAGGTGATAAAAACGGTCAGTCACTTTACGCCCGCCTTTTTCTTATCTTTACACGCAAGTTCTTACTCTTATCCTTACATGCGAAGTTCTTACTTTTATCTTTGCATAAAAGTTTTTACTTTTTGTTATACATTTTTCTTAAATGGTACTAACGGCCTGAACAAGGCCAGATCCGTTTAGCTCAACTGGCAGAGCTCGAAGTTCTTCAACTTCGCGGCTGTGGGTTCGAATCCCACAACGGACACGCTCCTCGTTTGGTTATATGTGTTCGGTAAATGGCTCACCGAAAACTCCTTTCATATTGTCACTTTACGTGTTCCAACATAAAAACAAGGAGGATGGTGAGGGCCCCATAGGCCAAGAAAGACCTTGTTTAATACAGGCATAAGACCTTGTTTAAAGGCAGGCAAATTTTTCAAAAAAGACCTTAGTACAGGCAAAAGACCTTCATACAGGCATAAGACCTTGTTTAAAGGCAGGCAAATTTTTCAATTTGCGTGATAAGACTCCCACGGCAAATAAGCGAAGTCATTCACAAAACAAAACTTTCATGTGACGAAACTTCCACGGCAAATAAGAGGAGTCGTTCACAAGGCCAAACAGTTCGGCCAGAACTTTAAACGACCAGAGCTCGGTCAAATCAACACATTTGGAAAAATTCAAGAAAGTACGAACTTAATAAAGTTTGGAAATCAGTTCTAAGGCATGAAAGCCACAAGCATATGCATACAGAAGGATCAACAATTCAAACTAAACATAGTCACTGAATGGGTCTAAAAATTGCATATATACATTAAACTGGGAATTTACAAAACGCCAAAAATGGATGACAGAAGTTCGCAGAGTGTATAAAAAGGCCAAACGTACCGGCCAAGGATCAGAGAGTCTCTATTAGACTTCTATCAATCCAACAAGAAAGTCCGGCTCTCGCCGGACAGAACAAAAATACATCAAGTTCAGAAAAGAGAGTATTAATTTGAAGGGCCGCGACTAGGACTCAACGCACCAGCTCCGTTAGTCCCGTCGTCACCCCCTGATTCTTCATCTTCTTCATCGTCATCACCGCCGTCTGACTCTTCAGGAGAGAGACTCAATGCCTGTTGTACTCGCCGAACAGCACTCTTCGTCGCATGCAGCATCGCGTCAACATCAACCTGCCCAGACCGGATTTGCGCTAACAATGTGCGCTTGGCCTCAAGGGCAGCAAGCTTGGCCTTAATTTCTGACTGATCACGCAAGTTCGCCAGATCCTTAGTCAATGTGGCCTGAACACCCATTAACTGGGCAGCCTGATCTTTGGCGGCTTGGAGATCAGAACGGGCTTTGGCTGACTCTTCGCGTGCCCTCTGCAGATTCAGCTCAAGAGTTGCACGTTCGTCATTAGCAGTGCTCAAGCAATCATGGCATTCCTCAAGGAGTCTCTCCAACCTCTCAACAGAGCGTGCGAACCCCTCTTTCTCTTCAGAAAGACGGTCCTTTTCCCTGGTAAGGGCGTCGATCTGCTCAACGCGGTTGTTGTTAACATCCGTTAACCGGTTAACTTCCCTACCAAGGAAACCACACTGCTCGATCAAGGCTTTGTTGTCCTTCAGAGCCTCGAGCAATTCCTTTTTCACTTCTACCACTTGATTAGCATTATTCAGCCGGGAGCGGAACATGATTTCAGCGGCCAGCATGCTTGACTGAGACATAAAATAAGTCATGGTTAAAAACCTGAGGCTAATAATTATTTCTAAAAGACAAAAGCGGGAAAAGCTTACCCGGGCAGAATCGGAGGCAATTTGGAAAGCCAGCTCCTCATCGGTCAGGTCTCTCAGCACCCACTCCTCTCGAGGGCCGATGAGCGAAGAAACCGCTTTCACCAAGCTGCGCGGCCTGGCCACAAGGTTGACCTCCGTAGCAAATCTCAGGGTGTGTTTCCTCTCGCAAAGCTTGGGCTCCCTAGCCTGCTCGGTAGGGTAGTTCGGCCCAAACTTGTAGCGAACCCCTTTGATATCACTAAGCTCCGTCTGCCCCGCAATAGCTGACCGCCAAACAAGCCTGGTGGACGAAAGGTTAGAATCACCTTCCGCTTCCGGGTCTATGGTCTCACATTCGCGGAGAAAGACCGGATTTGCTCCCTCAGAAGCCATGTTTTCGAAGTCCTCAAAACGAAAAACTCGAGGACCCTGGCTACACTCTTGGGAGACTTCCTCCCTGGCTTCTCCCCCAGCTTCTTCTCCTTCCTCTCTCACTTCTCCTTCTCCTTCCTCTTCACCAACCTTCTTTTTGCCCTTGTCCGCACGAGAAGGACCTGCCTCCTCCCCGTCACCAACTCGGGGACTCCTCGGCGGAGATCGGACGGCCTCCTCTTCGGCCCTTCTCTGATCACTACGAAGGTGAGGCCTCCGCCTAAGAGGAACATCTGCCTCGGTTTCAGTATCCGACAGATGTATAACCTCCTGGGCCGGACCCTCTCCCCGTACGGACTCGGGGACTTCAGCAGTAGCTCCAGCGTCTGTTCCCATGGGCTCTGGGGCACTCGCCCTAGCTGAAGGATCGCCACCAGCTGACGATGCCTGTCCAGTAGCAGCGGAAGCCTTACGGGCAGACTTCTTCCGCGCTCCCCCTTCGCCATGGCTTTTCCTCTTCCTCGTCAAGGGGCTCAGTCCCTCGGACAGAAGAGCTTCGCCTCCCTCCCTGCTGCGCAGAGCGCCAGCAGTAGCCAGTATAGCCTCAGCCTCATCAATATGGTCGGCTACAGGCTCAGTGGGTTCGTCCTGAGAAGGAGCGGAAAAAAAGTTTCCCGAAGTGCCCAAACCTGCAGCAAAGCAAAAGTAAAACGGTCAGTCGTAAGAAGGGTTCAAGAAGAAAAGACTATCGAAAAAATAAGGATATCCTCACCGTGGTGTTTTACGGTCAAACTTTTAAGAGAAGCAAAGTGTGCCCACTCTCTCTTCTCTGGTTCAAATCTCGCCAGAATCGGCTCGACCCACGCCCTCAGTTCATCTATGGTTATGAACCTGTTGTAGGGCTGCTTGGTCGCTGCACGAAGAGATTTCTGTCAGAAAAAGAAGGAAAGACGAGATACATATACACCACGAGATACATATACAGAAACTCAGGGACTTACGTGTTTTGTTCCAGACCTCTGGAAGGTACGCCTTGCCGTCAAACGTCAGGGCCGAGGAGCGCACAAATAGATACCGATGCACCCAGCCTCGGTCACTGGTATCTTCAGAGCTGCGCACCAAGCCCTTGCTCCCACGCATCCTGACGTTTACATAGCCGTCCTTAAAAATCTGGACGCTATACAGAGAAATAAAATGCTTGTACTCAAAAGATTGGTCAGTTTCAGCCGCAAACCAATCTAAGAGCGATACTATCCTGTACACGCTGGGGCTCAACTGCCCCGGGCAGAGAAGATACTCTCTGCAGAGTCTCTCCAACACCGGATGCAAAGGCAGTCTGCACCCCACCGTAAAGGGATAAGTACCCATGGCTGTCCACCCAGGTCTATGGGAGGTGATGTTCTCCCCGTCAACAACTGGAAGTAAAGGGATTCTATCATCCCAGTCGCAGTCTATCCTTACGCGAGGGATCACTTCCGCCGTGATCCCTGACTTGAATCGGTATGCCGGCCAGTTGCGCGTGTCACCTTCCCTATTATGGAAGGATTTAACGATGCAATCTGCCTCAAGCTCACCCCACTTTTTGGGGATTATCTCAGCGGCAGTAGCCTGAGAAGCCCTCGGCCTGGGAGTGGCCGACGAACTACCAGCAGCGTCAAAATTTGGGTTTCTTCTGGATCTTGAAGACATGTTTTCAGCAGAAGAATGAGATTGCCAAAGAAAAATTCAAGAGCTAATTCAAGGGTTTTTCAAAGAGCAATGCAGAAGGAAGAAGAGTAGGTAAAAACTTTTCTCGTCAAGTGAGTTCCTATTTATAGGAGTCTTGGTGCAGATCCCCCAACTTCCCTCAAAGACACGTGGAAGCTATCAAATAGTCCACATTCAGATCTGACCGTCGATGAAGGGAATAGGGCTAAACAATACTTTGTAGCGTTATCATTACCCTGGAAAGCTGCAGTCACTTCGTAACCAGCAAGCGACGTGCGCACGTGGAAAGGGACGGTTAAAATTATTGCTTTTTGCCCTCGAGGAACGCAGTAGTCATTTCAGTGTAAACTGCAACGCCACAGACGTGCAGGTTACAGTTACTTTTTCATACGGCGCATTTAATGCGCACGTCACAGAGGCTTATCGTCAATCGGATCAGAGTCGCACGTCATCAAGATTACATCATGTGAAGAAAAAAAGTTTGCAAAAACTCCCGCCAAAATTCTCATCCACTCCTCGGACAGATGCTCTGACGGAGAAGTGCGGGGACTATCTGTATTGGATAAAAGCTGACTGGACTTTGGCGAGTGACACGTGTCATCCACGTGGCATGAGCTGACGTGTCACCGGACAGACATTTACCGGACAGACTTTCATCGGACGGACACTTCCCACGGGCAGACCCCGGGAAATTATAAGATTTATCAACAGTCAGCGTAATTTGAACAAGCGGTTATCAGCCGTATCAGATGCGACCATTCATCAAACGGTCACCCAGCGGTTACAACCTTTCTGGATAAGATGTCCGGCGGTTACTCATCTGAACGGATCTATTCCCAACGGCTACTACTCCAACAGGCGCCATCCAAAGCCTATAAATAGTACTTGTCATAGCCAATTGTAACAACTTTTACTTCTTGCATATACGATCAATAAAAATACTATCTCTCTCTTTGCAATCAAATCATCTTCTTTGTTCTTACTTTAATCATTGCTCCAACGATTGGACCATCCAACGTGACGGTTACCCACCATCAGAGAATACGATACGCTTATTCTTCTCTACTTACATTCGCGCTTTATTTTTAACGCTCTATATTACTGTTATTTGATTTATTGCGTAGGCCGTTAATCTCACCTATTGATCGTGACTCCGCAAATATAAATTTAATTGTAAATTGGCCTAAAATCTGATTTAGGTTAAACAAGAGGAAAATCAAGTGCATTCTTAAAAGATCAAGAATAAGAGCAACTAATGTAGTAGTGGTCTAACTGTTAGTATGACAAAGTTTGTTAGTAGATAGAGCAAATATAATGCAATAGCAAATGTGTTGCGCTATGTAATGGCGTTGGTAGTTAACAAAGTTAACTTAATTACAAAAAAAAAAAATATAAGAACAAATTATATAATGATAAGTTAAAACATTTAATAACTTTAAAAATAAATTATAGATAAGAGAAATTGAGCAATTGAATACTCGGTAGGTAGACGAATAGTTGAGTTTTAAGATTCAAGCATGATTACATTACGTAACTACTAATTTTATATATAAAATTACTACGATAAGTGAGTTTTCATATTGACCGCGCATTGCGCGGGTGCTATACTAGTATATATAAAAACAAAGAACGTTTAGGACAAAATTTAGGATAGGACATTAGGACAATATTTGTAATAACAATTGTAATGATATATGACTAGACTTTAGTTAATCTTTAAATTTGAATAAAATTTTTGGATTGAGTACTTTAGTTAGCTTTTAAATTTGAACTTATGGATAAAAAATTGTAATGACATTTGATGATAAGTGATGTTGCTTTTCTTTTTTAATTTAAATTTAAAATGAATGATAGCAATATGTTCTTCAAATAATGTAGATGATGATGTGCTTCTAGGAGCATTAGATTGAGCCAAACTCTAATAAGGATAAAACTAATCTATAGTGTTTAGGATAATGAACAAAATTAAAATATAAAGAATACGTAACTTTCCATTCAAATTTAAAAATCAACCACATTAATATATCCTTTATCCAATTCTAGTAAATATCTGTAACCATAAAATGCGGATGTGTTCAACTAAATCTGTAATTGTTTGAATTGAATTTAGTTAGTTTTTGAATTTATCTTAAGAATACAGATGTGTTCTATAAATAAACTATGAAGTTTGTTATGATTTTAAAAAAAAAGTTATGATTAACAGTTATATCTATATTATGTTTCCAAAAGAGCTTCCAAGCTATAATTGTGTGGTTAAGTTGGATGAATTGAGATAACTACATCTTTTTAAGTAGTTTATCCTTATCCCAAAACTTTTATATAGTTCTATCATTTATTTGAATCTGAATATATCCATATAATATATCAGAAATAATTTTGCATATTTTGTTTTTTAAATTTACAGACTGTGTGGTTTATTTGAACTGAGACAACTATAATTTTGAGTGTTTTATCATTATTTGATTTAATATAGTAATTTTGAATTTAAATTTGAGTTGAAAGATAAGAATATTTAAATGTAGATAAAATTTGGATTCACATAAATAAATTTAAGTGTGAATTTGAATTTGAAATTCAATTCAGAGATAAAAACTTTTAGCGATATGAATCAGAATTTTAAGGATGCTTAAATAGCAAAGTGTCATCAAAGTACTTATAAAAGGGAGTTTTGGTAGCAGCCCACATTCTCGCATAACAATAAAAATCTAAAGAGGATGCATGAACAAATTATACGATATATGGATGAAATTAAATTTTTCATACATCCACAGATTACTCATGACTGATTTCCTTTACCCCAGCTTATTCTTTTGTCCAATTTTGTGCTTTGTTGAGTCCTAATAATCATATGTACTAATAATGTATGGCAACAGTGTCTATATTATTTATTTTGTTGAGTTGCAGAATGTACACAGAAGATGTCTTCAACAGAATGAGTAGCAATTACACCAAGCCAAAGTTATTTGTTCTACATAATCCAAGTAGACGAGTGGCCCTCTTCGAAGAACTCAAAGAGCCAACCATTAAGTTATGGGATGTCTTCACGCTTGGATCTTTCACAGTTGATAAAGATGGTAAATTTAACTCTCTTTTCTTTTAACTTTATGTGGAGTAAATATTCATGGGAACAAGCATCGTTCACTTGGAACAAATTCAGATTCGCTTTTCTTTTTTTAACTTTATAGGAAGAGTAAATATTACAATAGTTTAAAGTACTGCTAGACGCAAGTTATACACAAGTCCAAAAGAGCTCAACTTATCTCTTAATACACGCATAGGTAATTCGTGTTTCACGAGCAATGACCGAAAGTAAAAAAAAACAAGAATATCAAAATTTAACCAATTGTAGGCTTCGATATTAGTGTAGCGTATTGTATGTAAAAGCTAAGAAAATTGAGTGGTTCCTTTTCTCTTCAAACTTCCGAAATACCAGAAGTAACTGTACTTAAAGGATTCAAACATTTGAATTTATTGTGGGTTAGTGTCGAATTTAAATTTAAAGTATAATGTTATATATGTGCATGACAAATTAAAACCATTTTAAGAGGGGAGCAATATGCTCTCACTTCTCTCTACGAGTTTCTCTCACTATAGCCATTCATATTGAATTTGTTCAATAGCTACTCATATCCCAGTCCTTATCTATTATTCATGTATTCTGTCTGAAAATCCTATCCACATTCCAATTCTCGTGATTATGCATTCGTCCGTTATTCAAAGCTCATATCTCCACTTCGCTAGTCTTTAGTAATCCAACGTAATTTTCCTATTATTTCATCCATGGCACTAACTCCCATTATCACTATCTTTAATGTTTCAAACCTTTCAAACTTCCAATTCTATTAGCAGCTGTCTCTTACTCTTTCGCCTTCCTATCCCCTCCTAAGTGTGTGTCAACGATTCACTCTTTGTCATTAACAATATTCTTCCAAACTATCCAGCGTAATGGATCCTTGAAATTAAGTTTTTCAAGTTCGTGTTCAAGTCACTTGTGCTCGTTTTGAGTAATTTGGTAAGTTTGCTTTACTTATGCCTTTAATTCTCTCACATTTCATCATCCCTACACTACTTCCTGTTACTCTAATTCGCCACAGCTTGTGGATTTAATCTGTCTATCGCCCTTATATTATATCATCATGTTGCTGTAAGATGGAGCTTCCAATATAATCGATTATAGGAGACTCCTAACGCTAAATTAATAGACGCTGCTTCTCTCTTTCAATACTTATCCACCTCCTTTTATCCATATATAAATTTCCCTGTTCTCAAGCTTCTTCATCAGTTGCAAACTTTGTATTCCTTCTTCCTTTGAATTGAAGTTAGTCTCCTATTTCTATATTATAAAAGGTGGTGTCCAGTATTTTTCATAGAAAATTTTGCTAAGGAGAGATTCTGTTTGTGTTATCTCAGTTTTCATATTTCACCTTGTTATCATGAACCCTTGTGATGTAGAAATGACTGACTCTAATGCAGCCAACCATAAGAATTCCTCTCCTATAAAAGTAAGCTTCCTCCAAAAGCTAGTTGGTTCTTCTACCTCTGATGACTCAATCTCTATCAAGCCTCCATTTTCTTATGACAAGGACATGGAAGATGAAGTTGACAACCTTGTCAATCATCCTTTCTTTATCCCTGTTTCAAATTTAGATAAAAATAGGCTATATGACCAATGGAAGTATGCAGTCATCATTCGTCTGCTTGGTAAAAAATTGAACCATGCCACCCTCAAATCCAAAATTCTGCAGTTATGGAAAATTAATAGAGACATCAACCTTGTTGATCTTGGAGCTGATTTTTACGTAGTCAATCTTCACTGCATAGAAAATTTCACTGTGGCTCTCCATAACGGACCTTGGTTCATTGGTCCTCACTTTCTGACAGTTAGACAATGGGAGCCAAAATTCCAAGCATCAGATTCAGCTCAAGATTTTTCTTCTATCTGGATTAGGCTTCACGAGCTTCCAACTGAATTCTATGATAAGGACATCCTGTCTAAGATTGGTAACAAAATTGGTGCCCTGCTCAAAGTTGACAAATGCACAAACCAAGCATTACGAGGAAGATATGCTCGTCTTTGCGTTCTAGCTCCTATAGGCAAACCTCTTCCTTCTGAAGTCATGATTGGGAAACATGTCCAGAAAATTATTTATGAGCCATCTGTGGATTTCTGTATTAAATGTGGCTGTATTGGCCACTTAATTCATTATTGCCCACTGCTTAAAGGTAAGGACAACAAAAACCCAATTCCTCCATCTCCAAATCATGCTTCATCCAGTCAAGAAAATACCGAGGGTTGGCAAACTGTCAACTTTTCCAAAAATAAAAATCCTAGATTCCAATCTAACTCCCTTAATGTTCTTACTACTCCTAGACATGTGGATAAAATAGAACCTTCGTTTACTCCGGTCAAAAATCCCAAGCAAGAAGGAAGTGAAGAGCCTAAAGATCTTTCAAAAAATTCCAACTATCCCCTAACTAAGGCTAATAGTGACACTCCTCACCATGATGTCACTTCCATGACCTCACAAACTTTCAAGGAAAGTAACATTCCTTTTTCCCAAAGTCACTCTCAAAAGTCCCCTACTGTAGATAACACTTCCCTGCAAGCAAAATCTAAACTTTCTAATCACATATCTTTGGCTAAAAATGACAAAATAGAACTTTTGCCACAAGCATCTGATACTTTGGCCCCAAGTAGTATCCTCTCCAAGGATCATCCTATTATTCCTACTACAATTTCTAATAATTACAAGTCATCTATCCCTAATGCAAATCCTAATTCTATCGCTTCTTCTTCCTCTCTCCCAAATGAGAGCCCCTCTGGAAGTAATAGTGTTACTACTATTTCTACTGCTTCTAATAATAATGTGTACGTACCTATAAAAGTTCAGGATATCATTCATAATATTAACAATTCGTTGAATCCATGCCTGAAGCCAATAGAAGCAGTCGAAAGTCTCAAATTACCTTCACAGAACAAAAAAATCCAAAACAAAAATGAATTCCCTAAGCCTATACCTAAGCCTACTTTAACTACTATCACTCCCATCATTACAGACCACCCCCATACTTCACCAATTCCACACTCTACCTCTAACACTGAAAATCAACAAACCTCCTCCAATATAATCACCTCCAATATAACCATACCCAAACACCCTTTGATATCAAAAGCTTTTTCCACCAAAAACAAACAAAATGCCGAGGAGAAGAGTTCACTCACAGTCGTCTCAGGCGAGTCGTCGCCAAAGAACATCATACTCCCAGTCAGCTCGCAACTCCAGCCACAACAATCAACATTCAAGTCCCCCATCTCAAAATTCGACTCAAGCAAACCATCAACTCCCTCCTCAACAAACCATTCTAAGGACCCCGTTGATCCCAGTGAACAGCTTCCCAGTGACTCACTTTCGGTTAGTGTTCGACCTTACTCGAAACCCATCATTGAGCCCGGAAATGTGGTTAGAACTGGGCCTAACAGGAATATCTTGCGAGCTAACAGTGGTAATCAACGACCATCCGATAATAGTTCCCCTCTACGATCCAAGAATGCTAGCAATACTCTCAGTCGAATTGATGCGCCATGGAAGCAACAACCTTGCTGCTCTTCAATCTCTCAGGTTCCAGGAACTAAATCCGGTGGATTTATATCAACAACTAGTTCGCAATCCAAATACGACCCCAATGATTTGGCCAACATTCTTATGGACATCACGCCAACAGCCACCCTCAGAAAATATGTTCAACAATACCCCAATGTTCCCTATGGATTTCAGATCTCCAACCCCCCATACTCCCCTGGTTCCCACTCCTCAAATCTTCAGATCTCCAACTCCAGTTCCATTTCCAAACAATGTATCCCCCCCAAGCGGCCTAGGGACAGTGATGGAGGTGGAGACTCTTTGGGGGGATTTGTACAAGGGATTCAAAGAGGGAGTAGAAGAAAGGTGCATGTGGAACTTTCCGGAAACTCTATTCAAAACTTCACTAACTATCAGATGTTTCCCGCCCCCAGCCGAGTTCAAGTACAAGATCTGCTCCCTCCCAAAGCTATTGGAGGATTATCCCATGGGAGCAGGGGTGAGGGAAGCCCAAGTAATCCCGTTCAGTGTTCAAATGTTGAGAAGAGGGAGTTCCTCGAATTTGCAATATGCAAAGATGAAGATAATCTTGTGGAATTGTAGGGGTGCGGGTAGCTTGGCTTTTCGCCGTAGTGCCCTAGATCTCATTCAAGCTCATACTCCCACGCTTCTTGTGCTAGTTGAAACTAAGATGGACATTGTTGGTCACTATGACATGCTCAATTACCTGCCTTTTAATGCTGTGGAACAAGTTCCTGCTGATGGCTATTCTGGGGGAATAGCTATTTTATGGAGGAAGGAAGAACTGCACTTGGAATTTGTTTTCAATTCTCCCCAGGAAACCCATGTTAGTATTCAGGTAAACCCTTCTGCCCCTATTTGGTATTTAAGTGTTATTTATGCTAGTTGTAATTTGCATAAAAGACTCCAACTTTGGGATAGTATTAAAAATTTTAGCTCTAAAATAGTTGGGCCTTGGCTTTTATGTGGTGACTTTAATGAAGTCACTGCCGCTCATGAAAAATTTGGAGGTAACCCTGTTAGTAGTAAAAGAATTGGCCATTTTCTAGACTGCATTAATAGTTCTAACTTAATTGACTTAGGTTTTACTGGTTCGAAATTTACTTGGACGAATAAAAGTAAAATGGGTTCTGGTATTATTCTTGAAAGGCTTGATAGATTTTTAGCAAATGCGGACTGGCTTCATATGTTTGGGGATGCTACTGTCAATCATCTCCCTAGAACTAGATCAGACCATTGCCCCTTGCTTTTAGATATCATTCCTAATAAGGGTCCTGTAAACTCTTTATTTAGATTCGAAACGATGTGGCTTAATCATTATGACTTCCCTAGAATTGTTAAATCATGTTGGCATGATGGTGCTCCCTACGAGCAATCAGTGGAAAACTTCACCAAAGCTGTTACTCATTGGAATAAAAATGTTTTCGGAAATATTTTTTATAAAAAGAAAATCCTTATTAATAGGCTAGCAGGATTGCAAAAAATGGATCCTGCTAGGAGAAATTCTTTTCATTCTAATCTTGAAGAGTCTCTTACAAAAGAGTATAACGCTATTTTAAAAGATGAGGAGGATTTCTGGAAGTTAAAATCGCGAATTCATTGGATTGATGATGGCGATGCTAATACTAGGTTTTTTCATACTACAACGGTTAAAAGGCGCCGCCGTAATAAAATTATAGCTTTGGCAGATACTGCAGGTAATTGGTTTTTTAACACAGTGGATATTCATAATATGATTACCAGTCACTTTTTAGATATTTATAAAAGTGAACTCATATTTTCAACTCTTCCTTCTGATATTGCCACTAGTAATTATCTTGATCATCAGTCTGCTCTCCAAATTGGTCGACCTCTCGAAATTTGCGAAATTCAAAAGGCAATCTCGTCCTTTAAACCGCTTAAATCTCCTGGGCCAGATGGGCTTCACCCAGCTTTCTTCCAAAAATTCCATGGTGACACAAAGGTCGCTATCAACCATGTTTGCCTTCAAGCTTTTGCCACAGGAAAATTAGACCCAAATCTTAATAAAACTTATATTACCCTAATCCCTAAAATCCAATTTCCTGAACTAGTAACTCACTTTCGTCCCATTAGCCTATGTAACACTATTTATAAAACTATTACCAAAATTTTAGTTAATAGAATTCGTCCTCACTTAGATAATATTATTGGCCCTTATCAATCTAGTTTCCTTCCTGGTAGAAGAGCTTCTGATAATGCTATCATAGTTCAAGAAGCTATCCACTCTTTCAAGCGATCTTCTGGTAAGACAGGTAATATGATGATTAAAATTGATCTTGAAAAAGCTTTTGATCGCCTAGAATGGTCCTTTATTAAATATAGCCTGCATTATTTTAATTTTCCCTCCAATATTATAGATCTTATCATGGAATGTATATCCTCTTCCTCCATTTCAGTCCTTATTAATGGCCGGCCGTCTAATTACTTCCTTCCTTCAAGAGGTATAAGACAGGGCGATCCTCTTTCCCCCTACATATTTATATTATGTATGGAAGTTCTCTGCCGGGATATTAACAAAGCTGTAGATGATTCGAATTGGAAGCCTATCAAGCTGTCTAGAGCTGGCCCTAAGTTGTCGCATCTTCTTTTTGCAGATGACCTCATCTTATTTGGTACAGCCACCAGGGAAAATGCTACCACTATCAATGGAGTTCTCGCAAAATTTAGCAGCCTCTCTGGCCAAAAGATTAATTTTGCAAAGTCCAAAATGATTTTTTCTAAGAACACTCCTCCCAGTCTTTGTAATGATATTTCTATTATTCTTAATATTAATACTGCTTCCCAGATTGGAAAATATTTAGGTTTCTCTATTACTAATTATCACCCTAAGAGTTCAGATTATCAGTCTATTCTTGATAAGATGAACTCCAAACTCCAGGGATGGAAGGTCAATTGTCTCAGTATTGCAGGTCGTGCTACTCTTATTAACTCTGTTCTAGCAGCTATCCCAACTTATTCTATGCAGGTTAACCTCCTTCCGGCTAAGACCTTAAAAATCATTGATCAAATTCAAAGAAATTTCCTGTGGGGCTCCACTCCAGATAAGAAGAGACTTCACCATGCTAATTGGGACATTGTAACCACTCAGAAAGCAAAGGGAGGCTTAGGACTTCATAAAGCTAAGGCTAAAAATGGTGCTTTAATATCTGGGCTAGCTTGGAGGCTCAAAAAGAGCCAAGACAAACCTTGGGCAAATGTACTAACTGCTAAGTATGGTAGGAATTGCAACATAACAAAGGATATTGTTGCAAAGCCCATGGACTCGTATATATGGAAAAGCATTGTCAAAGCAAATACATTCTGTATCGGAGCCACCTCTTGGACTGTGGGAAAAGGGGATAAAATTAACCTGTGGTATGACAAATGGATATTTCCTAATACCTCGTTAAGATCCCTAATTCATGGTCCTATTACAAACTCTAGCCTTCATGAAACAGTTCAATCAATCCTTACGCCTACCTCCTGGAACCTCTCCAACCTCCCAATTGATCTACCTCCAGAAATCCTAAACAGAATTCATAATACTCACCGAGACCACTCCGGTCTTCAGGAAGATTCTTTTTTTTGGAACTTATCCCATAACGGGATGTTTTCGACCAAATCGGCCTACTCTCAATGGGCTAACAAAGATTCTTCTCATCAGATAATAGATAAGAATACAACATCCTGGATTTGGAAACTAAGCATCCCAAACAAGATCAAATTCTTTCTTTGGTCCTTTAGCCTCAACAAACTCCCGACAGCCCAAAATCTATTCCAGAGAAATATAACCACTTCTGAAATATGTAAACACTGCCCGGCTAGTCCCGAATCAATTGCTCACATTTTTGTAGAATGCCCAATGGCAGGAAGGAGTTTATGGGAGATGCTCCAACTTAATCCATCCCAGGATCCCCTTCAATGGATCAAGGCTCTTTGTACAAAAAAGGGAACCACCTGCAGCTTCTATGGCATCCCCTTTGAAACTTATATTCCATTCGCCCTATGGAATATTTGGAAAAATAGAAATAAAAATGTCTTTGAAGATAGTGCTATCCCAGTGAACTTACATCTTATCACTTCTCAAGCAGCGGAGTACTATCACATTACTTCTCCGGCAGGGAGACTGAACTCAACTAGCGTCTCATATATAAAGTGGCACCCTCCGGAGAAAGGTTTTTACAAGCTAAACACTGATGGTGCGTTCAATAATGTTAATAAAGTTGGGGGTATAGGAGGAGTCATTAGGGATCATACAGGATCTTGGAAGATAGGATTCTCCAAGCGTCTTCCTCAATCTTCAGTCATCCATGCAGAAATTATTGCTCTTTATCAAGGGTTAATTATGGCAAAGACTTATAACTTCACTCCCCTAAAAGTTGAAGTTGATTCAAGTACTCTGCCAATCATGCTAAAAGGAACAAATGAGGCTCTTGCTAATATTTTATTTGATTGCAGGTCCTTACTATCTGATCTAGGCTGCTCAGAAGTCCAGCATATATATAGAGAAGCTAATTTTGTTGCAGACTTACTATCGAAGAATGGTTGTAATGCTTCTCAAAACTCTTTAGTTTATTTTGACCATGTTCCATCCTTTGTTATGGATGAACTAGTTTTTGACTCCTCCTCTCGCCTCAGGGAGAGAAAGGGGAGCTTTTGTGTTACAAACCAGTTATGATATATATATATATGTATGCTTTCCTTAGCAAAAAAAAAACAAATTAAAACCATTTTGACGTTTCAAATATTTTGCATAGTATCAACACTAACCATTATGATCTTTTAATTTCTAACGTGCAAGTTTTCTTCTCTTTTTGGTCATCCATTTCTACTAATTGATTGTTCATAAAAATTATTTTCCATCTTTTTCTTAATAATTAGTACCAATTTTGTTTCTAGCATGGGCAAAGAGTGTTTTCCTTCAAATGTAAAATGCTATTGTTTACAATATGACCGAACGTTCATTAAGACTTAACATGAATTCATATTTGAAATGTAACACTTTTTGATTGAGAGCCCGTTTGGGTGAGCTTAAAAGTGGCTTATAAGCTTATAAACTCATTAATATATGTTGGGTAACTTAAAATTTTTTGAAACTTATAAGTCATAAGTGGCTTAAAAGCACTTTTTGAGAAGTTAGGAAATCCTAACTTCTCAAAAAGTGGCTTTTAAGTCACTTTTTGACTTATAAGCCACTCAAAATAAGCTCCTTATAAGCCCACCCAAACAGGCTGTGAGTGCATCTCATGAAAAAGTAACATGTAACTCTCTTTAATTTGTTAGTTGACCAATTTTTTAATTTAATAATATGTTACCAATTTTATGGGAAAAAAACTATAACGACTTTAAGAGTTACAAATAGAAACCATCAAATTGAAATGCTTTGAAATGATTTATGCTACATATACTTTTACATCTCTCAGGAACTATTAAACATCATTATTTTATTTCAAGTCAACTGATCTGTTAAAATTAATTAACATCACCTAACTTGCTATACTGTTACTGATTTCACCAATGGAGCCTCGAGTGCAATGAAAATTGAGGGCAAGTTTCTAGCCTGGGTTGTCTACTTTGGCTTTTGAAATTTTCTTTTGGAGCATTATAATTTAACTTCAGACTCCACTTTCAATTCATGGCAAGAGGATTTTTAATCTTAATGAATTTGTTAAGGAAAAAATAGAACAGTTTAATATTGAAAAGGAACAAATTAGTCAAATCATAAATTTTACATTAATGATATATAGGTTAAAAGAGTTTTTAAATATAGATTAATGCACAATCATACAACCTACAAAGGAGGTCAATGTTATGATACAAAGTCTTGAAAGTCTCTAAAATTATCCCTTTTATTTAAGTTTGAGACGAGAAGATATACACTTAAGTTGATCTTGATGGATTTTGCCTAAGATGAAAAGATACACCTTAATTCAACTTAGTAAAAAGTTATAACAACTGAAGTTGAGATGAGAAAAAAAAATCTAATTTCACGTGCTAAAAATTTAGAGGATAATGCTTAATTTGAAATCTTACTTTGATAAATGCAAAAACTATTTCTCCACCATTAAATTCTAATTAGGTTTGTATTCTAATCTCATTTAAACACATTCTCTTTGATTACGTCATATAAAAAATTTATGCACGGTGTTTCAACGTTTAAGGATGTGATACAATCCCTTTTAGCTTAGTAATGTGTGTATGTATATAATATAAAGTTGTGTAATAAGTAATTGTGTACGGAAGTATTAAATTTTTCTAGCTTTCTTGGCTTAATTTCTTTGTTGTAAGAGAAAAAATCTCGATAAAGGATTTATATACATATAGAATAAAGATGAGAGCAAATATAAAAGGATCCTAATATTACTCCGTCATTTTCCTAATTGTCTCGGCCTGTCATTATTACAAATTGTTATAGGTTTTATTGTCCTTAATGGAGTTAGGGCATTTTGGTGGTAATATCGTTATTCTTTTTGTTTATATCGCTGCATACACAGAATATACATTATTATTTTTTATCATTTAAAATCATCATTTTGTATGTATATCTACGTTTTATGCTTATTTCGTACTATTCTTGCGACCATCCCAGGGAGATTAATGCCGAGAGAATATTTTTTTTATTTTTTTGCTAAATTGCATGAAAATAAGTAGAAAGAGTAAAATAAAGACTGTATGAGGGTTTATTTGTACTTTGAATAGCTAAGAAAAATTAATAAATTAAATATTATAATAACACTATATCATATTATTCATAGATTTGAGAAACAAAAAATTTCCAAGCAATTATGATAGAAGTATAAAAATAATTTAGTAGTAGAATAAGAGAAAAAATGTAAAGGGAAGAGGAAAAGCAAGTGCATTCTTACAAGATCAAAAGAAAAAAGTAACAAAGAAAAAATAATTAGTAGAAGAATAAGAGAAATAATATAGTGATAACTTAGTATATTTCACAACTTTAAAGAATAGATTATGGATATGAGAAGCTGAACAATTGAACACTCAGTAGGTAGGAAAATAGTTGAACTTTAAGATTCAATAATTGCTATATATATATAAAATTTTTGATACAATGAGTTGACTTTCATATTGACCGCGCATCGCGCGGGTGCTATACTAGTATATATAAAAACAAAGAACACTTAGGACAAAATGTAGGATAGGACATAATTAGGACAACTTTTGTAATGACACCAAATTTAAATTTAAATTTAAATTCAAATTAAAAGATAAGTGTTTTGAAATTAAATGAAAAAAAGTTATTAATCTTGAATTTGAATTCTATATTACCCTACCTTAACAAATTAAAAGATAAACATGAAGTCCAATTACGGTATTATCTAAACCAATAAAAAAAAGAAACAACAAGAAAATATAAAAATAAATGCTTTACTAAAAGGAGGATATTAAAATACAAAAATTATTTTACAAAAATTGCAAAAATAAAAAAGAAAAAATAAAGAAATAAAAGAAGCAAACTTACTAGACGAATAGAAGGAAAAAACATACTTATAATATTGCCTAATTATGTAAGTTTTCTTAGTCCTATTAATTTGCCTAATCACATATTCATCAATAAATAAGTATTGGTTTAAAGGCTTAATGAACAAGAACTAATTTGCCTAATCGCATTTCATTAAAACATAACCGCTAACTTTGTTAAATGACAAATTGGGACTCCCAAATTTGCCTTTATTAAAATATGGATTACGAAAGTATATACATATAGTAGGCCATTTATCAAATTAGGATAGCTTTATAGGCTGTTTATGAAATAGAAAAGTTTACAGAAGCTGCAACGACATGGGCTGAATTGCTTTGCAAGAGTGAGCTGCTTTAAGGTATTTTTGCAAAATTAGTCACATTGTGTTTATATTCAAGTGATGACTGTTTTTTTAATCAAAATCAAAAGTGGTTAGAATTTAAAAGACGTCCTAAATCTGCAGCCTACTCGTTCCAGAAAGCAGTGTTGATTTACTTTGCATTTATGTCCTAATTTTGCCTACTTCTTCCGATTTCAGCCAAATTTCAGCATTTATAACATACATAGGTTTTGCAATATATGACCATTTTTATTTTTAAAACAAGTGTGATAAGCGGATATGAGTTTGCAAAGTTCAACGCTTCATTTTTTTATCCAATTCTCATACATAGCTAGAAAATGATATATGACTCAAATTGAACAAAATAAACACTAATTATTTCCTATTTTTTTCACAAACAGCCAGTTTTAACTAAATAACTCATAACAAAGATGCATACAATAAAGGGCTTTAGACATGCTGATTTTACTTCATTTCATGGCAAAATATTCAAATATAAATACAAGGTAAATTGTGTTTACCTAGTGAAGAAATTTCCCAAGCTTAAGATGCAAATGAAGGAATTAGCAAAGTCCAAACAACCACATCAAAAAAACAGCCACTAAACAGTTACAACACCCACTCTTTAACCCTCAAAATCTCAAGATGTAATACCCCAAAAGTCTCTTAGTGTAAAACTTTTGGCTCTAAATCCTTCTTTTAAATTAAGCCCTTTTTTTCAAGTGTTTTTAGCTTTCAATTGAGTGCAATTTCAGCTGGTTGTTGGATGATAAATGAGGGCATTCAATGCCCTATTTATAGCTAAAAGTGAAGGCAAAGGAGTGGGGTGTAGACTTGTACAAAAGTACAAGCCCACACCCCTACACTTGAGTATTTTTTGGCTATTTTCAGCATAGTAGAGCAGCTGAAAAATGACTATTTCACCAGCCAAAACAGTCCTAAAAAGCTGAAATAATACAAGTAGGGTCCTTTAAAAGGACCCCCAATACTCATTACACTAACTAGAAGGACTAGGACCCAACCAAACAAGCTAAATCAGCCCCAAACTAACCAAACTATACTAAAATACAACCAGACCTTACTTTATGACTAGACTAAGCCAAACGCAGTCCAAAAATAAAGGGCAAACAAACTAAAGTAACCAACTCGTCCCATAGTTGAGTTCCAACTCAATTGAGTTCAAAGTTGCCAAACAAGACTACTTGAACTCCCAGACCCCATCTACCAGACTCAAAGCTAACTAAAGGTGTTCTTTAAAGCATTATAATCCTAAGTTATCAAGTCCAGACTAAATGTTCAAACCAATACCATAAAATAACAATAACATAAGAACCAAATTATGCAAAACCATGCTTAAAACTGCTAATTCAGACTTATTTACAATAATAAGCAGCCCTGACAACATCATCGACTAATTATTGAAACTAATTACTAGCTTAACATACTAACCAAGGTTGTTAACAGAGAAAAAGGATGATATGCAATGCCAAATCACATTTCCGGTTGCTTACTACGATCAGGCAAGAGTTAAACAAAGAAAGCAAAATATTTCATACCCGAACTGAGCCGAGACACACAGGTATATACATACAACAAAATCTAATGAATAAGGCAGCAAACAACACATATTTTCTACACATGATTCATGGATTATACTACACAAACAGGGATTTTCAACGACTAATTAACATCGACTTTATTGCTAAAATAGTCTGTACATATTTTTCCATAACTAAACGCTACTATTTTATCGCTAAGCATAAACTGAACTACATATGAAAAGAAAGGGAAATGAATTAAGATTTTATCTAATCGAGTCAACAAATCTCAGCCAATCAAAGTTCTGCTACTGGTTTGCGACCTCGCTCGCTGCATTACTAAGCAAACTGCTATGCTACCTCGCCTCGCTACCTTTGCTCGTCGCTGCCTCACTTCAAACGTCACAGCACTGCCCACGTTGCCTCGCACCACGGCCTCGACAAACAGAATCATCACAACCCCGTCATCATCTCAGAAATCAACCCCTACATCATACCCCCTCAATTTTGAATCAACCAACAAACCAATCATCACCCCAAGCACCAAATCAAACTCGTAACAGCCCCCTCCGTTCATCTCAGAAACAGCCCCTACATCATACCCCTCAATTTGAATCAACCAACAAACCATCATCATCCCTCCTCCAAAAACAAATCAGAAAAGGAAAGAAAATAAGAAGAAGTAGAAGAAAAAAAAAAACTGAAATGGAAAGAAAAAAGGAAACGGGAAGCGGGGAACGGGTATTGGGAGATGGGGTTTTGGAAAATGAGGATGCGAGAGTGAGAGAGGAGGGTGAGGAGAAAGGAAAGAGCCAAACTTACCGGAAAAACGCAACAAGTCGCCGGAGTCAAGTTCAACTGGAACTTTGAAACCCGATCTACGAGAAACGGCTAAGAATTTGGAGAATCCGAGTTGAGAAATGGAATGGGGGGCTCGAGATCTTTCCAATGATATATTTTGGTATTTTTCCGGCCACCAGAGGTGGTGGCCGGCGGCGGCAGTGCGGCAGCTCCGCCGTGAAAGGCGATTTCCGGCGGGGGTGGGAAATTCGGCCAGGGTTTGGCCAGTCTCTTGACTAAAGGGGTGTGAAATGGGAGAAATGGAGTTTTTGTGTATATATATGTGAGGTGTGGGCTTGGGTTAAAATTTGGGCTTGTGGGTCATGGGATTGGGCTATCATTTTGCAAACATGGCCATTAAAGAAGTCTATACTTAATAAAACATACACAATTAATCGTAATTTAAACCACATAAATTCACGATACTATCACAATTTAAACGTAGAATCACAATTAAACACATAACAAGTAATTTTTTCATATTTTCTTCCACGATTAATGATAAATTGAGTCAAAAATAAAAGACTAAAATTTTAGAAAAATTTCGGCAAAAATTCTAAGAATCTAACACGGCTATTTTGAGCGATTTTTTTTTATTCGTACCAAAATTAGGTGATTACAATTAGAATTAAAAGATAATACTAACAATTTAAAATTATTATCTCCCTCCAATCTTTTTCCTATTTAATCAGCTCAACCTAAGTAGGAATCAGACATTGACAAAGTTCATTATTTTTTCTTTTGATTCTCATGTCATATTCATATATGTAAATATTAGCCTAATATTTATTTACATTGTTTTTGTTTGTGCAGAGATATATATTGACTTCAAAATCACAGTTGCATGCTTTCACTTCTATCATGTTGAATTATCCGGATGTAGCGAATCAATTTCTCATGCATACATGAACAAATATGAAGAAACTAACGGGAGAAGAACCAATATTGAGGTGAAAGAATTACTTTTCTTTTTCTTTGCAACAATCAATGGTGTCTTTTGTGTGATTTTGTTAATACCTTGATGTTTTTTCTCTCTTGCAGATCTATTTTATGATTAACTGATGCATGTGATGTTCATACCTTATTAAGATTTCACAAATAAATATTATTATTTTGGCCCGAAATAAATATTAGTATAACGTAATGCACAATTTCTATATCAAGTTATTGAAGCTAACGTTTTATTAGAAAATATAGTTGAAGAAGAAAGAGTGCATTTCAATATTGCAGATCTATTTTACGATTAACTGATGCATGTGATGTTCATACCTTATTAAGATTTCACAAATAATTTTTTTTTGTTCGAAATAAATATCAGTGTAATGCACAATTTCTATATCAAGTTATTGAACCTAATGTTTCATTAGAAAATATAGTTGAAGAAGAAAAAGTGCATTTCAATATTGACTGATGTCAACTTCAAATATTATTATTTTGACAACCTTAATAAGCAGTATACTAGCAACGTTAATTTTTCACTTGTGTTTAATTAATTGGTGAGCTTTAGACTTTATGAACAATTATGTAGCCTTTATAAGTCGGATAAGGCTTTAGCCATTGCTAATAGAAAATGGAAAAGGTAGGTGGGAGATCAAGATATTAATTGACACCTAATGGATGCAGCACGTACGGGGTGTGCTCTCATTTTTTGTACTATTGAAGTTTAATGTTTCAAGGTGTTTGTATCACACAAACTATTGAGTTATACTATATATGACATTTTTGTCATTTGATATCTCGGTTTCATTTGTTTTTGTTTTAAATAGGTATTGGTGATTAGGTGCTTTGCATAGAATGACGATGAAATTCGAATCATGCGCCACAGAACTTAGGAATTTTTTTTATATTGAAATAAGAAAATATTTTCTCTATTTCAATTTATGTGGCAATGTTTGACTTTGTACGGATTTTACGAAATATAGGTTGACCTTCTATAGTTTTAAATTTATCCTTCAAAAAGTATGAATGAGAAGATTTGAGTAATTAAAAAGTTGTTGATAGGTTTTAAAGTAAGTAGGACTCAACAAAGGTAAAATAAAGATAGTACATTATATTGTTGTCAAATAAGAAAGTATGGCATTTTTTGGGGACAAACTAAAAAAGGGATAGTGACACATAAATTGAGACAGAGGGAATGATAAATTTACTCAAACAAACAAGAACATAATTTGCTATAATTAACTCATTATATGACAATTGGGATTATTTGATTTTATCTTCCCAATTAGGATGCTGACTCATTAATATATATGTATGGATATATATGTATTTATTTTTGCTGAAATTTGTGTTATTTGTTTTCGTAGGTGTGACCTGATTTTATAAACAAAAACAAATGGAGGTGCATTGGATGCAATGAAGCCTATATCATTAGTAATGCACACGATAAAGCTAGATATTTGTGGCCACATATGAATGAACATTTCTTTTTACAAATGATAAACATGTTCTATTTTCCTGTATTACCAGAAAATATATTTCAGATCATGGAAAGTAAATTTTACTTATTTAGCTTTTGCTTTTTAGTTTTGTTTCATTGTTGAGAACATAATACAAATTTTAACATGATACTTTTAAATTAGACAAATCAAATATGCATCATGGATACTTATAGTTAATGAAAAGTCTTTTTGTCAATTTAGCATTCACTTTATTTAAAGAATGAAAATTAGAAAAAAATTTCAAAATATAAATATATATAAATATACAAATAGATAAGATCTGTTCAAAATGTAAATAATGTATTCTTATTTGTTTTGAATCGTATTATACTTCAGGTTATTCGTGCAATTTATTTCCTTTAATTTCATGAGTATTTACTATTGGGTACATTGTATTGAGAAACATAATTGAAAGTTAAAATTTTATTAACACAATATAATATAATAAGCTCAAACAAGCTAACTCACATATTAATACGGTTAATATTCTTTGATTTATTTTACTCTAACAAACCAAATACAATTATAATTATTTTTTTATTATATTCTCCGCGCATCGCGCGGGTGCTATACTAGTATTTTATAAAGATAGCTTCAAATAATTACTTAGAGAAGAAAATTATATCAAAGTAGTTGTCCTATATATACTTGAACTTGGAATATATTGTCTTAACTTTGAACTTGAACTTCATACATATTGTCTTTAACTTTGTAGTCTTTGAAACAAATTATTCAGAAAAAAGAAAAATGTGGCCAAAAATGTGAGAGTGTCCTATTTCAGTACATTTCCCTTAAAACTTGGGTATTTGCAATTGTGGCGCAGGCAAGCGGCGAAGCAGGGAGTCTGTGATTATGCTCTGCATTCATTCATTCACCATCTTAGATTCCCGGACCCTCCTACTCTGAAATTCGCCGTCGGGAATTTGTCTTTGCTCTGGCACAGGCTACCAGGAATAATGGCTACGGTCGATGTGATCAAGTGCTGCCTCGATTCCATTAGACAAGTCTGTCTTCTCTCTATTTTTAAATCCTCATCTTTTAATTTCTCTGCTCTCATGCACCAGCTGAAATACTTAATTATGTCTGATCGTACTAAGAAGATCACAAATTTCCTTATGTTTTATGTGGACATTGTGTTCTATTAGCTTTGCCTCAATCCCAAACTAATTAGGATATGCCACATCATTCATTTATACAAGGGTAGCTTTGGAGCAACTGGTAAAGTTGACTATATAGGTCATCACGCTAGGCTGCGTACATCACACCCCTTTGCAGTGCGGCCTTTCCTGGACCCTGCGTGAACTCGGGATGCTTTGCACATCGGGCTGCCCTTTACATGATTCATTTATATCCATTTCGCTCTATTTAGGCGCAAGGATTCAGGGATTCATCATATTCGGATATTTTTACACTATCTAACCGTAGAATTCGGCTTGAACTACCTATGCTTGGCGATTTCTTCATAGGAAGAGTTAATGCCCAAAAAAGTTCTTCTTTTTCTTTTGATTGACTTTTGGGCTAGCTTGCGTGTTAGATTGGGTTAGACTCCCAATTGGTTGGGGAACGGCCTGGTTGTTTGCTTATATGAACTCGGGCAATCCTTTCACTTGAGCTAGCTTTTGGGGGTTGAGTGAGGCCCGCAAACCATTTGTTGACATTGGGATCAATTTGATTATCCGATTGGTTACCTGTATCTTCCCACTATTGCACTAACGGGGTAATTCGTATGGAAAAAAATCACTTAAAATTGGTTTATGTTGTGATTTGAACTTTGGTCTCCTATTTGATCTTTATCCCAGTTTCATCAACTGCTAAGAAACACCCAAAGACGCCATAATGCTCTGCAAATATGTTTAACACTTGAAGAATAGATTGAGGGAAAACTTTGAAGTCATGATACTTGGAAATTTTACATTTCTGGTTTAAGTTTTGCTTGTGTGTCTATTTGGTTGGTCCATTATGTGATAAAGAAAATGGAGAGGAGGAAGAAAGAAGGAGGATGCTGTCTTGTTTATGTGTTACTAAACTTGACAATCTCTTCTACAATTTTTTATTTTGTTGTTTAATTGTTTTCTTTTGTTTAAGAAGGGACAACATTGAGCCCCCAAGGCTTTTGTTTAGTAGTAATAGCTCAACTTGTGATGTGTGGATTAGGCGCACGTTACGGGTTCGAACCCTTGTGCTAGCAAAATCCTGGTATTTAATAAAGAAGGGACAACATTGATACCCGTTTTTATTACCCTCTGTGTTTTCTTTCAATTATTAAGTAAGTTGTAGTTGAAATGTACATAAAGTGAAGGAGAAAAGTTCAAAATCATGTAATCTCTTTTCTGATAGAATTGAGAAACGACACATATCCACAAAATGAATGTCGGGAAGATGCAAATGCTAAGCTGTATGTCTGGTCATACAAGATTAGACAAGATTAAAAATGAATACATTCAGCAAAAGGTGCTTTTACCACACAAAGATAAAATGAAAGAAGATCGTTCGAGATGATTTGCTATGTCTTACATTAACCTCCAGATGCCCGGACCGTAAAAGTAAAACAATGCGCAATGAAGGTGTTAAAGAGGACGACATAGACCATATAGAAGGAAGTTGTTTAGAAAGACCATATGATCTCTTGGAACCCGTGTAGATCCAACAAAAAGTAGGGCACAATGGAAGAGAAAGATTTATATAGTTGATTTAGTTGGTACTAAATTTTAGTCATGATAGTATGTTTACTTTAGGTCCAATGTTTTCTATGAGTCTTTTAGTCCTCATAAACACACACACACACACACACACACACACACACACACACACACACACATATATATATGCGAGTAGAAAATATAGAGAATTCCTAGTTCTTATATAGTTTTTCTAAAATCTTATTTTATACAATATTGGACTATGATGAACTTAAATTAAGCAACATGGAAAATGATGATTTTAGTAAACCGAACTTGCTTGGGATTAAGGCATAGCAATTGTTATTCTTATTCTGATAGAATTTCGAAAGAACTAGGGATCTGATGAAAGGTTTAATTATAACTCTCTTTACCTTCTCTGTTAATAAAAATATCCAGCAGGTTAGAGAACTATTATTCAACTCTACTTATATAGGATGCTAAATATTGGAGTTTTATTGATATATTCTATTTCCTCTGATTTTCCTCACCTCTGTACTAGTCTATCTAAAAGCAAAACACACTTCTGTACATGTGTAGTCACTGAAAAAATTTCCTTGGTGATGGCATGGTGAATGATTTTAACTTATTTTTCTCCTGAATTTTGGGCAGCAATCCTATTAAAAGCTTTGATCTATATCTTTTTGCAGATATCAGATGAAATTAGAGATTCCATAGTTTATCTTGATGCAGGGTGTACTGAAAGCTTTGAATTTCTTGGGGCATTCTCTCTGTTTCTGGAGCTTGGTGCACATGCCATTTGCAGCTTGGAGAAAATGTCTCCTCTCGATAACGTAACAATACTTATACTTATTTGGTTGCTTCGGAATTTGTTGCATGAATTCTCTTTTAGTTAACATCATGATATAGTTTAGGTTGCATGATTAATGATGTGTGCCATAAGTAGTAACTTAACATCCACATGAGCTTCACATTGAAAAAAGAAAAAGGTATATGCTTCCACTTCAGGAGTAATAATATGTGTCTGAAAATGCATGTTATGTGTCTTAAATGTAACATGTCAAATACTTGATTTGGAGTTCTCCATTAAGAATTCTTAACTCTCATTAAGAATTACTTAAGAAAAAAAGCAATCCTCTTTAAAAGTTGAAAAAATAAGCTGTAGGATTGTTTATAAGAAAAAGCTGCAATATTTGGACTGAAAGACCTGTAAGCTCAAAATCGATTTGTATTAATCAAAAATATCTCCTTGAGAAGATTATTTAAGGATTTTATCACTTACAATGAGATGTGCATATGATTGGCATGTAAGGATAAGGAATAGAAGTGGTCATGAAGTGCTTACTGTGATTATTAAAAGAAAAGCTTCTATATATGCAAGAACAGCTCTAGTTTTTATTCCTACAGTTTTTCATCTACCTTTTGTTTGAAGCAATCTTCAAAGTCTTCCTTGTAGGCGGCTGATTGGAATTCGACTTCTGGGCCTGCAAAGAGAATTGTTGTCATCACATCACGCCTTCTGAGTGATGCACATAGATACATCTTACGTTGCTTGAGTGCACTTCAGACTGTCTGCAGCTGTGCTATATTTACATGCATTTCGGAGGTACTTTTATGCCTGTCGATAAAATGTTCTTCATCCTGTGTGTATAATATTTTATTTGCGTTTATCTGGTCATGCTATTGTTTCGTGAATGAAATGAGAGTATCCTGTTGTATTTGGAAAAATATACTGGACTGTTACCTCACAAGAAGATTTTGCACACATTAGATTCGAGAATGCATACCTGATATATTTTGGTTTTATTACTTGATATTTTGTTTTTCCTCTTCCTACATCCACCCATTACTCAGTATTAAAAAAAATACATATATGCACCCATTACGTTCTCAAACTTTTTAAGCTTTTGGTAAAATGGGAGACATGCAGATGTTTCTTGAGTGGTACTCAGTGTACGTCTGTATGAGGATAGAATAGCTTACTGAAGTTGCTCAAAGTAATTTCTGTTCGCCAATAGAGATATCTCAATCAAAAAATTCTGCATCAAGAACTCAAAGTTCTTTTATCTGTTTTTAAGAAATTTAATCTACTGGTTCTGGTTTAATTCCCTACAACGGCGACTTTTAGGTTGGCTATTTGCTGGTATTTATTAGGGCTTAAATTTGTCAATAATACCCCCTTCCGCCGGGCAGTGGACATATGAATTTCTCATTTAATATCCCTTTCTACAATCAATCTATAATTCTTATATATACCTCATTTTAAGTGTGGCCGAATTACTTATTTCAGACGGGTCACTCTGCATATCCTGAATCACCTTTAGGACCAGATGCGTATCGCGAATATGAATCTTTGCTTGTCCAAGATTATGAGGAGCTTGCTGGAAAGTCTCTGATGAAGTTTAATCATCCTGAAGAAAGCACAGTAAAGGAAAGTATGTCCGGCGAAGATGAAGGATGGTCACAATTAACCACCAGTGAGGAGGAGACTATTAATTTCAGCTCTGCTGCAAGTGCAAAAAATTTGTATGAAGACGGTGTAATTGATCGGACAGAAGATGTAGGGAAAAAGTTGAAAGTTTCTGTGCACCACTTCCCTTCGGTCTTGTGTCCTTTTTCACCTAGATTCTTTGTCTTGCCTTCAGAAGGATCAATTGCTGAAGCATACCTATCCACTGAACATGATAACTCTATAAGCTTTGGGCTGCCTCCAATAAGTACTGGCACACCTGCTGATGGAGAGGATGTCCCTCCTGGGGCAACTCTTACCGCTCAATTTCTTTATCATCTGGCAGCAAAGGTAACCGTGCTTTGACTTGTATGAGATTTGCTTGGCAGATTTCAATGTTATCTTCTATCATGAGTCATGTCTTTAAAGTAAAAATGATATCTTCCAATAGGAAGCCTTGGTATCCACAACGACAGTGAAAGATGACTATTATCAAAAAACATGTGTTTAGGATTACCTATCTCTATATTGAAACAAACCGCAGAAGTGCATGAGCCAGTAATATGTGTAGAATATTAGATTGTAAGATTAAGAGTACTATATAGTTGGTGATTTTTTAAAACACACACACACACGCATAACTTCAAATGCAACAACAGTTGTTGGTTTGAATAAACTGTGATTTAGCTGTAAAGCTGAGATGGTAAAATGCCTGGAAAGAAAAAAAAAAAGGTAGATGTCCATAGATATGCTTAATCAAGCCTAAGATGCAGGAATAAACCTGCTTTCTACTGAATCAATTTAATATTAGTACTCAAGATGAAGTAAATAAATAATAACATATCAAAGATAATAATAATGTTCTTTTATAAAAACAAAAGGAGAAAAAACAATGGTTAGGCTTTCTGAGGAAATGAAAGGTAAATAGTGCTAGATTGCTATTTGGGAAGTAAAGGCTGAAATATATCACAATAACTCAATATGACTTTGGGATTGAGGTCTAGTTGTTGTAACAATTCCATGTCAAGGAGTACTTCTTTTACTCATTACCATAGTGATTTTTTTTTTTTAAAAAAGTGGTTTTGGCCTCCTTCAACCTATATTTCTAGAGCTAATATATGGAACTTGCAGATGGACCTGAAACTTGAAATATTTTCCTTGGGTGACACTTCAAAAATTGTTGGAAAGCTTCTGACAGACATGTCAAGTCTTTATGATGTTGGTCGACGTAAGAGATCCGCAGGGCTCTTACTCATTGACCGCACACTTGACCTTCTTACTCCATGCTGTCATGGGGACTCACTTGTGGATCGAATGTTTTCATCGTTGCCTCACAGGGAACAAATGTCGTCCTTAAGTCAAGCTAAAAGCTCGCAAAGCCAGGTTAAACTTGGTCCTGCTTACTTGCGACGTTCTCCTCTCACTGTTCAGATACCACTCAATAACTTTTTAAGAGAGGAAACTTCGAGTTCTGATAACTTTCAGCTGGTGGAAAGCATTGAAGCATTTCTCCGTGGTTGGAATTCAAGAGAGTCAACTTCTCAAATGGCTGAGTTGGTGAATCTTAGTGCTAAACTTAGTGGTGAAATGTCCTCTGGAGATTTTCAGAGTGACCTTCTTTGTGGTTCTTTTGTCTCTACAGAAAATTTTCATGGAACACCGTACCTGGAAGCCATGCTAGAGCGAAGAACAAAAGATGGGGCTGTTCTGATAAAGAAATGGCTGCAGGAAAGTTTACGGCGGGAAAATATATCATTGAACTCAAAAATACGTCCCGGTTATCCTTCAAAATCAGATCTGCAGACTATGATTAAGGCATTGGCTAAAAGCCAGTCATCTTTGGTAAAAAACAAAGGAATCATCCAGTTAGCAGCAGCAGCATTATATGCTTTAGATGAATCACACAGTGCTAAATGGGATGCATTTAACAGTGCTGAGAAGATACTGAACGTAAATGCTGGCGACACAAGCCAAAGTCTTGCTGCTCAAATTAGTGATCTCATAAATAAAAGTGCTTTGGTTGGTTCACAGGTAAATAAGATGGATGCTCAACGGGGACTGCTTACTCTACAAGATGCTCTGCTTCTCACAGTTGTTGGATATATACTGGCAGGTGAGAATTTCCCATCTACTGGGTCTGTGGGTCCTTTCTCTTGGCAAGAGGAACATTTTATGAAAGAAGCTATTGTTGAT
Organism: Petunia x hybrida; assembly: GCA_037355625.1. Classification (NCBI taxonomy): domain Eukaryota; kingdom Viridiplantae; phylum Streptophyta; class Magnoliopsida; order Solanales; family Solanaceae; genus Petunia; species Petunia x hybrida. Next base: position 4,761,685 of record JBBBVM010000023.1, on the reverse strand, counting down.
GCGATTGTTGAGAACCCAACAGTTGCGGAATTAAAGTTTCTACAAGGCTTAACTCAGGATCTCGAAGCCAACTTTAAAAGAAAATCAGAAGAAAAGGAGGATGATTTTTCTAATGCTGGAACTGTTGATTTTGATGATGACGATTGGGGTAGCTGGGGTGATGAAGATGCTGGAAAAGATAAAAACAAAGAGCAAGTGTATGGTGACATGCAACTAAAGTTAGAGTTGCGTGATAGGGTGGATAATCTTTTCAAGTTCTTTCACAAATTGTCCAGCTTAAAGAAGAATATTTCATTCAGAGAATGGTCACATGCTTTGGAGAATAAGTTTAATGATGATCCTTACTCAAACAAAGGACTGCTTTATAAAGTGCTGTCAAGAGTGCTAGCTAAGCATGAAATACCTGGCTTAGAGTACCATTCATCTACTGTTGGCCGACTGTTCAAAAGTGGGTTTGGACGATTTGGCCTTGGGCAGGTATGCTTCAATTGGATATTTATAATTTCTACCTAGTATAAGCTGCTGATTTGATTTTGGACTTTGCAGGCGAAACCAAGCCTGGCAGATCAAGATGTCATTCTAGTTTTTGTTGTAGGGGGCATAAATGGTGTTGAGGTTTGTTTTCCTTGAACTCTTCTGCACTCTCTTTTCCTGGATTTCCTAGTTTTTGTTTTCATATTGGTGCAATGAATATGCAACGTACTTACGTAGCAAAGTTTAAAGAAATTGGTTAATTAGGAAAAGGCTCTAAAATTACTGCATTCTTGCTTCTGCACTTGAAGTAAAATGTTATAACCCTGCTTGTCAATTCAATGTGAAATAACATCGCTCAATGTTGTGTTAATTAATAGGTACGAGAAGCTCAGGAGGCATTATCTGAGAGCAGCAGGCCTGATGTTGAATTGATTATTGGCGGAACAACTCTTCTTACACCCAACTATATGTTTGACTTACTTCTGGGCGATCATTGCTGCCTTTAAGATCATTGGCCTTTAAGTCTCTATGATAATTTGGTTTTCTTTTGTAAATTTAAGGTGAAAAGTAGTGTCAAATGTTAGATATTTTGAGAATACAAAACATTCTTTTTCCTTCATGTAACCACAGTATTACAAGTCGTTGAAGCAAATGCAACTGATCCATCCATCTAGTGCATTACATGTTGGATGAAGTAATCCGATATCTCAGGCCGTGATGGCACCTAACGAGTCTCTACCTTTAGTGAACAGGCAGATCAATTTCCAATAGACAAACATGTCCATAAATCAGCTAATGTCTAGTTACTTAACGTTACTACTATTATACATAGGGCAATTTACAAAATTATAAAAGCTAACATTTTTTGTACACAAAATGTCAATACTATCACATTTTCAAAACATAACAATATTTTTCTCAATACATAGCAAAATACTTATAAAACCTTACATTCCCCTCCTTAACTATCATCTAACCCCCCAGCCGCCGCCCCATGACTGCCACCGGATGGGCGCCGCCGATCGCCAGAAAATAGTTTTTTTTTTTTTTAATTTTTTTATTTTTTTGGGATATGTTGTGTATTTTCATTGTATGGATAGTAGGCATACACACATACAATCGTTGTATATTTGTATATTCGTTGTATGGTTAGTGTATGTATGTTTTTACACCGAACACACACACCATATACAAATGGATAAGGAAAAATGGTGATTTTGGTCCTTGTGTTTTTGCCTAATTCTTGTTTTGATCCTTGTGATATCCGACTAAGCGCATGTGACCTTGAATTAAACAAAGTGAGTGATTTTCGTCCTTGTCACTGACGGAAGTCAAAAGGCAAACTGATTATCTACTACTCTGAAGGGTATTTTAGGTACTACACTATGTTCTCTAACAATTACACTACTTATCAATAGTTGCCGAATGTTGATGAGTTGATGTCCTTCCATCCTTCTTTGTTCATTTCTCTTTCTCCAAGAGTTTTGCAGCTTGTGTCTTCATAATGACATAATTTTTAGTGTAGATAGATTGTGCCTTTAAGTAACAAGAAAACGAAGAAAAGAGAAGTATGAGACCAATGTCCACCTCTGTTGAGCCAAAAATCAGAAAAAAGGAAATGTTTCTATCAACTTTGCTTTGTGTTGGATTTGTTTTGTTTCAAATGGATTCTTTTCATAAACCAATTTTGTTGTACAGTGTTGCAATTTGCCAAGGGTATGAAGTAGTGTATGTCATAATTCTAGATGGAAGTAAGGGAGAAGAAGTCCGTCGTAGTGGAAAGGAGATTAAAACAAGATTATCAAAAAAAAAAAAAAAAAGGAGATTAAAACAAGGAATTGGAAAATAGGAACTTGAAGTGCAAATAAGGATGCTAATATGTTAAAATTGAGAGTGCATCCTCAAAAACTAATCGTTGACTAACCTGCAACATGGCATGAGTGGGTAATTTGAGAATCGGGCGGATCAAGTATATGAGAGTTTATTGTAAAAATTTCACCCAGCAGCCACTTTTAACACTGATATTTGGTTTGAGGCCACTATTTTCGTTGATCTTACACTAGAGGCCATTTTTGGGCCTTTACTAAATAAATATTGACTTTCATTGACCGAAGTTCAGTCCATACGGCCCCTGGACTGAAGTTCCAGACTGAACTTCAGTCCATATGGCCATGGACTGAACTTCAGTCCATGGTATGGCCATGGACTGAAGTTCAATCCTTAAAGATGGAACTTCAGTCCATGGCCATATTGACTGAAGTTCCATCTTAAGGACTGGACTGAACTTCAGTCCATATGGCCCTGGATTGAAGTTCAATCTTTAAGGACTGAACTTCAATCCGGCCTATGGACTGAAGTTCTATCTCTTTAAGCAAAAGTGGCCACAAACTAAATGTTTTGGTATTAGTGGCCTGTGCCCAAAGACCAGTAGCAAAAGTGGCATTTCGTGCACTTTCCCGAGTTTATTTAAAGAACCTAGGTACAATTGTTGACTTAAAAGTTAAGTCATGTTCTGTTGCTATGCACACACTGTAATAGATTGTTAAAAATATTTTATTTTTTTTCAAGGTGATTTTTTTAGCGTGTACCTAAATTACCCCTCATAAAAGTAATAGTCTGTTTTCCTACAGACCTCCATTAGTGAGAAGGATTAAAATCACTCACTTTGTTTAATTGAAGGTCAAAAGCGCTTAGTTGGATATCAAAAAATGTTTTATACATATATTGTATGTCCACTGTATATCATTGTATGTCCGGTGTATATCCATGATATATCACCACACATACAATGAAAATACACATGTAATACATTCCCCACAATCAACAAACACCAAACATACACCATAACCACCGTAGATCCGCTGTGTACCACCTAAAAAACTGAAGAAAAAAATAGAAAAATAAAAAACAAAAAGAAAGAGGAAGTTGCAGCGCTGCCGGGAACAAATCGCCGGAGAAAGCCAGATTTGCTCTGTTGTGTTGCAGATTCGTCGCGCACCAGAACTCCGGCAACGACGACATAAGGAGAGCATCGGTGCACAACAGAAGCAGCGAGGGGAGGGGGTCATCGCCGGATCTGAACAAGACAGAGGGAGGGAGCAACCACGACGGGATGGGGGTAGGGGAGAGAGGAAGACGATGGGGATGGGGGTAGGGGAGAGAGGAAGACGATGGGGATGGGGCTGGGGGAGAGAGGAAGACGACGGGGCTTGGGGGATGGTCGTCGGCGAGGGGGAAGGGTTAGGGACGGCGAACAGTGAGGAAGAGGGAAGGGAAGGGAAGAGAGAGAAGATGGAGAGAAAATTAGGGGTTTTTAAATTATGCTATGTTTGGTAGTATTTGAAAAAATATTGCTATGTATGGAAAAAGACAAAAATATTGACATGTTCATAAAAAAGTTACCTAGAATGAACTAGCTAGATTTTAGAACTTAATTACACCATCCTAGCAGCATTTCAAATACTCCAAAAAATAGCATACTAAATATATCAAATATAGCAGAAAGCTTGGCCTGAATACATACTTATCCATCCGTACAAAAACCGGTAAGTAATATACCTTATAGAAAAAAATTCCGCCGATGATTTCGTGGATTCCAAAAGTTGTGCCCTACTACATATATATCTATAAACCCCATGAAAGTTGCACTTTCTAAAGGAGTTCTACTCCCGCAAGGATCCATTTCCTTTCACAAAAAACTTAATCGGTTCCTTTACCAAAAGATTAATTTTATGAACTATTCTATTAGGAATATATATGGTTTATATTTTTTTCATTGTGTTTTTAAAATGTATATGTCTTAAATTTTGTGTGTTTAATGATGAGTTATACTAGAAATAACATGGTATATAAAGTTATAATGTCAGTTTTATTTGTATATTATATATTCAAAACACTAAAGAATATTTAATGTAAAAAATACATTGTATGTATTTAAGGTATATTTGGAGGTGTAAATACGGTGTATTTAAGGTATATTTATATACATAGTATATTTGAGGTGTAAATGCGGTGTGTCTAGATAAATAAATATTATATACATTGTATATATGGTATATTTGGGATGTATTTATTACTGTTATAGAAGAGTAAAATATATGGGATGAGTTATTTGGAAAAGTGAGGGAGGAAGATAGTGATGAAATTAGAGAGTGGGAGTATGGGGCACAAAAAGGTAGGAAACTGATTGCTTAATAGATAAGTGTGTATTTTTAAAATCACATTTACATTGTAAAACATGATTTAGATGCAAGTAAATTCGCTATTTATGTTTAAATAGTTGTCGTTTCTATAATTATTTAATAAAACTACTATTGCTGACCCAAGTAGCTGTTGGGATTTTGGAATAAATGGAGTGTGAATGAGAAATGGGTGGGAAGGTGAAAAGGTTCCTTTTTGTAAGGAAATGCACCTTCTCCCATATTGGTAGAGGAAAAGACTTTTGTTGGGTTTAAATACAAATTCACTTCTCTTAGCTCTTAAAAGGGTTGAGAAGAAGGGGAGCCTCGCGCCGTCGTCGTCGCTCGCTCGTCTCGGCTTCGGATTTCGGATTTCGGATTTCGGATTTCGGATTTCGGTCAATTGATATGATTGATTGACTTAATTTTTTGGATTCTCCCACTCTCCCACATTAGTGGTGACTCTTCATACCTTTCCCATGGCTATATAAACTGGTCAGTCTTCATCATTTCAACACACTGAAACACAGAAATACAAAAACCTCTTACTGCATATCCTCTCTCTTTTCTGCATACTAAGTAAGTCTTAGTAAGTCGTGTGATTTGCTCCGTTTCTTTGAGTTCGCAGTGTTCTACTGTTTGAAGTGCCTCTACAGTAGAACTGTTATCCCGTTCCATCCTGGGAGAAATTAACCCGTGAACCTTGGGCAACTGTGAGGGGGTTAGATTTCTTAAGGAGACACAAGTAAATTGTGGGCTCGGGATCGTCCCATAACAACTGATAATATACTTCTGTTTTTTCTGTCTTTTCTGATTTATTTGGTTGCAGGAATAACAAGCTTAAGAAATCTAATGTTATTTATTTTCTGCACTTAAATAAATACTGCTTAAGGAGACTAAAACCTTTGTGGTTTTTTACTCGTATATAATATATTAATCTGCTGTGGAGACTAAAACCTTCGTGGTTTTTCTACTCCTAATTATTGTGAAATAATCTGTTTGTGGGGACTAAAAGCCTTCGTGGTTTTTTCTACTCCTATTGGTTAAACAGTTTATTAATATTGTTTCTGCTTGTGTCACTTGACAGAGATGACTAACGGAGCTGAACAAACTGTCCCTGCTGTGAATACGAATGCTACCGCAGTTTCTGGTGCTGCTGGGCCTAGCCGTGCTGCTGCATCGGTTATGCCACCTGCAGAAAAGCCAGGGAAGTTTTCTGGTGTGGACTTTAAAAGGTGGCAGCAAAAGATGTTCTTTTATCTGACCACCTTAAGCCTGCAAAGGTTTATAAAGGAGGATGCTCCAGTCCTGACTGATGAAACACCTGAAAACGAACGCTTCCTTGTGATTGAGGCTTGGAAGCATTCTGACTTCCTATGCAAGAATTACATTCTAAGTGGCTTGGAAGATGACCTGTACAACGTTTACAGTAATGTTGAAACATCTAAGAAACTGTGGGATGTTCTAGAAAAGAAATATAAGACTGAAGATGCTGGACTGAAGAAATTTGTGGCTGCCAAATTTCTGGATTATAAAATGGTGGATAACAAATCTGTTGTGTCCCAAGTCCAAGAACTTCAAGTCCTTATCCATGATCTCCTTGCTGAAGGTTTGATCCTGATTAATACTTATGCTAAAAGTATTATTTATATTGTTGCTAACAAACTTTTCTTTGAAGGTTTGGAGATTAATGAGGCGTTTCAAGTTGCAGCCATGATTGAAAAGTTACCTCCATCATGGAGTGACTTTAAAAATTACTTGAAACACAAGCGCAAGGAGATGACCCTTGAAGATTTGGTTGTACGCTTGAGGATTGAAGAGGACAACAAATCTGCTGCAAAGAAGGCTCGTGGAAGTGCTGCAATAGCGGGAGCAAATATTGTTGAGCATACTCCAAATCAAAATAAGAGAAAGAAGCCTTCTGGAGGGAAGACCAACCCCAGCAAGAAAAAGTTCAAGGGAAATTGCTACAACTGTGGCAAGAGTGGACATAAGTCCGCAGACTGTCGTGCTGCAAAGAAGGACAGGAAAAAGGAAAAAGGTCAAGCAAACATGGTTGAAGAGACAAAATTGGCCCAAGGAGTGCAAGAAATTGATTTATGTGCTATGATTTCTGAATGCAACTTAGTTGGAAATCCTAAGGAATGGTGGATTGATTCAGGAGCCACCCGCCATGTTTGTGCTGTGAAGGAAGCCTTTGCTTCATATGCTCCCGCTGGACCTGATGAGGCGCTCTCTATGGGCAATTCTGCAACGGCCAAAATTGAAGGATATGGGAAGATATTCCTCAAGATGACGTCTGGTAAGGTTGTGACTCTGACCAATGTTCTTCACGTTCCTGAAATAAGGAAGAACTTGGTGTCTACTGCACTTCTTGTGAAAAACGGGTTTAAGTGTGTGTTTGTTTCTGACAAAGTTGTAATAACTAAGAATGAGCTGTATGTAGGAAAAGGTTACCTGACTGAGGGCCTTTTCAAACTCAATGTAATGGTCGTTGACACTATGAATAAAATTGCAGCTTCTTCTTACTTACTTGAGTCAAATAATTTATGGCATTCTCGTTTGGGACATGTCAATTATAAAACCTTGCGAAAAATGATCAATTTGGAAGTATTGCCTAAATTTGATTGCGCTAAGTCAAAATGTCAAATATGTGTTGAGTCTAAATATGCTAAACACCCTTACAAGTCAATTGAAAGGGATTCTGAACCATTAGACTTAATTCATACAGATATTTGTGACATGAAGTCAATACCATCTCGCGGTGGAAAGAAGTATTTCATAACTTTTATTGACGATAGCACTCGTTACTGCTATGTTTATTTACTTAGTAGTAAAGATGAGGCAATTGACGCATTCAAGCAATACAAAAATGAAGTTGAAACGCAACTTAACAAAAAGATCAAAATGATAAGAAGTGATAGGGGTGGAGAATATGAATCTCCTTTTGAACAAATATGTTTGGAATATGGCATTATTCATCAAACAACTGCCCCTTACACGCCTCAATCCAATGGGATTGCGGAAAGGAAAAATCGAACATTAAAGGAGATGATGAATGCCTTGTTAATCAGTTCGGATCTACCCCAGAACTTGTGGGGGGAAGCCTTATTCACGGCTAATCAAATACTCAATCGAGTTCCCCATAGCAAAACACTTTCCATTCCATATGAAAAGTGGAAAGGAAGGAAGCCCAACTTGAATTACTTCAAAGTGTGGGGGTGTTTGGCAAAAGTGCAAGTCCCAAAACCCAAAAGGGTTAAGATTGGACCGAAAACAGTTGATTGTGTTTTCATTGGGTATGCTATAAACAGTAAAGCATATCGGTTTCTGGTTCATAAATCAGAAAATCCCGACATTCATGTTAATACGGTGATGGAATCAGATAGTGCTGAATTCTTTGAAACAATATATCCGTATAAGAAGGAATATGAGTCAGTTGGTGAAAGATCCAAACGACCTCGGGAAGGAACCAAAGGAAATTCACCAAATGAGGAAGAACCAAGACGAAGCAAGCGTCAAAGAACTTCTACTTCGTTTGGAGATGACTTTGTCACTTTCCTGTTGGAAAATGAGCCTCGGACGTTTAAAGAAGCGATGTCTTCTTCAGACTCTCCGTTTTGGAAAGAGGCAGTCAATAGTGAAATAGAATCTATTTTGAGCAACCATACTTGGGAGTTGGTTGATCTTCCTCCTGGAAACAAACCATTAGGTTCTAAGTGGATTTTCAAAAGGAAAATGAAAGCTGATGGCACTATTGACAAGTACAAGGCAAGGCTTGTTGTTAAAGGCTATAGACAACAAGAAGGTCTTGACTACTTTGACACATACTCGCCGGTAACCAGAATTACATCCATTCGTATGTTAATAGCGTTAGCCGTCGTGTATGGTTTGGAAATCCATCAAATGGACGTTAAGACAGCGTTCTTAAACGGGGATTTGGAGGAAGAAATTTACATGGAACAACCTGAAGGGTTCGTGGTTCCAGGTAAAGAAAAGATGGTGTGTAAACTTGTTAAGTCACTTTATGGACTGAAACAAGCACCTAAACAATGGCATGCGAAATTTGATCATACAATGATGTCAAATGGCTTTAAAATTAACGAGTGTGACAAATGTGTCTACATTAAGAATACTCCTAATTTTATAGTCATTGTTTGCTTATATGTGGACGACATGTTGATACTAAGCAATAACATTGCCAATATAAATGCTACGAAACGCATGTTGACTAGCAAATTTGATATGAAAGACTTAGGAGTTGCGGACTTAATTCTGGGTGTTAAGATCCATAGAACTCCTCAAGGTCTGGCGTTGTCTCAAACTCACTACATCAATAGTGTTCTTGAAAAATTTAAATATTTGGATTTTAAAATTTCAAAGACTCCTATTGATGTAAACCTTGCTCTAAAGAAGAACAAAGGTCAAAGCACGTCGCAACGGGATTATGCACGTGTTTTGGGAAGTTTGATGTATGTCATGAATTGTACTCGACCAGATATAGCTTGTGCTATAAGTAAACTAAGTCGATACACGAGTAATCCCAATCAGACCCATTGGATGGCAATGAAACGTGTTTTGGGGTATTTAAAATACACTCAAGACTTTGCATTGCATTATAACAGGTATCCTGCAGTCATTGAAGGATATTGTGATGCCAATTGGATCACTGGCACAACTGATTCTAAGTCCACAAGTGGATATATTTTCGCACTTGGTGGAGGAGCGGTGTCTTGGAAATCGTCCAAGCAAACATGTATTGCCCGCTCTACTATGGAAGCTGAATTCATAGCCTTAGATAAAGCCGGTGAAGAAGCTGAATGGCTTCGGAACTTTTTGGAAGACATTCCGTTTTGGCCTAAGCCGTTGACACCAATTTGTATACATTGTGATAGTCAATCGGCTATAGGAAGAGCGAAGAATGTCATGTATAACGGTAAGAATCGTCACATACGACGAAGGCATAAAACCGTTAGGGACCTACTCTCTAGAGGAATTATTACCATTGACTACGTGAAGTCAAGGGATAATGTATCGGATCCGCTTACAAAAGGCTTAACTAGAGAGGCGGTTGAGCGTTCATCGAAGGGAATGGGACTATGGCCAAGGACAAGTCATCACGGCGGTAACTCTACCTAGGAGACTGGAGATCCCAAGAACTAGGTTCAAGGAGAATACAAAGTTGTGTTTGACGGTCCAACATTGTCAATTAAATGTTTGGTCCATTCTCGTGATGAGACAATGTTCAAGTACCAAGGATAAAATGCTAGAGGCATTTTTTAATGATTGTCTAAGTTTGATATTTTAGTTATCAAACAGTGTATATCTATAGGATTACACGTTTAGAAATCACCTATGTAAGTATGAAGTGGAAGCCGCTTCAAGGAGAATTCGGTATGGCAAGTTCTCTAAGTACTTATGAAACCAGGCGGTGTTCATGGCTGAAACGAACACAACAGTGAGAACCAAAGACGGTTAAGGGTTAGTTGTGTGACTTACGTTGTCTAGGTATACACCAAAGCTCAACGGTTCAAAGATATCAAATCTACCGATTGACCGAGTATATCCGATGTATGTTCACTACGGAAAGTTCAAAGGGAAACCTACTTATCCCGATGCAACTAATTCTTTCTTGCAAATCACACAAGTCTGTCATGCATATTTTCAATATAGCCATTCCCCATTCATGTGGGGGATTGTTGGGATTTTGGAATAAATGGAGTGTGAATGGGAAATGGGTGGGAAGGTGAAAAGGTTCCTTTTTGTAAGGAAATGCACCTTCTCCCATATTGGTAGAGGAAAAGACTTTTGTTGGGTTTAAATACAAATTCACTTCTCTTAGCTCTTAAAAGGGTTGAGAAGAAGGGGAGCCTCGCGCCGTCGTCGTCGCTCGCTCGTCTCGGCTTCGGCTTCAGCTTCGGATTTCGGATTTCGGATTTCGGTCAATTGATATGATTGATTGACTTAATTTTTTGGACCAACAAAACTAAAAATATTATTTAATTAATAATTTATTATTAATATTTAATATTTAATTCTGTTTGTGTAACAGAAATCTGAATGGATTAATCTGATTAATCCAGAATAGTTATTCCTCCACGTTCTCCCACTCTCCCACGTTTTCCCATTAACTAAAAATTCATTACTGACAATTAATGAATTTAGCCATTAGTGGTGATGAATTCAGTTGTTAGTGGCAATGAATTCAGACATTAGTGGTGACTCTTCATACCTTTCCCATGGCTATATAAACTGGTCAGTCTTCATCATTTCAACACACTGAAACACAGAAATACAAAAACCTCTTACTGCATATCCTCTCTCTTTTCTGCATACTAAGTAAGTCTTAGTAAGTCGTGTGATTTGCTCCGTTTCTTTGAGTTCGCAGTGTTCTACTGTTTGAAGTGCCTCTACAGTAGAACTGTTATCCCGTTCCATCCTGGGAGAAATTAACCCGTGAACCTTGGGCAACTGTGAGGGGGTTAGATTTCTTAAGGAGACACAAGTAAATTGTGGGCTCGGGATCGTCCCATAACAACTGATAATATACTTCTGTTTTTTCTGTCTTTTCTGATTTATTTGGTTGCAGGAATAACAGTAGCCACTTTTAATGCTACTCTTTGAAACATAGTTATTTTTTGGTAGAACTTGCTAATCATGTATGCCATATTTTGAGATGATAATGGACATATGGCCAGTCTGTGCACAGCTTGAACTACGTAGCCACTTTTAGAACGCTAGTTAGAATGTAATCAATTTTTTCATAATAGGTAAGATAATCACAACTTCAAAATGTGGCAAAACAAAGAGTCGAACATGAACTTCGAAAATTCTCTTTGAGTTTGAACTTATACATGTGACCCACTAAGCCTGTGTACAAAAGTTTTGAATTAAAAAGTTAAATTTTAGGAATATTGCCCTGAAGTTTTAGAGAAATGGCTGGGGTGCTTGATTGAGGTCGTGCAACTTAGTCAACCAAATTGAGAGTTCAGGTTGTCTCCGTGGGTTATGTTGATTGTACATCCTTGATTAACTTAATGATTTGACAAAGTAACCTTCCTGCCAAGTCTTTTTTTTAATAGAAGGAATTCAAACTCTCGTATGGAAAAGACCATGGTAATACTTTTTACAGACTAAATTGGGAACTCTAGAAAAATTACTTAAATCATTATTAATTAGCAGAAAAATTACTTAACATCTCTGATCTCATACATTGATAGGTTTCAAGTACTTTTTATGATCGGAAAAGGGTCAATTTTAACCCCACAACTATGAGAAAATTGGGCAATTATACTCTCCATTTGATTTAGGTGTCAAAAATACCTTCTGTTAGCTAAATATGGCCACTTCTACCCTCCTAAATAACAGATTTTCATTAGATAGTCTAATACTCATCTCCTCTCTTCTAATCTACTTCAACCTTGTAAAATATATTGACCACCCTCAACCTTAGCCCTCCTCGTCCTCAACGACTAGCACACTAAGAAAAATATCTCTCATCTTCCTCAATCAAAATCCACAAGCGAGAGCTCCCAATCAAAGAACTTCACCACACTCTTCCCACAAAACATACCTAATATATAGTTGGACCAGGAGAACATTGGAGCCTGGAGGCTTTTTATCCAAATTGAAAACACATCATGTTCCTTCTTTTTTCTTTATTCTTGGTTAGCTCCTTTTTTATATAATTCACACACGGTGGAGCTCAAAAATTTCCTATCGAAGCTTTTTTCTTTTCATAACACAACTTGATAATAGTGAAAATGCTCATCCAATCACTGGTTATTAAAAGTTTTTTTTTAGCAAATACCATTAAGCACGTAGCTTAGCGGCTAATTTTATTAATAATAAATAAATAAAAATAATAAATTCTGTCTTTACAATCATGACTTAAATACGACCTTGCTATGACTAAATAATGCCTAAATAGTGATATTATAGCAACATCATACCCAAGCATTGCATTCACCTCATTGGGTTGAGCACCATACAATACTAATACCATCAATTGAAGTAAATTTAATACATGGATAATGTGCTTTACATCACACTACTTAAGAATAATATGTATGAAAAACTAATGAAATATGTAACTAAGCACTTAACTAAACCTAAGAAATATAATCTTGAAGAGCATCCTAGATTTTGTTGCATAGCATTCAAAAGGAAGTCCAAAGAGCGAAGTGATAGAACCCTCGTAATAGCTCGTTAAGGAGCTAAAAATCTGTCGGCTCCTTTGTATTTCCTCCAGAGCTCGCGTCCAAAGATCGCCGACTTGGAGAACATGCTGGCCACTTCCAAAACTAAACCCTCGCTCGCCCAGGCCGTTCATTAAGGCGAGCAAAATTCTACCCGCGTCTCACTTCCTCCCTCAGCTTCGCTCGCTGACTTAGCTAGTTGAGCGAGCAAGATTTCTGCCGCTTAAAGGCTGCCCACTTCCAAGCATAAAAGTGCTCGCTAGGGGCGCTCGTTGACCCCTCTAAAATTTTGCTGCTTCCCTCAAAACATCCAGGCGCTGCTCCAAAATTCGCTCGCTAAGTTTGCTCGTTGAGTGAGCAACAATTCTGCCCGCTAGCTGCCTGCATCGCCCCTTTACTTTGCTTATCTCGCTGCCCAGCTCGTTGAGCTTGCAAACATTCTGGCCAACCTCAAAAAATACTAAAAAATGCTAGTTAAGGTGCATGTTGAGTAGATAAAAATCCTGCTTGAGCATTCCCTTGTGAAAGAACAACATGCCAAGCAAATCTTCACTCCACAACACTCCTATGCAACCCACAATCAAGCATATCCAACGTCCATTCATCCAAGCTTTCCGAACACACAAGTAAATATGAAAATACTTCACATCATGAATTATAACTATAAATGTACCTACAAAACAAAAAATAAAATTAGTAGTAAAAGCCTCCATGCTCTCCTCTACATAGATTCAAGCATGAAGGAAAATTCCACCTCCCTTGTTTCTATACATTCCTCTTCGACCTAGTACGAATGTATGACTCATTACACTTATCACCATTCACCAACCTTCTACCCATACTATCCAATTTATGAAACGAATTCACCACGAGATCTCCTTGATCAATAGCCAAGTTCGCCAAGTAATCCGTCAATTTATTCCCTTCTCTAAACACATGCATTACTACCACCTATATACCCTTCATCAAACTCCAAATCTCCTCCATTATTTGCACAATTTGCCAAAGCACATCCAAAATTATTGTCACTATATATTTAAGCAACATCGAGTCCTTTTCGACAATAACTTGTGAGTGAGAAGTAAAAACCCCATACCTCAAGGCCATAAGAATTGCAGTTGCCTCCGCTTGAGTATTCGTGGTTATACAATCCTCCATCTCCTTAGCACAAGCACATACAATATCCCCCCTGTTGTTCCGAACATAAAAATCCCAAGAACTAATACCTGGATTACCTTTATAAGCTCCATCCATTTTACATTTGATCCACCCCACCTGAGACGGACTCTAAACAACCTTTTTTATCACAAGTTTAGGCGTATGATCCATTAACACCGGCAACAAGTCCTCCCACCTACCAGGTGCATACTGAAAGTTCCTCCTGTAAACTGTCAGCAGCATGATAATATGTTGAGTAACAAGGTACACCAACCTATGAGATGAGGTCGATTCACCATGCCTCAAATTATTTCTCCGTTTCCACAACTCCCATAAAATAAAAATGGGAATAGCATGGTAAATCAACCTCAGGACCGGGCTACCAGGAGCATCCCACCACAAATTTATAACTTGTGTCAAGTGCAACCCATCAAAATTAAGACTTGGAGGACCTCCAACATTTTTCCAAACATAACGTGCTATATGTGCATTCAAAAACACATATGAGACAGTCTCCACATCAAGGTTCACACAACAATGACACCTAGAGGAGAATTGAATTTTCCACCTCTTCAACATATCATCTAAGGGCAACTTAAATTTTCACAACCTCTATAAGAAAAATGACATCTTAAAAGGAATACCTTTAATCCAGATATGCTTGTAAAGATCGCTTGGCTTCTTCCTTTGTCTCACCAAATGATACGCTGACTGGACTGAAAATGTGCTCCGAGACCCTAGCATCCAAAAAGGCATGTCGCTCTGCTCATGACAAGTAGGACGCTTAATATTCTGAATCACATGCTCAGCAATGTCTTTAGGCAGTAGCTCCCTGAGGCGCTGCTCCAGCCATACTCCACCCTCAGCAACTTCATAAACACACACTACAGTCTCATCACATGCAAACTCACGAGGAATTGCATGATACAACTGACCAAGTCCAGTCCAGTTATCAAGCCAGAAGTAAGAATTGTCCTTTTTTAGCTGTCAAACTATCTCATGATCCATCTCAGGCCTTCTCTGCAACATCTTCTTCCACGCGTAAGTCCCCTTCTTCCATGACACCACCACATAATGATGCTTTTTCAGGTATTTGTTGCTCATATAATCCCTCCATAAAGACTGTTTGGTACAAAAATTCCACCACAGCTTTGCGAATAATGCCTTGGAGATATCATACAAGCTCCTAAATCCAACTCCATCTTCATTCGGAGGATGACACAAAGTCTTCCAAGAAGCCCAGTGCCTGCTATCCTGACCCATAGAGTTACTCCAGAGAAACTTGGAAAATATCCTGTGAAGCTGAGCTACCACCCCAGCAGGGAGGTCACAAGTAGATAACAAGTGAATAGACATACTCTGAAACACTGAGGAAATCAGAGTCACCCGTCTACATATAGAAAACAATTTACCAGTCCAAGAGTCAAGCTTTTTCTGCACCACGTCAAGATAGTTGAAAGAAAATTATCCCCTCGGTATCTCAGTAACATCAAGGACCCTGTCAACTATCAACTGCAGAACTTGACTATGCATATACACATTACACTTCTCCTTTTTTTTTACCGCTGGACAACTCATAACTAGTAAGAGTCTCCATCACCAATTTTAATGATCCCTCCTCAGCAGATAAAAAAATAATCATATCATCCGCGTATGTCAGTTGATTAAGATAGGGACTCCACTTTGGCATCCAATACGGCACAAAATTAGCATCTCTATGTAGCACATACAGAGCTCTGGAAAGGCACTTAGCAGCAAACAAAAACAAATTAGGCTATAGAGGATCACCTTGTTTCACCCCCGGAAGACTGAAAAACCTATAGGGCTGGCCATTTACTAGCACAGAGCTTATAAAAAGCTCCGTCTATGGTTCCGGAAGAAAAAATATTAAGAAAAACCAAAAATCAAGTACAAACGACTTCATTGGCACAATGCGCTACCAAAATTTATGGTTCATTGTTGAGGAAGAAATAATTGCTAGTTGATTAACTAGTAGAGTTCCATGACAAAGAAACAACTTGATTCCATTTTACAGAACTTTCCCCATAAACTTGCATCGTGTAGCTTAAAGAACAAAAAATAGTGTTGTTTTCTAATGCTTATGTACTTTTTTTTTAGCCTTTGGCCTTGGGGAAGGAGGTGCTCGGGTAGAGGTGGTAAGAGGTGAGACAAATGGGTTCTCCCAAAATTGATTATCTAACTAATTAGACTAGTTAAAGTCTACTTATGGTCTATTTAGCTTTCTAATAAAAATCTGCTAATTATGAGGGTAGAAGTGGTCCTATTTAACTAAAGGATGGGTGTTTTTGACAACAAAATTAAACAAAGGGTATGATTGCCCAATTTTCCATAGTTGAGGGGTAAAATTGGCCTAGAGTAAATTGGCCAACAGTAAAAGATCCCCAAATTTTGCTATCGGTTATATCTATTTATATTGGTAGATTTTTCAAGTTAATAAAATGTTAGCCATTTATTTTAATACACTACATCGATTCTAGTTGTCCAAATTTTTATCGACAAATATAAATATTTGAGTATTTAATTAAAAGTACTAATTATTACACAAGTTCTACTATGAATTCTTAAAGAGAAAATAATAACGCTTATGAACGTTACAAATTATATACTAAATCACTAATATCATGATTTTAACTCAGCTGTGGGAATCAACTATGTCTAATTGATCATTAATAAAATATTCAAATAAATTAATTACCAAGAAGATTATTTTGTTGAGTTGCTCCTCAAAATTAGAATTAAAAATTAATTAAAAAATACATGAATGAAAATCTCATCAAGTTTTGGTGTTTAGATCTCCAACTGCACCTGCTTAGGTAGCGTAGAGAAAGAACAAAAACTATGAGAAAAGAAATATATTTTTGAATGAAGTGACTCTTCTTGAAGATAAAAGATGAAATATCTTAATGAGGAAGAGAGAACTTTGAGACAAATAGCCATTTTGGGATTTAAAACTAGAATCGAAATGTGTTTGGAGCAAAAATTATAAGTATTCAAATTGGTTCTTATGCTTATTATAAGACTAGTAATATTGCTCGCATTTTGCGTGATGTAAAAGAGATTTTTTTTAGTTTATAAGCTAGGATGATGTATTCAAAATTTTTGAAACAGTATATTAAAAAAGAATGCTATACTTTGAAACAGTATACTCTAAATTTTTTGTTTTCACTGTGTACCTTATAAGTATATTGTATACTTTTACAGTATATAGTATTATTTTTCTTTTAAATAATGTATATTTTGAAAGAGTATACTCCAAGATTTTGTTATCACTGTATATCCTTGGAGTATACTATATACCCTTTGAGTATGCTATATACTTTAATATTATACAATGCTATATTTATCTTTGAAGAATTCTATGTATTGAAACAGTATAGTTTAATTTTTTGTTATCACTGTATACCTTTAGAGTATATTGTATATTTTTATAGTATACATTGTTATTTTTCCTTTAAAAAACGCTATGTTTTGAAATAGTATACTTTAAATTTTTGTTATCATTGTATACTATATACCCTAGGAGTATACAATGATAAAAATCTAAAAATGAAGAATAAGTAGGGTTATATAGTATACTCTTACAGTATATAGTGATAACAATACAAAAATAAAGAATAAGTCAGCATATACAATGATAAAAATCTAAAAATAAAGAATAAATCAGGGTATACATAATATTCTTACAGTATGAGGTGATACCAATCTAAAAATGAAGATGGAGGGGGTGTGAAGTGGAGGTGTGGTAGACGGTGGGGTGAGACAGGGGGTAGGGGAAGGGGTAAGTAGAATGGGTAAAGGTAAGGGGTGGGTGGGGTGTTTGGGTAGACGGTGAGGAGGTGGGGTGGAGTGGGTATGATATGGGTGGGGTATTTGGGTAGAAGGTAGCGATGTGGGGGTTGAGGAGGGCCTCTAGTGAGTTTCAGACAAAATTCGAAAAGGTCAAATCTTTGACGATTCTATCATCACAAACTTCGTGGATGCGGGGTGGATTATTAGGGATGGGGTAGGGATGGAGGTAATAGACGGGTCTAGGGATGGGGTAGTAAGGTGGAAGAGGTAGGGTGGAGGTAGGAGGTGGGGGTGAGGGTGGGGGTAGGTGGTGTTTCGAACTAAAAATAAAGGTGTGGAGTTGGGGTGGGTGGGATGGGCTAGAATGGTAGGGTTGTGGCCTTGTGGGAGTAGAATTGGAGGTTAGAAGGTGTAGTGGGTAGGGGAAATGGGTTGACAGAAGATGGCTGAGGGTGGTATAAGTAGCGATGTTTGGGTAGGAGGTGGGGCTATAGGTAGGGGTGAGGCTGAGGTAGGAATATGAATTGGGCAGGACAGGGTGGAGGTAAGATGTGAGGGTGAGTGGTGTTTCGATCTAAAACTGAAGGTGGGGAGGTGGGGTGGGTGTGGAGGTGGGATAGGGTAGATGTTGGGGGCTGTAGGAGTAGGGTTGGTGGGTAGAAGGTGCGTGAGTGGGGGTTGGGGGTTTGGGGGAAGGGATAGGCCCGTATAGTAAGGAGGTCGGGCGGGTGGGGGTGAGGGTGAAGGATGGGGGGATATGAGGTGGGTAGGAGATGGAGATGGGTGGGTGTTGGGGGTCGGGATAGAGGTATGAGATGGGGCGGGTGAGGGTGTGGTAAAAAATTGAGGTGGGAAGGTAGGGTAAGGAAGGGTGAGGGAGTGGGGTGGAGGTAGGAGGTGAGGGTGGAGTAAAGGTAGAGAGTAGTATTTGGTAGTGTTTCGATCTAAAAATAAAGGTAGGGTTAGTGTGGGTGGTGTAGGGTGTAGGAGTAGGGTGGGGTGGGTAGAAAGTGGAAGGTTGGGTGGGGTAGTGGCTTGGGGTAGAAAATAAGGGTGTAGGGGTTGGGGTGGGAGGTTGAAGAGGGTGGGGTGGGGGTTGGGGGCTGTGGTGTAGGGCGTATGGTAGGAGGTAGGTTGGGGGCGGGGTGGGAGAGCAGGGTTTCGTAGGGGGTGAGGGGTGGGTTTGGAGTTTGGGATGAGGGGTGAAGGTAGGAGGTCAGAGTGGGAGAAGGGGTGGGAGGGTGGTAATTGGGGTAAGGTGGTAGGGTTAGGGTTAGAGGTAGTCAGGTTAAAATAGGTTGGCAGGGGCTGAGAGCCAAGAAGGTTGGGTGGCTAGTAAGGTGGGGGATAAAGTGGAGTGGGTGAGTTTTGTTAACACATGCTTAATTATGGTGGAGGTAGGAGGTGGGGCGGGGTGGGTGAGGGATAGAAGTGTTGGTAGGAGATGAAGGTGGGGCGGGTGGGTGGGGGATAGGAGTATTGGAAGGATATATGGGTGAGTGGTGTTTCGATATAAAAATGAAGGTGGAAAGGTAGGGGTGATGGGGTGGATGGGTGGGTATTGGGGTGCAGGGGTTAGGTGGAAAATACTAGTGATGGGTGGGGGTAGAAATGTTTGGATGTGATGGTATGTGGGTTTGTAGGGGGTAGGGTACGGTTGAGGTAAGGATATGGAGGTGGGGCAAGTGGGTGATCGTATGGTAAAATATAAGGGTAGGTGGTATTTTGGTCCAAAAATAAAGGTGGAATCTGGGGTAAGGTGGGGGTAGGGGGTTGGGTAATGAGGGGTAGGGTGAAAGGTATAAAAATTAAGGTGAGGAGGTGAGGTGGGGATATAGGGTGGGTTGGGGTTGGGAGGAGAAAATCGGGGGAGATGAGGGGTGGGAGGTGAGGGGTAGGGTTGGTGCGAGTGTGGTATGAGGTGGGGGTGGCTGGTGTTTTGATCTAAAAATGAAGGTGAGAAGGTGTAGTAGAAAGTAGGGAGGGTGGGAAGTGTGGAATGGGGAGGTAGAAGGTGGGGAGGAGGGTAGGGTAGTGTAGAAAAGTGGGGAGGGGGTGGTGGGAGGTGGTTAGTATGGGTAGGGGTGGTTGTGAGGTAGGAGCATTGGGTAGGGGTTGAGAATAAGGGCAACATGATTTGAAATGTTTTATGAAGTGTGGGGTAGAAGATGGGAGAGGGGGTAGGGTAGTGTAGAAAAGTGGGGAAGGGGGTTTGGTGGGAGATGGTAGTATGGGTCGGGGTGGTTGGAGGTAGGAGCGTTGGATAGGGGTAAGTGCAACGTGATTTGAAATGTTTATGAAGTGTGGATTTTTTTTTTTTTTTTGCTAAAAATGGGCAGTCGAGTAATATAAGTAGGACACATAGTTATCAAATGAAAGTGAAATGGGTAACAAATATAATTTTTTTTCACTTGTGTGGGTTTAGGCAACCATACGTGAAAGGACGACTGGCCAAAGTTGCCATTGAATTATCGAGAAAGGTTTAATTATGCCATGCGTTAAAGTTATGGTTTTAGAATACTACTACTGTTATACTTCGGGCTTTAATTTTTTTTTAGTTTTGGCCCCAAAATGCATTATCTCTGACGGACCCATCTTTTTCTATTTTGGAAAATATAACAAAAAATTAGAAAATGACACATGTCCATTTAATACCCAGCACAACTAATTTCCACGTGATGGGGGCAAAAAAAAAAAAAAGAAAAAAAATCAAAAGAGAAAAAAGAAAATAAAAAATATGGAACCACCACTTCATCACCTCAAAGCACCCCTCCCCCATCGTCATTCCACCATATCCACTGTGTTGGCCTAAATCGTATTAGGACAATAAATTGAATTTGTAATTGGGTTAACAAGCAATTAGTTGTATCAAAGGAGATGATTGACTGAAAAGAAATGGAATTGACTGAAAACAAATGTAGCAAATGTAATTTTATGTTTCTATATTGGATTCTAAATGACTGACAAAGTTAACAAAACAACTATTTACAGTCTACAAAGATTGTCGAAGATATAAATATAATTAATGGATATTACTCCCACGTCTGATCATGGCCAGCCCATGATTCTTCCTTTAAATGCCTTTATAATGGGCATCCGTTCCAAATATAACTCATTAGAGGGTAACGCTTCCCCGAGGGTTAAATCATTTGCCTCGGGATGTTACGTCTTCAATTTCCCGAAGCTTATCCTTCGTCAAGGCTTGCCGTTCGTCAATTTCCCGGGAAGTCAGTTATGAGAGCCCATGCTAAGTCGTGCCTCGAGCCCAGGGCTTAGAGCTCGCTTGATTTTACACCAATACAGATAATCCCCCACTCCTCGTATAGTTGATAGAATCTTTCGAGTAGTGGAATGAAATTAGCGGGAAACTGACGTAGCTATTTGTGTGCCGGACAATTTAAAAAAGGTAACCGTCATTTCAAATTCCCATCATTCACGCGTGACATCCTATGATTGGGTGTAACCCTTCGTTTCTCCTTCCCCATGTAAACGCAATGATGGCATGCAAAAGTAATGATGAAGATCCTCCCCTATCCATTTTCTCCACCTTAACTTCCCCAAGCAACAGTAAAATCCTCCCTGAAAGCTCATACTTCTTTTTCTAAAAGAGATCTCAGTTGTCAAATTTTTCCATGAATGTCTTCTACTTTCTCTGCTCAGAATTCTTCTAGCCCGTCAGAAGAAAGAACTTTTGATGCTAGTACCATGGTGGTTGGCGACGAATTGGAGAACGTCCATTCAGTGCTGGACGTCATTTCACCAGCAGTGGATGATACTGAAGTGACGTTGCAACTAGGCGGCTGGCTTCTAGAACAATGCGACACCGCTGCTCAGAAAGAGGTAGTTGTTGATGAAGGTGTCGCTGCGTTTGAAGAAGTCGGCGGTGAAGGAGATGCCAAAGTAGAAGCTTCAAAGTCCAAGAAAAAACAAATCCGCCATAAAAGAACTGAAACCCTACCAGATTATTCCCTCGAACTTTGACCTCGGCAAAGACTTCAAATTGCAAGATCAAACAGCTGCCGAGCTTGAGTAGAACAGAAACGTCCCCATTCAACTTTCATCGAGCCTGATTACCCAAGCTCATATTGACTTGGTTTGGGAAGATTGTAATTGGGGCCCCGAGGTCCAAATTGGCGTCCCAGCTCCAGAGAGTCACACCTGTGATAGAGTGGTTAGGCATTCTTTCGTGTAAACTTATCCCTTTAGAATAGGGTTTACTCTTCCTGTTCATCCGGTGATTGACACTTTTTGCCGGACCTACAATCTTTGCCTTGCTCAACTAGGCCCCGGGCTTTGGAGAGTTGTCCAATGCCTTGATTTTTTTAGTAGAAGGGCTAAGGTGCCTTTTACTTTCCATCATTTGATTTTCCTTTTCTACCCCACGCTGCACAAAGGTGGTGTTGTTCAGCTTAGCTAACGAGGCAAGTACTCGTTGATCACAAAGGGCAAAGATACAGAAGACCGTGGTTGGTGTGACCGTTTCGTTCTCCTCCCAACCAACCTTCTGTTCGCCGAGCCTGATTCCCTAAAGAGTGGAATAAAGCTCGTGAGTAACCCTTTCATCGACCCTCCATAACCTCTTCTTTTCATAATTCCCTGCCTTTTAACTTCTTTTTATGCTTCAGCTGAGAAAATTCCAATTGTGCCCCCAAAGGATTTGACCGCCTGGGTTCAGGCGACCATCAATGCCAAACCAAGGCCAGAAAGATCGTGGATGACCTTGGCTGCATTGAAAGAGAACCAATGGTCGTGCAAACGGCACAATAAGTTCCCATTTGTCTTAAGTCTCCCTTTTGGTGTTCCCTCGAGGCTTTTGCCTTTATTAACTTTACTTCCCTTTTTGTAGGCTTTCCCAATATGTTGGTTAACAAGCCGAAAGAGAAGAAGAAAGGAAAAAATATGAAAAAGAAAAAAACAGACCCCGATGTGGGGAAAAGCTTGGAGGAATTGGAAGATCTCGTTGGGCATCTTGAACAAGCCAAAGCCTCCAAAAAGTCAGCTGGCCAAGGAGCTTCAAAAGGTGATAATGATGTCTTTCTTGGTCGTAAAACTTACATCTCATCCCCTTTCTCTTTTACGTCTAAGTCTTCGATTCATTTTTGTTCAGCCTCGAAGAAGAAAAGGCAAGAGTCGAAGAAGTCCTCCAGGGTGAAGCGTTCCCGAGTTGACGCAGGTGCTACCCCTGGTCCCGTGGGTGCGCACTGAGGTCTTATTGACAAGCCCACTAATGAAGAGGCCCATGAAGAAGTTAAAGTGGTGGACCTCAAGGGACCAAGCCAAGCCACTGAGAAAGTTGACGGCAACGCTAGGGTGAGTAAAAAGGAGACTCCCTCGGCCGCCAAAAGAAAAACTGCAGAAGCCCTTCCAAACGAGGAGAGAGCAGCTCCGGGCCCTGCCCAAACTGCTTCCGAGCTTTCTCATGCCTCGGCTTCTCAAAGAGAGTTCAGAAGGATTGGTATCCCTTGTAACTTGTTCCTCTTAGATGATAACATGGCTGTTCCTGTGGGTGTCAGAGGATTGCTCGGGCCACTAGAGAAAGAGCGTACCAAGAACATGCCAATCACTAATTTGATGGCATGCAATTCAGGTACTCTTTCTGCTATTTGCGATTCTTTTAACTTCAACTATTTTTTTATTTCATTCTAACTTCTGCCCATTTTGCAGAGTTATGTTTATGTAATGAAAGCTATAGATATAGAGGTCCACCGAGCATCCAACCTCAAGATGATCCGGGATGAATGGGATCGAGTAAAGACAGATCTTCAGGCCCGAGTATCTAAGCTTGAAGGGCAATATCGCAACTCCAACCTCGAGTTAGACCAAGCTCGCAAGGCTGCTGATAAGTCCGACCTCGAAGTAGTCAATGCTCGTGAGGTTATTTCCACCCTTGAGGCCCAGATAATGACTCGAGAAGAGGCTTACCGAGCTGAGATCTAAAGGCTGACAGGTGTGGCCAACGCTAAGCTTAAAGGAAACACCGAGAAGTACCAAAAGAGGGTAAAGGCAGATATGCTGAAAATTAATAAGCTGGAGGATCAATTGAAAGCTCTCGAGTCCGAGGTCGCAACCCTTCGGGGCAAATGAGGCATCTTCTTATTTGGAAATTGAGGTCAAGCTCAAAGCGAAACTCAAATCCAAAGATATCCGAGCTTGAGCTAATAGGAAATGGGCCATCATTCAAACCAAGTTGAAAACCCTTGAGCAATGCATGACCGGGGTAAACTTGGACGAGGAAATTGCCAAGGCAAAAGATGATGTAGCCAAAGCTCAAGCTATTATGGACAAACTTTCTTTGAGCGGCGAAGAAGATGGATGATGAAGAGGGGACTAGAACTGAATCCTCAAGTGATGATGAGCATGATGGCAACCTCTAGTTGCGCTTTTATTTCGTTTTTGGTTAAGGCCACCAAGCCATTTGCTTGTAAATAACTTTTGTGGGCCCTCGAGCTTTTGTTAATGAATTTGTATTTCTGCTAAGTGTTAGTCTTTACTTTGCTTTGAAAGTGCTTCGACAAGTCACCTTTTAGAATATTTTTACTTGCAAGACTTGAACAAAGTTTATCTTGTACCCATGCTAGCTTAGAACGACGTCTTGTTCTCGAGCCGTGGCAAAGGGGAAAAACTTATAATTTCATAAACTTAACGTTGAAATAAATAGATATCTGAATCAAGTTTATTCCATTGACGAAGTTAAGCCATGCTTACATAAAACCTAGTCTATGAGACTTAGGCAAACTTTATTAAGGGACAGGCCACTTCGGGCAAAAAATTAAATCAACTAAGCTAATCTCCAGGAGTCAGTCGCCAGTGTTCAAATAGCTAGCCTTCGGGTCCCCTTTGAGTCCCCGGTTCGAGAGGCCTCGAGTCAATCTTGACTGTATGTCGTCCTCTTACATCCCCCAGTGGTCGGGTGAGAATCGTTGAAGACCCGAGCACCGTATGTCGTTTCCTCCGCTTTCTAAAAAGGTCAATCCATGAAAACCAAGGGGTTAGATTTATTCGACCGAGGCGTTGGAGTGTCGACGGCTCAATGTTGTGGGAGAAAAGCTCGCTCGTTAAAGTGTAACGTACCTTAATGTCAAAAATAATAACGCTTCAAGTTGGAAATTTTCCACCTCGTAAGATCCTTTGCCCACAATGGCCTTGACTCGATAAGGCCCCTCCCAGTTGGTAGCTAATTTACCAGCATTCCTTTCTTTAGTCGTTTGGTTCGAGGCTTTCAACACTTAATCACTGACCTTAAAAGTCTAGAGCTTAGCCTTCCTGTTTAGGTAAGCCTCGATGTGCTTTTTTTGGGCCGTCAATCAGACCTGAGCCATTTCCCTTCGCCCTTTAAGTAAATCCAACTCCACTAACATTGCCTATTGATTTGACTCCCCGGTTGCATGAGCATATCGAAGGCTAGGGTCACTAACCTCCACAGGAATCAAAGAATCAACCCCATAGGCGAGGAAAAATGGGGTTTCGCCAGTGATGTTCTTCGCAGTGGTTCGCATTGCCCATAATACCCTCGGCAACTCATCGGGCCACAGGCCTTTAGCTTCATCCAACCTCCTTTTGAGATTATCTACAATTATCCTATTAGAAGATTCAGCCTACCCATTAGCACTGGGGTGATAGGGTGTAGAGGCCACCCTTTTAATTCCCCACTTCACTAGAAAAGTGGTGACCTCCGAACCTATGAATTGTGGGTCATTATCACAAATTATCTCCCTTGGAACTCCAAATCTACAGATGATATTCTTCCAAATAAAGTCGATGACTTCCTTTTGCCTAACCTAGCAAAAGCTCCAGCTTTGACCCACTTGGTGAAATAATCAGTAAGCACGAGGATAAAACGAACTCCACCTCTCGCCTTGGGAAATGGTCCTATGATGTCCATCCCCAATTTTATGAAGGGCCAAGGTGACACTGCCGAATACAGGGGCTCGGCTTGTTGATGAATTATCGAAGCGTGATGCTAGCACTTGTCACTGTTGACACCCAATTTTGTCTCTCTTTTTTCTATAATCGGCTATAATTTAACTCAAGGGTGCAATTTGACTATTTGTGCATAATTTGCATTAGAAAGTATGCATCTACGTGTGTCATCATCTACTTATATATTACATATTTAAATGTGGCTATATTATAAAATTTTACATCATTTAGGCTATTTGTCAAAATATAGTTGTTTGTGCAATTTTAAGTGCATTTATAGTATTTAATAATATTTTTGGCTATTTATATTTAATTAGTTTAATTTGTATTCCAATTTCCTTTTATACGCGCATTTTACTATTTGTTCATCCCATTTTATACAATATATATACATATATTTATATTTTATTAAGCACCTTTAAGTTAAAATATTAGCCGTAACTAATCCATTTCTATTCCTTGATTTGTCATATTTATTTGAATTTATGCAAATCCCCCTTCTAAAACATTTCTTTTAAAAAATTCCTTTTGAACCTAGACGAGTGTTCGTCTAGATGCGTTCATAATTACATTGAAATGTCCTTTTTCTCTTATTTTATTTTGAATTAATCCCTTTTTTTTTTTTTTACAAATCCCAAATCTTCTTCATAATTCTACCTTGAATCTGGACTAAATGTAGTCTAGAATCTAGATACATCCTCCTACTCAAACCTCCCTCCTAATTTCTCCTATCCCTTTAATTGAGGAAAATCATTAGAAATCCCCAAAATATCTCCCCTTAATCTTCTCCCTAATTTCCACCACTCCGCAACATCTCATGGTCTTCTTCACTTTTAAAATGCACAGATCAGTAGTAAGATACAAGGACGAACTCCCTATTGAACCCCAAAAAAATTACCCTTTCTTTTAGAAAAGATATGTTTCTGGTATAATGTTCAACAATATGGGATTCCAAAGGGCTTTCTTTGGAGCCGCCACCTAATTTAGGAGAATTAGGAACCAATTAATTAAATAGTGCGTGCAATTCCTCCGTTTAAGGAAAATAGTCTTTTTCAGAGATTCTAAGTAAGAGGTTCAATTATTTTCGAAAGAAGGTTTCGATTTGAAAGCACTTTCGAAAATCCGTAAAATTACGGTTAATCCTTCGGTTTTCACAAAATAGCTAAATAATGCCATTTTCAAAAGTATTTAACTTTCAGTTTAAAGCGGCACTAATTGAATTTAAAATCAAGTATACATAAAAAAGGTAGGGAAAATAAATGAAAATAATTGACTTGAATACTTGTATTAAAGTTGTATTTTAAAAGCAATTTTAAGATTATTACGAATTGGTTTGCACGCATTATTTAACTAAAAGATTCAAAATTCGTAAATAAGATGGAGATTCTAAAGAAATAAAATATTCACAAATACTCAATAAATAACTAAACATTCATTCATAATCAATCAAATAAATAACTCTACAATAATTATCTACGGGGAATTCCTATAGACATGCAATTTCTAAGGATGGGAAAAGAGGAGGATTTAGAAAAAGAACCCGGAAATTGCGGATTGAATGACTACTTTTATGTTTTACATTATGCCCATGAGCCTAAGTTATATAAGCGGCTCAACAAAGCACTTTCTATAATCTTCACTTCTTGAATCTTGAGCCCGGACTCGACCCCAATGTGACTCCAATGCAATGGACTATCCCCATTTGGGTTTTAACCAAACTCGCTCCCAAAGAGTGGATGCCAAGAAAATAAAGGAAGATAAGGATTAGTTCATAGACAACAATCTCAGAAAATGGATCAAGAGATTAGTATCGAGCCACATAAGAAACCAAAACAGGTTACTCAAATCTAACAGAATATGCACATGTTCAATATAACAAACACAAACTAGCAAGACGACAACAACTCGTACCAACTCATAAATAAGAACTGAAACATTTTAACCAAAGAACAGTAATAAAGCAGGCAAGAAAAGTTCCAGAATCGAACAAAACAACCTACACTAGCACCTGCACATACAAACTGAGAAACTGACCCCTGCTGCTACATCTATTCCTTCCTAAATGCATGTCCAGATCGACATGAAAGCTAAGGGAGCCATACCCATCTCAAAGGTTACAAGACTCCAGCCTGCACACCTTCACAAACCATAACGGATCTCTCCCTAACCCAGGCTAACACCAGCAAGACCTTAAGCTACCTGACCCACCTAACCTCTCTCTGATCCCTTGAACTATACTATGCAGAACCATTAGGACTCTTTTCAAGCACCTGCAGCAATTCAACTTACCAGAACCAGCTGCAACCTGCTTATTCCCTCACACTGCAGCACCATAAACTTAACCCAAACAACCTCCTACACTCACAGGCCCCTCCAGCTCGCTACAAAACCAACAGACCTCCCTAGACACCCCTGCAAACACCTGCTACCAATTTCTCCACAACCTGCACTAACTCACAGCCTTTTACATCCTCATAAGCCACCTGAACACCCTGCAACTTTCTCCTGAACTCAACAGACAGCTCACAGACTTCTAACACCCTTAACCCTCCTGGACACCAAAAAAAGACACATGCAAACACATATCTGCAAACCAACCTTGCAAACCAGACTGCACTATCCCCTAACATTGCATAGGCATCCAGGAGGCAAGAACAACCCTCATGGACTTTCTAGTCTACTGGCAAACCATTTCTACTCCTAAGACCACCAAACAACCTCCCCAAAATCAACTCCCTGCAACATACACATACCCCTGAACACAACCATCATCAAGAAAATAGCCTCTCTATAGGCAAAATCAAGACTACACCCTTTCAAACTCCAGGACATCACCTCTCACACCTTCACACAATCCAGGTAGGAACAAGATAAAACAGAAACAGGAAAAGCAATACTTTCACTAGGAACTGATCTTAAACTACTTATCCAGACCTTATTATAGCTGAAGACTGAATTTTCATTTATTCGAACAAATGATTTGAAGCAAAAACACACTAAAGATTAAAGCTTTATGCACAACAGTCTAAAGATTTACACTTTATGTATTTTATACGATCTGAACACATATACTTTCCATCCAACAAATACTGGAAATAACATGTAAAACATACAGAGGCGTCAAAACTGAAAAATAATGCAGGGGAGGTTTATTACCTCTTTGCGAGCAGCGACTAGGGCGAGGGATCCAAGACTACGACTCGAACAAGCAATGAAAACTCGACGATTCACAAAATTTAAAGGTCGGAAATTAGGAAGGAAAATGAAATCGCTATTAAAAAAGCACTAAGAGGGTCCTCGTTTCCGAAGTCCCTCAATTCCTTCAACCAAAATCCGACCCCCAAATCTGTGAATCGATGGGGGTATTTATAGCTGAAGTTTGGGGTTCAAAAAGGGTGCAAAACGATGTGGGAAAATGAGTGTAAAGTGATGAAAATGAATCAGATACGTTGAATTCAATCTTGGATTCAAAATGGACGCTCAGATTTGCTATAATGCTGGATGATTTTGATTTGTTTTGAGCGGATAAGGTTCGTACCTTAAAGGACAATGCTGGATTCTTCCTATTCGCCCACTGTACGACCGAGAAACAGCTGGATTTGATAGAATCCGGCGTCGTTTGAGTTCTTGGGGGATCGGGTTTAGAGGGTTTACGAATTGAACTGAAATGGGGAAAAGGGAAAATGGGTATGGGCCTGGGTTTTTCTGAAAATATACGCGTGTGTAGTGATATGTATATGCTTGCAGAAATGGGCACCAATTTAGGACGGAAAACTATTTTAGCCTCTCTTAGGATAGAGTAATTAAAAGGGTATTGCATGGTTGGGAAGGGTTTTAGGCTGCGTAGTGCACATTTAGCCTTTTCTTTTGAAAATAATTAATTTACTATAGCTAATTTTAATTAATTAATTTTAATTTTAATTTTATTTTAAATAATTGATTTTCATTCAAATAATTAGTCATTAATTAAATCTCGGGACGAAATTAGGTGTCAACACTCCCTTCCTTCTCTTCTACACACACCCGTACACAGCTGAAAAAGCAAAAACCCCACACACACCATACTAAGGACATCGCACTCACTGACTCTCAAGAACACACACACCCTGTACTATTCTTATTCTCCAATATACAAAGTATCTCCGTTACATATCTACACACACCCAAAAAACCAGAAGCTTCATCACCACCGGCCCCCCACACACAGATCCATATGCACACACGCTGAAAAAAATACACACAACATACCCCCATACTCCCCTAATTATTTTCTCCTCTCTCGTCAATGCCCACAGACATCACACACACACACATACACACACTAGTACAGATCGGGACATCGTCGAAACACCACCGCCGCTGAAAGTTCAGCCATGAAAGCACCATCACCTGCTCCACTGGAAAGTCACAGCAGCATTTGATTAACTCGTTCACTGTCATCACCGGAATTCTCTTGCCGGTGATGTCACGATTTTGTTCAGATTTACGAGCCACTGTTCATCGATTGATTGTTGAAATTGAAAGGGAATAGCGGAGTTGTAGTGATGTCGTTGTCCTCGCGATGCTGGCAGTCGCTCCTCCCCATTCCATTTCGCTACTGTTTCGATTCGCCGAGATCCGGCTTGAGTTCTTTCGACCATTGGTTCTGCGCCTCTGGTTATTATGACTGGTTACCATTCCTTTATCTATTTGGGTGAAGTCGTTGCATGTATCCACTGGTTTAATCCGATCTTTGACTCGGTTACTTTATGGAATTGACTGTTTTCCTTATTGAAATAATGGTTGTTTTGACAGATACAACATCGAGGCCTATGAAAATATTTTAATTTGAGGCCTATACAATGATTTGACGGAAATATAATGAATTGACGGATTCTATACCGATTATGGCCAAGGAAAATAATTATTTATTTGAGGCCTATTGACTGATTCGAACGGATACTACACTTAAATAGCCCTATCCCCATGTCCCTAAAACAAAAAAGGCTATGATGACGTGTATGAGCTTCAATTGCAAAACGAGCCGGCGATGGAGTGGTGGGACCGACACTTGGCATGGCAACACGACCGGCCGGCATGTTTGCAGCCGTACCGACGTCTCTAACCTCCACCCGATTCATACATATTTGAGCCTATATTTCTACAAAATCCTTTTCACCTTTTATTTTATTTTTATTTTTATTATTATTATTATTATTATTGATATTTTATATTATTATTATTATTATTATTATTATTATTATTATTATTATTATTACTAACTTATTTTCTCTATATTTTGTGTGAGGTAAAAAATGGATGAAAGACGGTCTATTTTTAAAGGAGAGCAACTAGAAGAAAATCCTTTATTTATTATTATTAGTATTACTAGTATTCTTTATTATTATTATTATTAAATTGTCATACTAACTTATTTTTATTTTTGCAAGGCGCCTTTGGAAGAAGTCAATTCGTGGATTTAAAATATTTTTCCTTTAACCCTAATTAATTATATGCATATTATCGTATCCATTTAATTACTTGTCTATTTTAGTTAGCTATTTTATTTGCTTAGAATCCCAATTGTTTAGTCCGGCCGGTAAACCACATTTGGTGGAGCCTGAGAGGTGCCTAACTCCTTCCTCTCGAGTTAACTTGAACCCTTACCTAGATTTCTGGTTCGTAGACTAAGTTTCGGAGTTAAGTTATAAAATTGGCTAGAAACAAAATAGGTGCCCTAATACGCCTAGTTAAAAAATATGTTAGGTGGCGACTCCAACTCTTTACCTGTGAGTTACCCAATAAGTCGAGTCCTATTTCGAACTTTAACCGGTTCAGGTAAAAATAGGATGCGACAATCACACTTTTTTACGAACAAACGAGCGTCTTCACTCATATCAGGCCTATAATAGCCAGCTCGGAGAAGTTTACGCACCAATGCCTTGTCACTAGAGTGATTGCCACATTCACCCTCGTGCATTCCCCTCATTATATATTCATATTCTGCTGAACCCAAACACTTGGCCATCGGGCCGCAGTAGAGCCTTTTATACAAATGCCCCTGCACCATCGAATATAGAACCACTTGCCTCCTGAGTTTTTCTGCCTCTCTCTTGTCTGTTGGTAGGATCCCAAAATCCAAATAAGAAATAAACTTAGTTCGTCAATACCAATGCTTATTTACCGAATTTACTTTCATCCTACCGCAGAGTTAAGTACCCGAACCACTGAATCAGTCCCCAAGTCCTCCGCTTTGATAGCGGAAGCCAAATTGGCCAATACATCGGAGTCGTCGTTCTCTTCCCGGGGAATTTGTTTAACTTCCATTCTCTGAAGGCGTTTAAGGCTCACTGTACTCAAATAGCAAATTGCTTCATTCTAGGCTCCCAAGCCATGTAATCACCGAGGACTTGATTCACTATAACCTGTGAATCACACCTCAACTCAATGTTTTCTGCCCCATTTTCTTAGCCAGTTCCAGACCTGTGATAGTAGCCTCGTACTCAGCCTCGTTGTTGGTTAAATTCTCCAACTTCATGGAATGCCTCGATTTTCCCCCTATAGGAGCCACGAGACCTATTCTGAGCCTCGAGCCGTTGGAATTAGTCGCTCAATCAGTGTAAAGCATTCAAACCCTAGCGGTTGGATCTTTAGAAACCTAACTCTCATTTCTGCCTCGAGGAGTATCTTAGCACTGAAATCAGCCACGAAATCGGCCAACACTTGATATTTTATGGCAGTCCGGGGCTGATATACAATGTCATACTCACTTAATTCAACCGCCCACTTTGATAATCTCCCTGATAATTCAGGGCTTATGTAATATATCTCTTAAGGGAAAAGTAGTTACTACAGCTATATGATGATATTGGAAATAATGTCAAAGTTTACGAGCTGCTATAACCAAAGCAAGGCTAACTTCTCTAAATGGGGGTATCTTGTTTCAACATCAAGGAGAGTTTTACTTACATAATATATAGGCTGTTGTTTCCCATCCTCTTCTCGAACCAAAACTGCACTGACCACCACCTCGGACACAACTAGATAAACCAACAGTGTCTCCTTATCCTTTGGCTTAGCAAGAAATGGTGCATTAGCCAAATAATGTTTCAACTCTTTCAACGGTTCTCTGCATTCAGGTGTCCATTTGAAGGTAGTATTCTTCTTTAAGATAGAGAAGAACTTGTGACACCACTCAGAAGACCTTGAGATAAATTTGCTCAAGGCAACGAGCCAACCGGTCAAGCGTTGAACTTCCATTGGCCCCGTAAGCTCCTCGTGGATCTCTTGGATAGCTTTAATCTTGTTAGGATTTGCTTTGATGCCTGCCTCGGAGATGATAAACCCCAAAAACTTCCCCCGAGCCAACCGCAAAAGTGCATTTCTCAGGATTCAACTTCATGCAGTACTGCCTCAAAATAGCAAAGGCCTCTCTCAAATGATCTAAGTAATCCTCCATTCGGATCGACTTTACTAGCATGTCATCTATATAGGCTTTCATCATTTTCCCAATATGTTCTTTGAACATTTGACACACCAGCTTTCGGTAAGTTGCCCCACCGTTTTTTAGGCCGAATGGCTTACTTTATAGCAATATGTTCCTTGATCCGTGATGAAAGAAGTCTTCTCTTCATCACTTGGATCCATCAAAATCTGGTTATATCCCGAGTATGCGTCTATAAAAGTTAATAACTTGTGTCCAGCCGTGGAGTCTATCAGCCTATCTATTTGAGGTAAAGGATATGAATCCTCGGGGGCAAGCTATGTCGAGCAATCTTTTGGTTTCATCTTCGATTGTTTTCTTCTTTACGCCAACATGCGGCCTTTTCTTCTGTTTCACCGGAGGGTGGTAAGGATCCATGTTTAACTTATGCGTCATTATCTCGGGATCAATTCCAACCATGTCCAAATGAGACCAGGCAAAGCAATCATCATTGGCTTTCAACAGTTCGATGAGAGCTTTTTTTGACTCAGGATCCAATTCCGAGCCCACGAACACCTTTCTCTCGGGAAATTCCCCCGATAAAGCAAAAGACTCCAATTATTCAATTGTTGAATCCCCGACTTTCTATTTCTGAGGCTCTTGTATGTACACTGGGATCTTTTCCTCCTCCTTCTGAGAGCCCACTTCAAGAACCGAACTCTCTTCCTCGACAAGGCCTGGGCAAATTAATTGCCATTCTGATGGCCCATTCGGGGCGACTCCATTTTTCATAGCAATTGAGTAGCATTCCCTCGTTGCTCACCTCGGATCGCACGTACTCCCCATAGGGTCGGGAATTTGATAACTTGATGCAACATAGATGGCACGAGTTTCATCTTATGAATCCATGGCCTTCTGAGGATAACATTGTAAACCAAACCCTCGGTCATTACTTGAAACATGGTCTTCTTGTTAACCCCTTCAGCAGTAGCGGTGAGAGTGATCTCACTTAATATTTTCTCCGTGGAGTTGTTAAATCCTGTCAATATGGTTGCCTTCGGGACGACAAGATCCTCCAACCACATCTTCTTCACAGCCGCGTAGCTGATAATATTGACCGAGCTGCCAGGGTCAACCAAGACCTATTTAACATCTGAATCATTGATTCTCAACATAATCACGAGAGCATCATGATGGAGAAACATCATCTCATTGCAATCATCGTCATCAAACACTATCTCTTTACCCGAACCACCTATTCGAGTCCTCTTCTCCGCGGTAATTGAAAGTTTTGCAATTTTTTTCTTCGCAACGACGAAGTTTACACCTCTCACCTCTGATCCCCTTGTTATGGCATAAATTTGGAAAGGTTCATTTGATGCAGATGAAGAAGGGTATATTGATGGTATGGTGCCAATTGGTGTTCTATTACCTGGTTGAGTCGATGGAACTTAGGTTTCATCTGTAACTTGCTCAACCGTGTTGTTAGTGTTATTAGCCATTATTGAAAACTAGTGAAGGGAAGCAGGTTATCACGATATACAGCTTTGGAACAACACTATTGCTTATTTTTCCACAGACGACGCCAATTTGTGTTGGCCTAAATCGTATTAGGACAATAAAGTGAATTTGTAATTGGGTTAACAAGCAATTAGTTGTATCAAAGGAGATGATTGACTGAAAAGAAAGGTAGCAAATGTAATTTTATATTTCTGTGTTGGATTCTAATTGTCTGACAAAGTTAACAAAACAACTATTTATAGTCTACAAAGATTGTCGAAGCAATAAATATAATTAATGGACATTACTCCCACGTCTGATCATGGCCAGCCCATGATTCTCCTTTTAAATGCCTTTGTAATGGGCATCAGTTACAAATATAACTCATCAGAGGGTAACGCCTCCCCGAGGGTTAAATTATTTACCTCGAGATGTTACGTTTTCAACTGCCCGAAGCTTATCCTTTGTCAAGGCTTGCTGTGGAACCTTGTCCTCGGTTCCTGACCTCGAGAAGTCAGTTATGAGAGCCCATGCTAAGTCGTGCCTCGAGCCCAGGGCTCAGAGCTCACTTGATTTTTCACCCAATACATCCACCATTTTCAAATAAAATTTTGATATTTCGGTTTTGTTTATAAACTTTAATTTTTTTTGGTCATTTTGGAATTACAAGAAATAATACAAGATTAAGTGAAAGAAATAGAGCTAAAGAATGGTATTAAAAGAAGTGTTTGTATTGCCTTGTGATGACATTGACAAGATATTGAGAATTTTAGCAAGTTGATGTCCTAATTTGCGTATACTATTGGTGGTAGTAAATTGATATTGCTAATGTGTAGATGTAGAGATTTTTTAGGTGGTTGAGATGGTGGAACGATGGGTTGTTTTTGGGATGATTAAATAGTGGATACTATTATTTTTTCTTATTTTATTTTTTGTTTCCGTTTGAATGGGGCTAAAAATCAGGGTGGGGGGATCAGAAAATTGAAAAATAAGTTAGGGTTAGGGTCATTTTCTAAATTTATGTTATGTTTTTTTTTTTTGTTGTTGTTTTATTTAAATTCCAAAATAGGAAAAGAGAGGTTGGTTAGAAATAATATTTGGAGCCAAAACTAACAAGTAGTGGCGATTTTGAGCCTAAAGTATAATCGTAGTGTCATTATATCACAATATTTTTAACGCATGTTATGATTCAACTTTTTCGATAGTTTAGTAGCAATCTTTACCCTTTGTCGTATGTGAAATGACTCATACAGTTCGCCTAATTAAAATGGGATATTTACAAAACTATGACACTGAGGCGACTGGTTTGCCTTTTTGACCTCCTTAACAATGGTTTAGCAAAAATAGCATCCTCTTGATTTAATGAATAAATTTCGAACGGAAATGTCCTTGTAAATCTTATAATGACAGCCCTCCCTTTCTCGTAAGTACTGCATAGGCAACACTATTTTTGATCCACTTCTTGCTTAGGCAACACTTGTCCTTGAATCCCTTCCTACATTCTACTAGATAACATGATGTGTTGCCTACAGACAAAGTTAAAGTCATTTTACTAAAACCGTATTAAACAAGGACAAGCTTTCAGAACTAGTCAATCTTGGGGACCTCAGGTTAAACTTTTTGATTAAATGTATACTCCTATTTGCTTTTTCTTTCACTATTATTCTCTCTTCATCTTCCTGTTTTCCATTTTTTTGAATTTTCATTTTTATCACTAACAAAGAAATGAAAAAAAAAAAAAGGGGGGGGGGGGGGGGGGGGGGAAAAAAGGAAAAAAGAAGAGAAACACATAGAGGAACAAGAACAAAAAAGGGTGAAATTGCTAAAACCCTTGTCTTCCCTAAAAGACTAAAACCCCTTTCCTTCTTTGCAGACATATATTGCTCTACCACAATCAAAGCAAAGCTGAAATGGCGGCATTCGAACTAGTGTACCAAGCTCGTCGCCACTGTTTCTCCAAATCCCCTTCTCTTCTTCTCCGTTCTCATTTTCACAGATTCCTCTCTTCTTCTTCTTCTTCATCACAACCCGAATCCACTGAAAACCCGATTCCTAATAACCCGAATATTCCAATCCAACCCATTTCCTACAAACCCAAAGACCCACCCGAAACCCCATTACAAGCTTCCACTACTCAACCCGAATCGAATACTGGTACTCGGGCATGGACCCGGGAGGATCTCCGGTACATGAAAGATGGGTCCTCTATAACTCCAGTTTCGTACCCAACTCGAGTGGCTCCATTACCCGAGGATCGAGGGGTTGATGAAGAAGGTAGTAAGGTGGGGAGTGATGAGGGGGTGGAGTTGGAGGGAGAGAAGAGAAGGATTGAAGCGCAAAAAAGAGCGGCGATGAGGAGAGTTTTGAATGTTGAAGAGGAAATGGTACCGTTTCCTACATTGGCTAATGTGAAGAGTGATGATGAAAAGAAGAAGAAAAAAGTTGTTTATGATCTTAAAGAAGCCATTCGCCTCGTAAAGGTCAGAGTTTTATGTTGCAAGCATTTATCCTGAGTTAGGGAGTTTAAAATAGAGTAACATTGTCCATGAGGATTCAGATAATCGAACCCAACTTGTTTGAGACAGTGGCGTATTATAGTTTGGTCGGTTGTATGAATTCTTCCTAGCATTTGCGTTTCTCATTCCAAATTTAACTTATCAATTTGATGAAGGTTATCCTTGTAATATTATAAATATTTCTATGATAATATGAGTTGAAAAAAAAAAACAATTTTAGTATGCCCGTTTATAGTTTGAATGAGACATATGAATGTGTTGTCGAATGCCCATTTATAGGTTGAAGGAGAAATAGGAATGTGTTTTTTTGTTGAACATTCAATTCTCTCCATTTGTAGAAAGATGAGTCTTTTTCTTCAATTTGTTACTTAGGGCTTAGTTTCAAGAAAACTACAAATGCCAGAGGGATTTTTTTTGTTTCCAAGAAGATCCCTTTTAATGATGATGAACATCTGTAAACTCCAATAGCTACTAGATTTGTGTTTTTGCTGGACTTCTAAATTGTAGAAAATAAAATCTGGAATAGTACAATTGCATGGTCATACTCGGTGTTTGTGAGTTTTTTCAAGTGGTCAAGGAAATTTCGCAGTTGCAAGTTAGGGAGATGAGGAGAAAAATGAAATAAAGAACTGAACCAAAAATTTCTAGTTTACTAGGTTTCATGTGGAACCTCCCCATAAGTCACAGACAAGCTCAAAAAAACATCAAACTGCAATAGCGTTGTTGTTATATTGATGATGTTCTTACATTACTGTTTGGATTAGATATGATATCCTAGTCAATATAGATGATTAGGCAGTCGTTGTAGTGAATGATGTTTTGATGTACAAATCTTTATCTTTAGGTCCAGAGTCTGTACACGCTGTTTTCCTCATTTCATTGATGAAAAATTGACTTTATAGAAAACAGTGAGTGTGCTCTTGTCAAAAGTTTTCAAAGCACCTTATTAGGTTGTCCCACATGCTCACTTGGATATCAATGATTTACTACTTATGTAATGTGATCTCATTGTAACCAGTTCACCTTGCTTCACCATGGAATGTTAGAGCTATTTTATTATGCTCACTTGGATATCAATGATTTACTACTTATGTAATGTGATCCCATTGTATTGTAACCTGTTCACCTTGCTTCACCATGGAATGCTAGAGCTATTTTATTAGTCAACATGGACCACAGGAATGGTCCTATAAATTATCTAGGTAACCTATATAAAAATCTAGGTTAAAGGGTTTCCCTATTAGTAACAGAATCGCTTGCATGACGTCCAGCATAAGGAACTCCTATCACATGCTACAAAATGCACCTGTTAGGATATCTTGGATAGCTTCTAAGTTTTTCTAGGTAACTTAATGGTCGTATTTCTAACTTACCAATAATGATGGTGCCTGATCCAGTATATGTGCACCTCGACTATTCCATCATGTTCTTGCATCCTCTCACTAAAGAAGTACCCGGTAACTCTGCCCACCAAGATTTAAGCAACTGGACAGAAATCATCTAGTACTTTTGCCTATGAAGGATTTTAGCCGTTGTCTCCCGTGGTCTTCGTTCCAGTTTCATCCACTACTAGGACACACTCTGGGTTCCGATTTCTAGATAATTTTTGTTGTTTATTTCCTTTAGCATTGTGGTGGTGTCTGAACCTGCTAATCTGTCGTTCACCTATCACTATTACTTTAGTATCAGGTAAGTCTACCACCAAGGCTTAAGCATGTGAACAGAATTTACCTGGTGCCATCTCCTTGAGGACTAAGTTTGATAGATCATATCACAGTGAAGGAAAAGGATAGGTCCAAATTTCCATCAGTTAGTGGTATGCATGGCTCAAACATCCAACTCTCATATTTCCTCAGATTCTCTTTATAGTATTATTTATTCATCCTTTCATTTGAAAATAGGATTATGGATAAAAGTTCTTACTATGTAATCTAGGTAACTCTTAATCATAGCTTGCTGTGAGTTGGTTTGCTTGTCTGCTTTCTGTCCATAGCATGTAATCTGAGTGACTCTTCATCGTAGTTTGCCATGAGTTGGTTTGCTTGTGTGCTTTCCCTTTGGCGCTTTGTCTTTCTTTCTAGTTGTGTTTTCATTAGAGGTTACAATCTGAGTCCTGATTCATTGTGTTTCTACTGATAATGCAGGCTAATGCCAAGAAGAAGTTTGATGAAACTTTGGAAGCTCATGTTGTTTTGACTCCTGACATGCGCCGAAGTGATCTGGTGTGTGTTTTCGTCCTCTTTCCTGCTCACAATTAAAACTCGCCGTCAGTTGATACTTGAACGGAAAGATAGACATCTTGTTAGCACTCTTGTTATTGGTTTATATGTGTGAATTTATTCATCAGATGATGAAGAAATATTGTATGTTTTAGTTTACTTGGGGGTTTATATTAACAGTACTCCCATTGTTTTTGTTGCTGGATATTAGAAGGGGGGAAAAAGAACCTGTTGGACTAAAATGGAGCTCATAAATATGAGAGCAAAGAGGTCATTAAACCTTTCAATCTGAATGTCAAATGCAGAGTTTCCTACTTTCCTTTGCATGTACTCATCATTTTTTTTTTTGATAAAGTGAAATTTTATTTGATGAAGTACCGAGATGGTACAAGAAAGTACAAATCTCCTACAGGGTACATCTCCTTCCTAATAGTTCCAGAAAGTCCACCAACTGATCAACACTATTCAGTAAGCTAGTTTTACACCTGTAAAATAAGTTATGTAAGCGCTTATTCTTAATCTAGAGATATCATTTTCTGGCCTTCAAAGCATGCTGTGTTCCTTTCTAGCCAAATGGTCCAGAATATACATAAGTGGATAGTGTTCCAAATCTGCCTCAACTCCATGGGGGTCTTTTGATTTTGCCAGCTGTCCAAACATCCTTTCAGTTTCTGAGGCATCATCCATGAGACTCCACAAATGCTAAAGAACAGTTCCCAACAATGTTTTGATATCATGCAATGTTGGAGAAGATGTTCAACAGTTTCCTGATCTTCTTTGCACATATAACATCTGTTACCCAAATCAAAGTGCCGTTTCTGCAGGTTATTTCATCAGGCAAGCCTTCCAAACTGCTGTCCATCCAAAACATGCTACTTCGGTTGGTGTTTTGGTCTTCCAAATCACCTTCCAAGGCCGTTCTTCCTCCCATTGGTTTTCCTGTTTCAAGAGTGACTTGTACCAACTTTTGACATAGAATCTCCTGTTTGTGCTAGCGGTCCAGATTAGTGAGTCTCTCTTGTTGTAAATAACCTGCACTGAATTTAGCAGCTGAAAAGTCTTCTACTTTCTAATCGTTTAGATGTCTTCTAGAATTTATTTTCCACCGAGAGTTTGATTTTATCAGAAACAATTTTAAAAATGGATTCTAGAGAGAGAGACTCTCCCTTCTCTCTAGAAAATAGAAGATTCCACCAACAACTTCCTTACAAGGAGGTGTTAACCACGCCAGCTTTGTCTTTGGATGGAGGAGCTAGGAGTATCAAGGGAGGCTGTGAACCTAGATTCAAAATTTCTTCAGATCAAGTCTTGGATAGGAAGAAATTCCTCAAGACTTGCTTGGTGGGGAAGTTTGAGAGAAGAGTGGCTTCGTCGGAGCGAGTAGCTGCTTGGGCAGTGGAGGCTTGGGCTGTGATGTCATGGCTGAGAGTCTCTTCAATGGGAAACTCAACATTTTTGTTTCGATTTCCAAGTGAGGAGGAAGCTATGCGAACCTTAAGAGAGGGTGTGAGATGGATGGGAGATAGCTTCTTAGTACTAGAAAGATGGTCAGAGACCATTGTTGTTGATTTCATGAAAAAAAGACAGGGGGCTACAGTGGTAAGCATTTCAGGTTTGCCACTCCACTTATGGTGTCATGAGTTGTTTGTAACGATTGGTGATGTTTGTGGAGGCTTTTTGGAGACGGATTGTAGTATGGTTGATGTTTCTAGGGTTAGGCTGTTGGTCAGAGAAGGGGGAGGATTCCAGTATCCATGGTGGTGGAGGGAGGGGATGAAAGCTTCAGGGTTTGGTTAACACCAGAATATAGCCCTGAAGTTGTGGAGTTGGGAGCTGATAGAAGGAATAGGAGGTAAGAGGAAGAGGAAGAGGAAGAGGGGAAGCACAGGTGAAAAAAGTTGATCATGGAGAACAGAGCTCTCAATCACCAGAAATTATGGTGGAAAGGAAGGAAACGGCTAGCAGGAATTTTAAATTTGCTTGGGCTGGGAGGAAGATGAGAGTAGGGAAAAGACACATATGCCCCTGGATAAGTGAAAAGATTTGGAGGAAAAACTTGAACCAGTTTCAGAATTGGTTTCAAACACTAAGCCAAACGGGTCGACCCGCTTTGTCTAACCCATTGGCTAGTGATTTCCTGCCTTTTCCGCCGCTGGAAAGAGCAAATCAGACATCGGATTCCATATTTGGACCTCATGCAAGACCTAATCGAAGAGGGCCATGTGTTGCAGAAAATTCCGGCGACACTGGTCGTCGGAACCCTAGCTCCGGCGACCTAGTACACGCCTGAAACTTGAGAGAGGGGCCACGAAATAGTGTCAAGAGGCCAGAAAAGGCTGCAGATTTGAGAGCTGAGAAGGGAATCGAAGCACAGGGATGGAAATTGGGTTCGCCGGCGCCGGAAAATTTTCAGAAACTGGTAGGGGGTTCGGGTCAGTCTTCTAAGGCCTTTACTCTGGAAATTTCGAAGGATAGGAAGGAATTTGAGGTTCCTAGTGAAATAGAAGTGTCTGCTGGCCGGAATCTTTGCTCTAGGGAACTGGTTTGCAGCAGATCTACTGTGGGTGCGGGTCGGCTTGACTGTCCAAAGGGTTCTACCCTTTTTTTGGTTGAGTTGGAGGGTTTTGGAGGGAGTTCAGCAACCAGCCTTTCTCTAGTGACTTCCCTGGAGTCTATGGAAGCTGCTAGACCTGCTGTACCTTCTCAGGTGGCGTTTCTTAACTCACAAAGTAGGCTGGACAGATCCATTTAGGTTACGGCTTTCCCCAAAATGGTTCAGGCACCTCCAAATGATAAGGGGAAAGGTGGGGGGGAATGAGGTTCAAGAGAGTAACAATGTCACAAGTAATCTTTTATTGGGGGAAGCGGCTGATTCTATACCTAGCTATTCAGACGCACTTATTTGTGTTGAGGATGGTGGGATAGGAGAGGTGGAAGAGAACGTTTGTCCATTAGACATTGTTGAAGGGGGAAGGAAAGTGACTAGTTGGGTTGGGGAGAAGTTCTTAGTGTTCGGAAAATTTTTGGGTGTCTCGTTTGAGGGGAAGGAGGATCGAGTTTTGCAATTGTTACATGATATTGAGAAAGAAGTTAAAGGGGTGTCAAGTGGAGAGAAAAAAGACTATATAGTGGAGGAAGCGAAGGGGGTGAAGGAAGCAATTGAAGGAGGAGGAAAGTTGATGGTGTATGAGAGGAGAAGGCGGAATAGTATGAGGGATGGTGCTATGGGGGGTAAGGGGAAAGAAGTGATTTATGGAAGTTAAAATAATTATTTGGAATGTGAGGGGTTTAAATGACCCAAATAAAAGGGCCATCATTAAGGAGGGTGTTAGAGAGTGGAGACCGGATCTTGTGTGCTTGCCGGAAACAAAAATGGATATGATGTCAGATGCTATAGTGAGGTCTTTGTGGGGTGGTAGCTGGGTCAAATATGATTGGATTCCGGCTGTGGGATCCGCGGGGGGGGGGGGGGGGGGGGAGGGGGGGGGTGATTTTAGTTTTGTGGGATGAGAGGAAAATAGAGATTGTGGGGGTGAGAAAGGGGGAGTTTATGTTAGTGGTTCGGGTGAAGAATTGGGGGAGTGGTGTAGAGTGGGGGCTTTGGGGGAGTGTATGGACCGACTGGGGATGGCTCAAAAGTGATGTTTTGGGAGGAGATGTCAACATTTATGGCGGAGTGGGGGGTCCCGTGGGTGTTAGGAGGGGATTTTAATACTATAAGATTCCCAACGGAAAGGGTGGGATGTAGAGTGGTGTCTAGGGCGATGGAGGAGTTCTCAGAGTTCATTAATATCCAGGGTCTTATTGATCTTCCGTTAAATGGGGCAAACTTTACGTGGACTCGATCGGATGACTCAACTTCTAAATCTAGATTGGACAGGTTCTTGGTGTCCACTGATTGGGAAGAGCTAGTCCCGAATGTTTTGCAATTTCCTTTGCCGAGAGTGACCTCAGATCATTCTCCTATCATGTAGGATGGGAGTAGGAGAAGGAATCTGCGTGCTCCTTTTAGATTTGAGAATATGTGGCTCAAGGCACCCAATTTTCAAGAAAAGGTCCACGAGTGGTGGAATGGTTATTCTATTTCTGGCACACCTTCTTTTCGGCTTGCAAGGAAGTTGAAATCTTTAAAAGGGGATATAAAAGAGTGGAACAAGGAGGTGTTTGGTAGGGTAGAAGTTAAAATGAGGGAGTTGATGTGTGAGTTGGGGGTGGTCGAACAGGGCGAAAGGGGTGAGGGTGCTAGAAGAAAGGGAAATAGCTAGGAAAGAAGAGATTATGAATGAATTAGCCTCTTTGGCCATTGCACAAGAGACTAGTTGGAGACAAAAATCTCGGGCTCTGTGGTTGAAGGATGGGGATTCAAATTCTAAGTTTTTTCATTGGGTAGCGGTTGCAAATAGGAGGAGGAGCTTTATGGACTCTATCGAGGTGGATGGTGAGGTTTTCGAGGGGGAAGAGGAAGTGAGTGGGGCTATAGTCCGTTTTTACGATCGTTTATTTAGAGAAGAAGCTAGGTGGAGACCTAAATTGGGAGGGATATTGTTCAACCAGATAGGGCAGGGTATGAATGAGTGGTTAGAAAGGGAAATAGGAGAAAAGGAGGTTTGGGAAGCGATTGAGAGTTGTGCCGGAGACGAGGCTCCGGGACCTGATGGCTTCACTTTAGCTTTCTTTCAAAATTGTTGGAGGACAGTAAAGGGAGATCTTATGGAGGCTATTGCGGCTTTTCATGAATCTGGAGAGTTCGAAAGAAGTCTAAATGCGTCATTCATGACCATTGTGCCAAAGAAAGAGGGGGCCACGAGTATAAAAGATTATAGGCCAATTAGTCTAGTGGGAAGCATCTATAAGATTATTTCTAAGGTGTTTTTGGATGAGACGGTTTCATCTTCTCAGAACGCATTCATAGAAGGGAGGCAAATATTGGATGCAGTGCTTGTGGCAAATGAGGTGGTTGATTCTAGAAGTAAAGGTGGAGAGCCCGGGATCTTATGTAAGCTTGACCTTGAAAAGGCTTACGACCATGTCAATTGGGATTTTCTGGATTTCATTATGATGATGTCATAGCAGGATGTCTGTTGAGGGGTTTTTCTGC
The DNA here is from genome assembly GCA_037355625.1 of Petunia x hybrida. Classification (NCBI taxonomy): domain Eukaryota; kingdom Viridiplantae; phylum Streptophyta; class Magnoliopsida; order Solanales; family Solanaceae; genus Petunia; species Petunia x hybrida. The sequence goes on along the minus strand of JBBBVM010000023.1, from coordinate 4,717,212 downwards.
AGCGTTTAGAGGTGTGAGGGAGGTGCGGGTATCCCATCTTTATTTGCAGATGATACTTTGGTTTTATGCGATGCAGATGCCTCTCAGTTATTGTATTTGAGGCAGACTCTTGTTTGGTTCCAGGCGGTTTCTGGCTTGAAGATTAACTTAAGCAAATGTGAAATCATCCCGGTGGGAGAGGTGGGCAACATGGAAGATCTAGCGCATGTGTTGGGTTGTAAAGTAGGTGCTTTACCTTCTACCTACTTGGGTTTATCGTTGGGGGCGTCTACAAAGGATCTTGCAGTGTGGAATCCGGTGATTGAGAGAGTCGAAAAGAGGCTAGCGGGGTGGCAGAAGAGGTATTTGTCTAAAGGGGCGAAGAAAGTGTTAATTAAAAGCACTTTGTCGAGCATGCCAACATACTACATGTCATTAATGCAGGCTCCATGTTCTGTGATAGATAAGTTGGAAAGACTTCAAAGAAATTTTTTATAGGATGCGATAGATGGCACAAGGAAGTTTCATTTAGTCAATTGGAAAGTTGTCACCTCTCCGAAAATATGGGGCGGCCTTGGGGTGAAAGATCTTAAGGTTTTCAACAAAGCCTTGCTAGGGAAGTGGATCTGGAGGTTTGGGTTGGAGGAGGCGGTATGGAGAGGGGTGGTAGCGGAGAAATATGGGATGTGTGAAGGGGGTGGAGAACTAGAGATATGAATGTTCCGATTGGGTGTGGTCTTTGGAGGGGCATCATGAAGGGGGTGGGATGATTTTAGAAGTCATATTAGTTTTAAGGTAGGGAATGGGAGTAGAGTTAGTTTTTGGGGTCATAGGTGGTGTGGGCAAAGTGAGCTTAAAGGTGTTGTTCCCTAACATGTTCCAATTATCGAGCTAGAAAGAAATGACTGTCCCGCAAGTTCGTGGAGCACAGGCGGGGGAAGTCCATTGGGACCTGAGGTTCAGGAGAAACCTTCAGGATTGGGAGATGGGAGAATTTCAAAACTTGGTTGAGCTTCTGTATTGGTGTAACGCAACGCAACGCAGGGAATGATTCTAATGATGTGTGGAGATTGGAGGGGAGTTCAGACGGGTTATTTTCAGTCAGGGCATATTACCGGAGTTTGCTTGCGAGGGAGGAATCAAATTTTCCTTCCAGCTCCATTTGGATCGCTAGGGTGCCTAGGAAGGTGTTTTTTTTTGTGTGGTTGGCAGCTAGGGGAGTGATTCTGACAGCGGAGAACTTGAGGAAGCGGAGGATAAATTATGTGAGTTGGTGTTTCATGTGTAGATACTCTGGAGAAGATGTGAACCATCTCTTGTTACATTGTCAAATAGCCTCGCAATTGTGGGGAGTAGTGCTTAGATGGTTCGGAGTTGATTGGGTGATGCCGGCTACTATGAAGGAGGCGATGTATAGTTGGGCCTTTAGAAAGAGGAAGAGGAGATCGAGAGCATGGGATGTAGCTCCATTAGCAATTATGTGGGTTATATGGAAAGAGAGAAACATGAGAGCTTTTGAAGGGATTGAGAGTAGTTTTGCTAAGATGCATAGTAGTCTTTTGTTTCTCATTTCCTTTTGGTGTACCCATGAGGTTCCTATGTGTATAGATGATTGGGTTTCTTTTGTAGAGAACCATGTGATGTAGGTTCTCTACTTTTTGGTATTCATCTTGTATATGGGGGTTTTCCTTTTCATTATCAATAAGATTATTTACTTTATAAAAAAAAAAGATGGGTTTTGGGAACAAATGGAGGAAGTGGATTATGTGGTGTGTATCCACTGCTAAATTTTCTATCTTGGTGAATGGGAGTCCTTGTGGGTTCTTTGGTGGATCGAGGGGTTGAGGCAGGGGGACCCTTTATCTCCCATGCTTTTTATCCTGGTGATGGAGGCACCGAGCAAGATGATGGACAGACTTGTTTTAGGAGGTCTGTTAAGGGGGTTTTTAGCTTCAGTGAGGGGTCATAGCAACTTGCGGGTTTCTCATCTTTTGTTTGCTGATGATACTTTGGTGTTGTGTGATGCAGAGGTTTCTCAGTTATTTTCCTTGAGACAGACACTTATTTGGTTCCCGGCAGTATTTGGTTTAAAGATCAACCTAAGTAAGTGTGAGATCATTCCAGTGGGAGATGTGGACAACATGGAAGAATTAGCATTGGTGTTGAACGGTAAAGTAGGTACTTTGCCTACTATGTATTTGGGCCTGCCGTTGGGTGCGTCCAACAGGGACATTGCGATGTGGAATCCGGTAATAGAGAGAGTCGAAAAGATGCTAGCAGGTTGGCAGAAGAGATATCTTTCAAAAGGAGGAAAGGAAGTGTTAATAAAAAGTACTTTGTCTAGTATTCCTACATACTTCATGTCTTTATTGCAAGCTCCGAATCTTGTGACTGAAAAGATGGAAAGGCTTCAAAGGAACTTCTTGTGGGATGCTGCGGATGGTTCAAGAAAGTTTCATTTAGTGAATTGGAAAACTGTCACTTCTCCCAAAAAATGGGGAGGACTGGGAGTGAAAGATCTCAAGACGTTCAATAAAGCTTTTTTAGGTAAGTGGCTTTGGAGGTTTGGGGTGGAGGAGAATGCAGTATGGAGGAGAGTGGTGGCTGAGAAGTATGGAGTATTAGAAGGGGGTTGGAGGACTAGAGATATCACTCTTCCGTATGGGTGTGGTCTTTGGAGGGGATTATGAAAGGTTGGGACGAGTTTAGTAGTCATATAAAGTTCAAGGTAGGGGATGGAAGTAGGATTAGTTTTTGGGGTCACAAGTGGTGTGGTGAGAGTGAGTTGAAGGTTGTCTTTCCTAATATGTTTAGCTTATCGAGCCAGAAAGAGATGACTGTTCAACAAATTCGTGGAGTCCATGCGGGGGAAGTGCTTTGGGATTTGACGTTTAGGAGGAGCCTCCAGGATTGGGAGATGGGTGAATTTCAGAATCTTCTTGACTTACTGTATCGTCAAAGGCCATGGCAGGAAAGGGGGGATGTGTGGAGGTGGGAGGAGAACTCAGATGGGTTGTTCAGTGTCAGATCTTATTATTAGAAGTTGTTGGTGAGAGTTGAGGTGAATTTTCCATATCGTGCCATTTGGATTTCGAAAGTGCCGAGAAAGGTGTGTTTCTTTGTATGGTTGGCGGCGAGGGGAGTGATTTTAACAGCTGACAATTTGAGGAAACGAAAGATTAATTATGTTAGTTGGTGTTTTATGTGTAAATGCTCTGGAGAAGATTTTGACCATCTTTTGCTTCATTGCAAGGTGGCGGCTCGGTTATGGGCGGTGGCTCTAAATTGGTTGGGAGTTCAATGGGTGATGCCTGCCACCGTGAAGGAAGCGATGTATAGTTGGGCATTCAGAAGAAGGAAGAGAAGACCGAGAGCGTGGGATGTTGTTCCATTGGCCATTATGTGGTTACTTTGGAAGGAGAGAAATATGAGAGCTTTTGAAGGAGTAGAGAGTAGTTTTGTTAAGTTACAAAATAGTTTGTTCTTTCTAGTTTCTTTTTGGGTTACCCATGAGGTTCCAATGTGTATAGATGATTGGGTATCTTTCGTAGAGAACTATATTTTGGTGTAGGTTCTCTACCTTTAGTATACTTCTTGTATACGGGGTTTTTTCCCCTTTTTTATTTATAAAGTTATTACTTGATCTAAAAAAAGATTTTATCAGAGCAATTTTATAGAAAAGGGAATCTGGTTTTGAAGCATTCATCACCAACCCATAGATTTGACCAAAAACTTGATACATCTTCAATCTCCCACCTCCAACTTTGTAAAGTTTCTGAATTCTTCCCACAATTTATAGATTTTCTTCTAGATTCCTCCTGTAACATTTAGTATACTGTTATTGGTGGAATGATGTTCCTAGTACCACCTAATTTTTTGAGAATGGTAACATTTTATTCATCAACACACAAGTGCTGGAATCAATAAAACTATACCTAGTACCACCTAATTAAGATTGAATTCCATCGACTTTGCTTTTATTGTCAGTGCAAGCTTCTAGAGATTTAAATTATCTTGCACTGGGTAGAGTGCATGTTATCATGCTTCATTAGTTACTTTTTGGTCGACTCTAGTTGTCTGCTACTTTAGCTAATTTATCTGAGTCTTGAATGATTTCATTAGTGTGCCAGCACAATTTCATAGTTCTCTCTTTTGAACTGCAGAAGCTTGAAGGAACAGTGGCTGTTCCTCATGGGTTTGGAAAGGTAGGATGCATTCTTCAAGAGTTTTAATGTCAGAGAATCATACTGCTTTAGATTTGCTCTCTGACTAAATATTTTCCTCAGGTATATCGCATAGCTGTTTTTGCTGAAGGAGCTGCAGCTGATGAAGCCCGAGAAGCAGGGGCTGATGTTGTAGGTGGTTTGGAGCTCATAGAGAATATCAAGAGTGGTATGTCCACCATGTTCATAATTTTAAAAATTTTTGCTAAAATAATGGTGATGTAACTAGTGCAAGTTAATGGTCGAAACCCAAAATTTTTATGTGCATTCCACATCACCTTCTACAAAAACAAGAATGATAACCTTGTAAAGCTTAAACACAATTGTATAATTTTGCTTAGCTATTGGTCCAACATGTACTCGGCAAACTTGTTAGAAGCTGAAGTCATGGTAGATTTTCTTAGTCATATTCACAATTTGTGACCGCAGCTTCTTTTGGATGTACCTCTAACTGTCATTCTCGTTTTGCTAGTTTTACATCAATAAAATTATTTATTTTACCGATCAAAAAAAAAAAAAAAAGACAAGAAAGAATAAAAAAAGGAGAGGGAAGAGAGAAGGGGGCAAGGAAAAGCAGTCTGTATAAAAGAAGATGAAAAATGATAGTACAATTTTCTTCCTCCAGCTCATAAGCTCTCTGAGGTTATTACCTCTCAGGAGGTTTACTTTCATAGTCCCATCTGACATATGGAGTGAAGTGAAACTGATAAATATTCATACAAGCTGACTATTATTATGCAGAAGACAACCTTCATTTTAGTTTTAATTCTTAGAGTTACAAGAAGTTACTTTTTTGGGGTGGTCAACTTGAGACACTGAAAGGCTACCTGGAAGAATTAGTATGTTAAGATTTCTGGAAGGTTGAATATTCACTCGGACACATTGTGCACTATTTGTAAGGGTAATACTGTCTTGGCGTGACCACAATAGAAGAATGTTGACTTAAAAGCTTTTCCTATATCAGCGGGCTTAAAAATGGGACTAGGCAAATGCCGATTAACTCTGGTTTTAGAGTACTTCATTCAGAAACAAAGACGTGCTATTTCACTCATGCATGATGAAACCATTCTTTTCTTTTGGGCATCTATGTATTATTTTTTCAACTGTATTCCTTGAGCTTGGTTTTTTCTACTGCCATTGACTTTATTGCCCTTAACATTTAATGTGATTATACATGCAGGAAATGTGAAGATTGATTTTGACAAATGCTTTTCAACTCATGCAATGATGCCGAACTTGAAACAGGTTTTCTGAATTGACTGTTATATATGTCATTTGACGGTGGGAACACTGTAGTTCAGGGGTCATTTGGTTTTCCGTTAGTGTAAAGATGGTTTACAAAGATTATAAATTTGAAGAGATTCCTGGGGAATAGCGTGCAGTATAGCCCTTTAAAGTTGTATAGTCCTGGCATTTGGCTCATAAACTACGTTATGTGGCATTTTTTTTTTCAATTGTTGAAAAAGGTAACAAAGTATCTTCCATCGTAGTCCATTCAAAATTAGCAGGTTGCAAGATGTGATGTTTCATAATTTTAACAATAAGAAGAGATGAGTTTAATTTATTAAAAAAGAAGGATTTTTTCATGTGCTATTTTAGGAACACAATAGTCATTCTCATGGAAGCAGTAATGATACTAAAGGAGAATGATAAGGTAAGAGATTAAAGCGGCGACCTTGGTCCTAGGAATGGAGGAGAATTTGTAGGCTAAGGAGCTGTCCAGATGGAGGGTGGGTAGCAGAAGCGAAAAGCGGAGAAGAAAAGGGGAATTATATCTACTTCACACAGTGAGGAGATTTGCTGTTTCGGAGCAAGGGGTGCATGCTGGTGAAAAGAAAAAGAAGATGTGAGCTATTTGGGAGTTGTCCTGGCCAGGGAAGGAGGATAAGAAGAAAAAGGGAATTAAAGCTAAAGTTACTGTGTAACAGAGTAGTACTAGAAGGGGTGGGGGTGGTGTTGAGGGTTATTCCAAAGTTGTGAGGATTGCAGCACCTGCTTGGTATTAAGTGCTGGTGAAAACAAGGAAAAAAAGGAGAAAGGAAGAAATGATGAAATGAAGAGGAGAGAGAAACATAATAACCGAGAAGAAGTGTCTCTGGTTGCTGGGAAGAGGAAGTAGAAGAAGACAAGGGAGAAAAGCGAAAATAAAAGGAAAAAGAGTGACTAGTTTTTCTCTTCAAAAGTTTTTAGACAGACATGTTTATAGAAGTCAATGAAATGGATATTTGATGTTTGATTACCACAGAAAACTAGTTTTATGGGAAAGAATTCTAAAGTAGAAGTGAAAGCATACTTGGCACAATTTATTCATTATGATTGTTATGTGTAGTTGTGGATAGACAAGGGTAATTAGGATGTTATACTTGTTTTTGATATGTTAGGATGTTAGATTGTTAATATGCTTTCTGTATCTTGAATTTGGTCAAGAAAATAGAAATTGACGAGGATTGGCAGCTGTGATCAATGTTTGCAATGAGAATAGATTTTGCCTAGTGATTGACATTCTCTTTATCCTAAGATAAATTTAATTATGAAGTGTTATGGAAGATGCTATACGGAAGTGTTGTAAAGATATTTAACAGTCAAAACGTGTTGTAAAGATAATTATACATGAATTAACCTTTTTAATTAGAAATTGGAGGTGAAGGCAGGCCTAGAAGGGGACTAGAGTTGGACAGAAGGGATGGAGGGTTGAAATTAGTAAATATAGGCTAGTATGCATTTATCTCAATAGAGGGTATGTATAGATTGTCTTTGCTTTTTGGTCTGTAACTGTAATTTTTAGCACTCACTCACTGTTACTGTTTTATAATACTGTTACCATTCCTTCACCCAAAAAAAAAAAAAAATCAAGCAACTACCCAACAATAGCAAGCTACGCTGTTGCAGTCCCTTAATCTAGATTTGGCCTGTATAATTTGATGCTAATATGACCTATCAAACAACCCGTAAATGTTGAATGGATAAAGGGGAGGGGGGAAACAGAAATGTGCTTTAGATACTATAGATTCCTTGTAAGATGAACAAGGAACGTTTTTTTTTTTTTTTTTTTTGCCCTTTTTGCTGGATTGTAAATATGGTTTCTGCACAACCTTTGTGCAGCTGATATATAACATGTTACCTTACTCAAAAAAAACAGAAATGTGCTTTAGTGCTGCTCAGTGAGTAACACAACATTCTTTTGCAGATTGCGAAGTACTTGAGGCAATTGATGCCAGATACTAAGGTAAGTAAGATGTATCTTTCGGCTCTTATTTCAAGTTGTTCTTGATGGATTAATGGTTATTTCCTCATAATGCATGCAGAAAGGTACTGTTACCAAAGATATCACAAAAGCAGTGAAAGACGCAAAGCGAGGTGTACCTTTCAAAAAAGACAAAACTGCAATTGTGCATGTAGGGATTGGGAAGGTACAGTTGCCTCTTTCTTCTTCATGCAGCTGTACTTGAGCTTTATTATATATAGACTACTGGAATGCACCTATTGACAGTTCCTCCCTGATACATTGTTTTGCAGGTCAGTTTTCAAGATGAGGCACTGTGTGAAAACATTGGTGCATTTGTACATGAACTTTTGCGTCAGAAGCCTGCTGGTCTAAAAAAGAGTAAGCAACTCTTGATTTTATCCTTGTTGATTTGTTTGGTTAAGGTCTGTGCATAAATCCTGCTTACCACTCTCCTCTTCCCTCCCGTTTGTGATTCATTCAGTTGTCACAAAAGTATGCAAAAATGTATTTCCCAAGTATATGGAGTGAAATTGAAGTGCTTATCTGGTTGACAACAAAATTTGAGAGCAAAGTCATTGATATAAATTTTTCTTTAAGTAATTATTCTTCATCATAACTTGTGATTGTACTGAATATTTTGTATGCGGAAGGATACAATTTATTATACACACACGAGTGTCGTTTATATACGTCGGTAACAATTTTCTTTTTTCCTTTCATGCAGGCTCAAAATATGCTGGTTATGTGAATACAGTCCACGTATGCAGCACGGTAAGCTTTCTGACTTACATCTTATTAAAGCTGGTGCCTCACAGGAATCTATCAAAGTACATAAACTGAAAAATAAAAATGGGCGATGACAGACAAGAACCTTTCAAATGTTGCCTCTTAATAGATTCTTTTTTTGCTCCTGTTCGAAGGAGACATGACGTTCGAGGAGTTCATGCTTTGACTTAAATTAAATATCTTAATATCAGTGTTCAAACTCTTTAATCATTACATTACCTTAGTAAAATATTTCTTACAAAGGTCACTCACTAAATAGCTAAAAGTTTATAGGCATGTAGACGCCCGAATGCTCAATGGTTAATTTCAGGGAGTTATGTTCTGCTTCATTACTTCATCCACATATTAGGTGCTGTCCTTGTGTGCGCATGGTCAAATTGGGCAGTTTGCAGTATATCTTCTGGGAACATAAAGGAGAAATGTGGAAGTCTCTTGGTTTTTTGCAAGTATTTATCTGATTTACCTAAAGGAAAACACTACGAGACAGAATTAATCTGCTGTTTTTGAAACCTTATAGCTACATCCATGTTTGGGTGAGACTATCAGTGTAATGCAGACCTGTTCCTGGCATTTGACTAGTAGGAATGGTGGTGAGAAGTCATGTAGATCTTTCAGCAGCCTGAACTGAATTGACCAGGAGGGACGCTAAAATCTGTCATTTTGGCTGCATCGGAGCTCAAAACCCTTCATCATTCTTTCTTGAGACCAAGTAGCAGAGAACTGAAAATTCTCATGGCGATGAATCTTAGAATTTGTAGTTCACTATTTTGGTACCTGTTTGCTATTTTCATATATAATGTTGATATGCTTGAATATGTCCATCCTTTTAACACCTGCTAATTGTATCGAAGACATAAGTAAATAAAACTGTGCTCTTTCTTATCAGATTGTTTCATGTTTAGAAGTTCATGCATAATTCAGTGATCAATATCGTAATTGTGTTTGAAATTTGCAGATGGGTCCATCATTCCCTGTTTCAATACAGTCGTTATCAATTGCAGCAGACCGCCATGCAAGGAAGTATCTTCAATGAAGGCATATGTAGACGTCCAATATTAACTTGGTTTGTTGTACTCATTTAGATTTCTTGATTTTCTCCACAATAGAAAGGGATTTTTGCAAGTTATTTTACTTTCTGCCCCTTGCTGCAATGATCTTCTCCCCTCCCTTCTTCAAACCACCGAACCAAAAACTCATCGCTCTTGCCTCACATTTTTTGTTTTCCTTATAGAAATAAGTATGTTCTGTTTTGTGATTACAAGAACTTTTGACCACACCAGAAGATGGTGGTAGAGAGTGAAATTTCTTAGTAGTTGAGAGAATGAGGTTTCCAAGTAGTTGTATATTTTCTTGTTAGAACTCCTACGCGTTCAGCCATTTATGGAAGCCGATGCAATGGCTTGGTTTTATGAATTCTAATCTTCACTATTTCAAAGTAGTATTGTGTAGCTACTGTGAGGCGGACGTGTACCATTTGCTATTGGGAAACTCGTTGAACCTGTGTTAAGATTACATTCTTATCATAAGGCGTTTTATTTGCAAACTAGTTAATTTGTTAGTTTCTATAAATTTAGTTAATAAAGAGTTTAAGAATTAGGAATACCGTATGTGTGATTAACAACTATACAGTGACCAAGTTTGATTACAGCCTTAAAGACCCTTGAGAACCGTTGTTCTAATTCCTTAGAGGTGAAAACTAGTTGGTTAAGCCTTGGTGGCAAACTTATCTCCGGGTAGGATGTAGCAAATATCCGGGGGGACGAAAGTTGAGGTGCACATAAGTTAGTCTTGAAGGAAAACATGCACATCGGAAGCAATTTCAAGATCAGAAACTTACATGTAATATAGACAACCAAAACATGAAGATTTTAATCAAACATAAAATCGTTACTTATCTATGGAAGCGTGACTGCAACGGCGCGACGAGCCATCTACCACGAGCAAGATCATTCATGAGCCAGTCCTCTCGATCCATGATCTTCTGTTGTGTTTCCGAATGATTACCGGACTAACAATATTTGGGTGGAACAAATATTACAGAGACTTTGAGTAAAAGCTCAACCAACCTTATGGAGGAATAACCCATGTATTTATAGCCTAGCTTTAGGTTTAGAAAACCTATTCCAAAACTAGTTGGGTTTCTTTTCCACCAAGTAAAGTTCTCCTAGTCCTAATTAATTCGGGCACAACAGGGACCACAGAATTAATTAACGAGGCTTCCAATTATGAAATTAATTCTTTTTCTCTAGAATTAACCTTTCCATAATAAATCACGAATTATTTCCACTAGAAATTCGTAATTGCACTCCTCAGTTGAATTTTGAATTCTTCCATCAAAACCTTATTTAACTCCCCACGTTAAGATTACAGACACCAATCAATAAACTTAAATTACTGACAATTTAATTTATTGACTAATAAATATCCTTTAGACTTCCACTTAACTTATTTCATGTGTCGGATACCAAAATCCACCGGCCGAGTTTACACATAAAAACTTATAAGCTTTCATAAAGGGGTGTCATCAATCTCTATACCGAGACGTGGATTCTATCAACTAGGTATCATTTCGCAAATGCATATTATCATTATCCAACTCATCAGAAATTATTTGACCCAAAAATCCTGGACCTTACCTATTGATAAATCAAGACAATGAATAATATACACCGCTAATAACAACTATATCAAGATTAAGAGTATAAGTACATTTGATGAGCTAGAGAATTTGTTTTATATAGTCAGTATAAAAACACTTATCTCTACTTGGTCCGTTAAATGCACACAAAGCGCACTAGCACAAGAAGTTGGAACTATACCATTCCCATAATCAAGATAAATTATATATAATCTTGTACTACAATCATACCGATGACTTTGTCCAATTTTCATCTTAGATTGTGAACATTACTTTATTATTTATAAGAATCGATGATTTAATCTTCCGTGTATAAGCTTGGCTCTACACACTAAATCAACTACTATATAAATAATTGGACACACATGACACAATTGATCTATATAAATAATAATTCATGATATATAATAAATGAATATTAATTGTTCGACAAGGAATAACCTAACTAAAACCGCATGGTTATTAGTAGGGCTGTACAAACCAAACCGGTAAACCGAACCAAACCGACAAACCGAACCAAACCGAGAAAAAAACCCGACTATGGTTTGGTTTGACTTGGTTTGGTATTGGCGAAAAAAAACCGACATATTTGGTTTGGTTTGGTGTTACCCATAAAAAAACCGAACCGAAACCAAACCGAACCGACATTACATATATGTTATTTTTAGATTTTTATATGTATAAAATTCATTTATTGAAAAGTATTGTATAAATATTTTAGTAGCTTTTCTTAGTTATGTACTTATGTTACAAACGTACGATTTACAACACACATCTACATGAGCTAATTTTAATAAGAATGAGCTATAGGCTTATGACCCATAAAGGAAAGCCCTCAAGAAAGTAACAAGTGAACCCAAATTAAGTGCACAAAAGAAAAAACCTAATTAGTAAAAATAATTTCCTTAGAACAAGAGATTTTGGCACTCAAACATTTGAGCCGCTATTATTGTCTTTTTAATCGGCAAGTATTTTTTTCTTTTTTTATCTATCTGCATCTGGATGTGCTATATTGTACGTCTCTGAATTGATATTTGGAGCGTTTGATTGACAGTGTTAATTTTTGTAAGACTCTACAGTTACCTATCAAAGAAAAATGAGAAAGTCTTGAACTCTATATATCCAACACAGTTTTAATATGAACTAACTTAGTTTAGCTTGTCTTCTTTTATACAATTGGATACGAGCTACTTACCTATACTTCTAAAAGAGAGAAAACACAACATATTTATTTTTAATAAATAAAAACCGAATAAACCGAATAACCCGAATAAACCGAATAAAACCGATATTAGAAAACCCGACTTTGGGCGGTTTGGTTTGGTTTAAAGATTAAAAAACTGAAATTATTGGTTTGGTTTGGTAAATGAAAAATCCGAACCAACCCGACCTATGTTCACCCCTAGTTATTAGTATATCCCAACAATCTCCCACTTATACTTATAACTAGGGCTGTACAAACCAAACCGGTAAACCGAACCAAACCGACAAACCGAACCAAACCGAGAAAAAAACCCGACTATGGTTTGGTTTGACTTGGTTTGGTGTTGGCGAAAAAAAACCGACATATTAGGTTTGGTTTGGTGTTACCCATAAAAAAATCGAACCGAACCGACATTACATATATGTTATTTTTAGATTTTTATATGTGTAAAATTCATTTATTGAAAAGTATTGTATAAATATTTTAGTAGCTTTTCTTAGTTATGTACTTATGTTACAAACGTACGATTTACAACACACATCTACATGAGCTAATTTTAATAAGAATGAGCTATAGGCTTATGACCCATAAAGGAAAGCCCTCAAGAAAGTAACAAGTGAACCCAAATTAAGTGCACAAAAGAAAAAACCTAATTAGTAAAAATAATTTCCTTAGAACAAGAGATTTTGGCACTCAAACATTTGAGCCGCTATTATTGTCTTTTTAATCGGCAAGTATTTTTTTCTTTTTTTATCTATCTGCATCTGGATGTGCTATATTGTACGTCTCTGAATTGATATTTGGAGCGTTTGATTGACAGTGTTAATTTTTGTAAGACTCTACAGTTACCTATCAAAGAAAAATGAGAAAGTCTTGAACTCTATATATCCAACACAGTTTTAATATGAACTAACTTGGTTTAGCTTGTCTTCTTTTATACAATTGGATACGAGCTACTTACCTATACTTCTAAAAGAGAGAAAACACAACATATTTATTTTTAATAAATAAAAACTGAATAAACCGAATAACCCGAATAAACCGAATAAAACCGATATTAGAAAACCCGACTTTGGGCGGTTTGGTTTGGTTTAAAGATTAAAAAACCGAAATTATTGGTTTGGTTTGGTAAATGAAAAATCCGAACCAACCCGACCTATGTTCACCCCTACTTATAACTATGTCGTTGTTATAATACATACTATATCTAAACACTGGTTAATAGTATATATCCCATCAAGTCTAGCCTAGGCATCGACAATCATAATTCACAACCTTACGATAAACGAATGCTCAAATCAAGATACTGGAACCTTCTCATCTGTTACTTTGGATGCACTGCGATGTAACATAAAACCTTAGTAATATGAAGATAATGTCCGACATAACTTGAAGGTGGCTGCTGCAACCATGAAGCTGGGATTATGCTTAGATAAGCGTGAATGGCAATTACAAAGAAGAAATCCAATTCCATTCACTCCAGCAGTCGACAAACTTTTTTGGTTTGTTTCAGTTTTATCAAATTTTCCAAAAGGATAAAGTGCAACAAACTTAACAGTTCAAACAAAATTAGGAGACCAACTTCCCTGCAAATCTACGAGTGACACAATGTGCTGTGGCTTTTAGCAGATAGCAATAAGGTTCACCATAATCCCAAATAACAAAGGTCTATACTGTGAAAAAATTGAATACATTGCAATAAAGTAAAGATAACAAAAAGTAACAATTGCATTGAGGGAATCAACATTTTCCTTGTCGCAGGTAATCATATCTCCAAAGGATACCTAAAGGATCAACAACTTAAGAAGACAAGAAAACTAATTCTTTTTTGCAATAATACAGTGGATCGGAATGGTAGATGTATATAGTCTAATATAAGTTGTTTGGAACTTACGCGTAGTCGGTAGCTGTTTTTGTGGACACTAAAGAGGCGAAGACAACACAGTGTAACAAAGAAATAGCTCTCTCCCAACCAAAACATGAACTAAAGCGGTTTATTATGAAATAATATAACATTGATAGACACATATCACTTTTTTCTCTGAGTTGAAAACCATATCCTTGAAGGTATCCCTAACAACCATCTTAAGATGTTGATAATTAATGACTAATCTGAGTTTACCTCTTATTTGTTTAGCTCTCTTGTTGACGTAGAATGCTTCGCATGCCATTGAGAGTCTGAAGGCTCGATTTGACCAAACTCCAAGAGTTCATCACATTCCTTTTTCGCAAGCGACAGATGTTCTGGGTTCATGCCTGAGTGACTTGTCTTTGTTGGATTGATATTTTCATTCCTCTTGAAAGGTAGTCTGATGAAGAATTCTTCGTTCTGCCATAAAGGACTCTTGCATTTCTTCATGAAATCTTTGCGAGATTTAGCACATGAATTTTCCATGAGTTGATGTTCAATCACCTTAATCTGTTCATCATTTGTGATCGGGAACAATCTTGGAATCTCTGAATAGGGATTGAACTGTTTTTGATCTGAAGTTAATCTTTCAGTTGTCTAAAGATATCAAATCCCACGATAAGGTCTTTGCCTGGTACATCAGACCCTATCAATTTAGTTATGATCTTCAATCCTGGGAATAATTCAATTATGATGGGGTGCTTGGTGATGACTGTGGTGGTTAGGACTCCACTTGCAACAGTGTTGAAGTCTTTGATATATAGCACCTATTGATCATCAGGAAGAACAGTTGAGTTCATCAGTGAACAAGCAGCTCAGATAAGCTACAGTTGGAACGGAATTTCAGAACAATCCTTTGATGGATAGCTACTTTTTCATTCACAATTCAAAAAATAGCTACATCTGCCAAGTTATAGTTTTCCATCCAGTGGCTGCCCCTTTCAAATTTTTTCATTAACAATTTGTTTCCTAGTTCTTTCATGATTATTCTTTAGCTAGATTGCAATTAGTAATAGTTCATACTAGTGTTTTCTAGTTAGCTTTGTATCTGTATTTCATTTCGTGCTAATTTTATTTGTGATTTTCTCTTTTAGTTTCATTGCATGTTTATTTGTTCTTTTCTGTTTGTGTGTTTTGTCAATTATTGTGTAAACAATGATTTCACTCCAAACCGATATTTTGAAAACTTGCCTTGAGATTATTTGAGATGGTATAACCTTGAAGAGACTAAGGGATATTTCTTGTGTGACAAAAGGCTTGAGTGGTAAGATCATTTGAGTGAGGTCGTAAAAGCCAACAATCTTTCAGTGTAAACACAAGTGGAGTGCCACCTACTTGAGTGAAACACGTGACAAAATGACTTGTGAGGTCCTTTATTTATACTAACCACCTTTTTTCTCTTAAATATATCTTTTGATAGGTATAAGGAGTTACAAGGGAGTTATGGATGATTATGGAGAAACAAGAAATTCTTCTTATAATTCTACTTCTAGTAGAACTTATTGTTAAGTATCCCATGATTATTATACTAGTGATTCTACAAGAAAAAGAGATCATGAGCCTAAACGAAGCATTGAATTAAGTAATTGTTGAGGGGTATGAGAATGGTTGCACTTTTAGTTGTACCTTTGGTGTAGATAAATTGTGTTATACCAATTTCATCTATCTTTCTTTAGTTAACTGGTTGGAGAAACCTTGTTATAAAAAAGTTCACCACATAGACTCGACAGAAGGTTGGTTGAGAAAGAGGTGAAGATAGTTGTTTATCATGGTAGCTATCAATCTGGGATTTGGTGTGATGTTTACGCTTCATCTACTTGCTCTGTGTGCTTAGAAAAATCTTGGTTCAAACGTAATAAATTTTGGTATATCAAAAATTTGAGTAAATTTGTTGTTGAAGATTAGATGGAGCGGAAGCATGTCTTAACTCCCATGGTCATAAAAAAATTCAATAGCAAAGGAGGATGTCAAGAAAGTATATGTGGAGACTACTAACTTGAAAGTTGAAGTGCAAAGTCATTCCAACCATTCAAGTGGAGTCCTTTGGAGTGCTATTGATGCCAAGTTGCAACTTGAAGTGAAGAGTCATCACAAGATTCAACGGGATCCTTGGAGCCTATTGCACTCCTAATGAAATAAAAGAGAAAAAAGAAAGAGAGAAGGGAGTGAAAAATGACAACTCTATAGTGGAAGAATGAGAGGAAGTTTTGAGCAATGAAAACATGTCGTCACATGACAATAAAAAAAAAGTGGCAAAAGAAAGAATGACAAAAGAAAATAGAGGTGCACATGAAGAAAAACAAGAGAGTAAGAGTGAGGATCTTTCTTATTCTAACTCTTATCTTTCTAAACCTTCTTTGTCTAGTTGCCATGAACTTTTTGAAGAGACTCTCGGAGATGCTCAATTAGGGAATCCTTCTGTGGAAGTAATTCCATACTTGAAAGAAAAATAGGAGATCAAGGTGACGCCTTCAAATGAGCAAATGTGCTTTAATTTAAGAAGTCAAGGTAAAGAAGATTTTTTAGATGCGGTACAAGGTAACAAAACTAATCATAACTCTCTTATTTCTTTGGGTGAGCTCGATAGAGGTTTGAGTGTGGATGATAGTTCTACTTCTTCTAAAAATTATGATTTTTATCTTGCATTAAAACTCAAGTTGGTAGTTTGGAGTATAACTACTTGAGTTTAATTGTGGAGCTAAATTTGTCATTGATTGTGACCTGAATCCTGTCACACCATGTTAGCTTTGTATATTATAATCAAGTGTTTATTGCTTATAATGAGAAAAATATTCTTTGATGATGATTATGATACTTGGCTATATAAAAAAAGTGTGTCATTCGAGTAGACATTATTTTTATATGTGTTGCTTCGGTAGTTCTGGACCGATACCAAAATTTTACTCCCCTCACGTTTTTACAAGGTACAAATTTGAGGATGCATTGTTTTCAAAAAGGGGAGAATAATGTAGGTCCGGAAAGCACTCATTGCGTGAAAGGATAGATACTTGACGTCAAGAGCATAGGGTGTTTCAAGAGAGCATAAAACCAAGAACAATGATCAATTTTGGCTATTTACTACATTGTCATGTAACTAAGGGTACTGTAGACATTTTCACCTTTAGATAAGCCTTGCTATAAATAGCATAGGATGAACTTCTTTTAGTTGATTATGTTGACGAATAATTGAGCTCATTGTGAATGGGTGGGGTTTATTCTTTATCTCTTCATTAATACTCTCTTGAATATCTCTTAGTGAGATGTTTCATGTATTAATTCAATTCTATTTCTCCCTTCGGATGAATCTTGTAATTGTTTGTTTAAATAGGGGGATTACAAATCTCTATTTGTAGTTCTCTAATTTATGTCAATTGTAGGATTATTTTTTCTTTCTTCTATATCTCCCTTATTTTCTCATCTTACTTTTCTTTGTATTTGTGTATCTTTCATTCCGCGTTTTACATCAAATATACAAGCAAATTTCAAATTTGCATGAACTAAAAGAGGTAGATAGGAATAGAGCTTGGATAATTATTGTGTGTGAGGCATTGTGTTGAACATATAAAAGGCATATGCAGAGGGCTATTTAGATAGGATTACCTTGTTTTTTATGAGGTTAAATAATGAATAGTTCTTATTTTGTATAGTTATAGGACAGTAGTAGATGATTTTTATGTGACAGAAAAATTCGTACATCACCGTTAGTAAAGATAGTACACGACGACAAGAAAGTTATTGTTGGCTCTAAACGGAAGAGAAAGGTAGCGAAGATCCGGAGGACTGAAACGAGTCGGGTCACGGCGGCGAGAATACAAACATTGACAGTACTCCGACGATACTCCGACTAGTAGCCTCCGTAAAACCATGGTAAGATTAGTGTTTGGTCTATAGAGAGAAAGTGTAAGTGTGTAAAGAGAGAAAGATGAGTCTTCTTGAAATAGAAAGTGAGAAAGGAGAAATTGTGATAATTGTAAAAAAGTGTTCAAATTTTCAATACCAAGAAAAATGTGCTCAAAATTTCAATATTAGATGCAAATATAGGGGAATTGCACGAACAATGCCCCATTTAGGTTTTAGATAATTTGTATAAAGTATTTAATTTCTAGCCACTAGATTTGAACTTCAAACCTTGGGGTCTTAAGTTCAAATCTTCAGATTTGAAGTTAGGCATAAATAGCTTCCAAGGTTTGAAGTTCAATATAGTGGCTAAAAGAAATAATTTTAAGAAAGTGACTAAAACCTAAAGAGGGCGGCAAAACTAGACTTACAGAGGTAATTTTTGCTGAAAATGTGGTGAAAGACAAACTAGGCCCAAGCTTAAAGGGCTGGAGAAAAAAAGAGCCCAAATTAGAATTGGCATTGTGCTTTAAATCCTTGGCAAAACCCTCCTCCGCCGCTGACTCATCCTCTTCTTCATCTTTCTCCTACACTAAGGAATAAAAAATGGTACGTACATCTTTCCGTTTTGTTTTCTAAATAATTTACTAAATTTGTTAATTTTTGGAAAAATCTAAAATTACTGATGATATTAGGCATCAGAGAAGAAGTTGAATAACCCAATGAGGGATATTAAAGTACAGAAGCTAGTCCTCAATATCTCTGTCGGTGAAAGCGGAGATCGACTCACCAGAGCCGCCAAGGTTATTATTATTACTTATGATTTGTTTTGTTTTTTCTTGTGGAAAATGAATTCAGTTTTGTTATAGGTGTTGGAGCAACTCAGTGGCCAATCCCCTGTTTTCTCTAAAGGTGAGCTTTTTTTAAATCTTCTATTCTTCAACCTCCACATCTGTGTAAGGTTGAATATTAATTAATTAACACTTTAAGAGCTTTGCCGCAGACAAAACCTTAGTAGAGTCACAAACTCATTACCCAACAAGGTGTGCAACTGGCCGATTTTTTGGCTATAAAAAAAACAGAGTCATGGGGATTTGTTAAAATGTTTAATTATTGCTTAACCGGGGCTGTGGAAATGTGAATCTCTAACTTCTGCAAATTATTTAGTAATGGAATGAAATCGACCTGACTAGACCTGAATGCATGTAGGATTTATTCGGTCAAGGGTTTGATTGATATATTAATATCAGGTTGTAGGGAATAGGGAGTAACCAGCCTCATATGCCTAGTGAAAATAGGTTCATATGTGTAGGTGAGTCGGGGTTGAGGCTCAGTTGTTGATGTTGCATTGAGAAAATGACACTTATAGATGTGCTTAAGCTTGAAGCGACCTATAAGAAATGGTTTTATGCTTCTGTAGTTATCTTGAGCTAAATATGCAAGAGTTAGTGTCTCTCTGTATTTGAAATTCTTTAATATTGGTATCTGGTCATTCACATGTTACAAATAAACTGGTTTTTTATACATTGCTGTATTTGTATTGGGGTAAAAGAGATTATTGCATGATTCGTCTCAGTATTTTGCTTGTAGACTTTTAACTGATCATGTATTTATCCCTCATATCTTTTGCTGAAGATTTTTAGTTTCCTCTGGTGCTTCTATTGCTCTTTGACAGCTAGGTATACTGTGCGGTCCTTTGGAATCAGGCGTAATGAGAAGATAGCTTGCTATGTCACAGTCAGAGGAGAGAAAGCTATGCAGCTCCTTGAGAGTGGATTGAAAGTCAAGGAATATGAGTTGTTGCGAAGAAACTTCAGTGAAACTGGCTGCTTTGGATTTGGTATTCAGGAGCACATTGATCTTGGAATTAAGTAAGCAGATTGTTATTTCGAGTACTCCCACTGCATTTTGATATTTGCGGTACTCTCACAATAGTTTGAAACCGCTTCTAGTATTAATATGTCGAGGTGGTTGTTTGTGCATTATTAAAAGCTTTAAAGTATGTTGCTGAACTTCATTAAGCATATAGGTGATTAACCAGTTAATATTTTCTCATTTTCAACTAATTTTGTATGTCTTCCTCAAGTTCTACATTGCATAGTTGTTTCTCTTGTCTTACTATATGAGAATAGGATGTTGTTCATCTCTCTCTGTATATATGTCTCTACAATGATTGTGTTGTTGCTAACTCTTTGACAATCTATACTTTATCTGTTCTGTAGGTATGACCCTTCAACTGGTATCTATGGTATGGATTTCTATGTTGTGCTAGAGCGCCCAGGATACCGTGTTGCTCGTCGTCGCAGGTGCAAGTCCCGAGTTGGGATTCACCAGAGGGTCACAAAGGATGACGCAATGAAGTGGTTCCAGGTCAAATATGAAGGTGTTATCCTTAACAAATCCTCAAACATTCAGTAGTTGAAATCCACTTTTCATCAGTTTGTCTCGCAGCAACTTTATCTTTTTCTGCATTTTGTAGACCTATATTTAATATTACCTAGAGTTGAAAAGTTTTGGAGAGTTGCTGTTATTTGGCAGGGATATGTTAGTTTGTTTTCATTGTCGCTATCATATGAATTCTTGTTACTATTTCCTTCTTCCTTTGACTGGTGAGTTTTTAATGTTGCAATCAAACCAGATTTTGTTCGAGAACTACGCCTACACTTGTGAGAGTACCTAGTCTAGTTGTCGCTGTGGAAATGAAATCAATTTCGTTCTGTTGGAACGGTAGTGAGATACTTATCAATTTTTATACTAATCACGTTTGCGGACCTAGAGATTACTAGTATTCAAGGGCAAAATAGTAGCTAATTTTGATTTAGAGTTAAATTTGACTCGTATCATCTGTTGTGGTATTACATAAATATTGTCAAAAATTTGGCTTACCAACTAAATTTGGTTACAGTGTGGATACTACATTTGCTAATACACAGCTTGATCGCAAATGTGATATCTTCTATATTTTCATACTGATATTTCCGTCCATCAGTTAAATCAGAATCTTATAACAGTGTCCAGTGAACTAGTATCATACTATACGATTTTAGAACTAATAGCTTGATTGGTATTGCTTTTTCAGAGCCAAAAATATTTTTTTCTTCAAAAAAGGTATTTTTTTTTGGATTTCTGAGGTGTTTGACAAAAAAAAGGTACTTTGAGGTGTTTGACAAAAAAAAGGTACTCTGAGTTGTTTGACAAAAAAAAAAAAGTACTTTTAGCAGAAGCAGCAGAAGTAAATATTTGTAGCTTTTTTCAAGAAGCACAAGCAGTTTATTAATTTTTTTAAGACAAAAATATGCTTGCCAAAATTTCTTATTTATCAAATTATCATTCATTAATTAACCACATCTATCTCAAATAAAATTATATTTATCTTTTTCATTTTTTTTTCTTACTACTCCTACTGTTTTTATAAATCTCTTTCTTTTAGGACTCGTTTTTATTTCGAGGTATTTCTCTCAACTCTATATAATCTTTCTCCTTGCCAAAGCTACAAATTCCTTGAGTCAGTTAACAATTTCTTTAAGGTAGCTAATCTTTTTAATTTGCTTCAAATATAATTTTAAGATTGTATTTAATATTAATTTTTTTGTTTTTAATAATCCAAATGTAAAATGAAGTTGGATATCATTTGACACTCAAAATTACTTTTTTGTAAATGTTAACCAAACACAAATTATTTATCAAAAGTACTTCTACAATTAGTTGTCCAAACACAAACTGCTAATTAGCAAAAGTACTTTTTTGAAAAATACTTTTGCTAAAAGTACTTTTTAAAATAAGCAGTTTTTGACAGCAATTCCAAACAGGGTCTAAAGAAGCTAAGTTATATGAAGTATTTCAGCGACATGTGGGTACATCATACATTTCTTCATATGAAGCTAATCGAGCCACTTGCATAATCCAAAGAAACTCTTGCTCAGTAGTAATTTAGACCGACGACGGAGTTCTTATATTTTGCTTGGAGAGTATATTCTTGCAAAGTTGCTGGATTTCAGCTTGCCTACTCAGTATTTACCCACTTTTTGGGTCAACTTTTTCTATATATCACGGAATTTAGGATATTGGTACCACTAGAATATAAGGTTCTGTTTTATTTCCTCAATTATGAACGTATCCATATGCGGAAAAATGAGGGAGGCATGGCCACATGGCCTTCTTGCAAATGCCAGAATACATTTTTCCCTTAGGATCATGTTCATTGTCTTGAATCATTGATTTTGCGTATCGCTTGGAGTTGAAGTTTTTTTTATCAGAAATCAAATATCATCATATAAGATGAACCTCAGAACCTGAGAGATTGCGTTTCCACATTCACAAAATTCGAAGTATGTTCACTAAACGGAAAAACTTAAACTATCTATCTAACCAACAAAGTGAAAAAAAGAAGAAGAAAAGAAATAGAAAACCAACAGTGGTACATAATCTCGGATCTAGTATAAATTGTTGGTTCCTGCACTTCAAATAAGTTAGGAGATACAAAACCTGCAGTAAATAATCTGTTAGTATAGGACGATCCCGAGCCCACAAGTTACTTGTGTCTCCTTAAGAAATCTAACCCCCTCATGATGCCCAAGGTTCACGGGTTAATTTCTCCCAGGATGGAACGGGATAACAGTTCTACCGTAGCGGCACTTCAAACGGTTAGAACACGGCGAACACAAAGGAACGGAGCAAATTACACGACTCACTTAATATACAGAAAGGAAGGGGATGCAGTGAGATATGCTTTCTGTCAGTGATTTTCTCTGCCCGAGTGTTTCTATCTTCTGCCCGAAGTACTCACTATCTGTCCGAGTTTGAGTCTATACCTCTGTCCGAGGTTGAGTCTCTCTTCTCAGAGTTTCAGTCTATGTCTATCTATATTATCTATCGTCTGTCTGTCGTGATCAAGGACTAACAAATGATCAGTTTATATAGACATCCAAGGGCGGTGAAGAGACACACCTGGTGATTAATGAGAAAACGTGGGAGACTTAATTGTCCACTAATGACTGACTTCAATGTGGAGCAATTAATCTACCATTAATGACTGGCTTTAATGTGGAGGAATTAATCCACCACTAATGACTGACATTAATGAGAAGACGTGGAGGGAAAGTATGGAGGAATTCATCTGCTGACGTTGCTTCAGCTGCCCGGGTACTGAACTCACTTCAGCTGCCCGTTGCTGACTCACTTCAGCTGCCCGTTCCACAAACAGAGCTGTCCGTTACACAAACGGATAAAATATTAATTAATTAATATTTTAGTTTTGTTGGTCCAAAAATTTAATTCAATCAATCATATCAATTGACCGAATCCGAATCCGAATCCGAAGCCGAGACGAGCGACGACGACGGCGCGAGGCTTCCCTTCTTCTCAACCCTTTAAGAGCTAAGAGAAGTAAATCTCTATTTAAACCCAACAAAATCCTTTTCCTCTACCAATGTGGGAGAAAGTGCATTTCCCTACAAAAGGGAATCTTTTCACTTTTTACCCATTTCCCATTCACATTCTTCCATTAAACCCAACAATCCCCCACATGAATGGGGAATGGCTGAATGGACAAATGCATCACAGACTTGTGTGATTTGCAAGAAAGAATTAGTTGCATCTGGATAAGTAGGTTTCCCTTTGAACTTTCCGTAGTGAACATACATCGGATATACTCGATCAATCGGTAGATTTGATATCTTTGAACCGTCGAACTTTGGTGTATACCTAGACAACGTAAGTCACACAACTAACCCTTAACCGTCTTTGGTTCTCACTGTTGTGTTCGTTTCAGCCATGAACATCGCCTGGTTTCATAAGTGCTTAAAGAATTGGCCATACAGAATTCTCCTTGAAGCGGCTTCCACTTCACACTTACATAGGTGATTTCTAAACGTGTAATCCTATAGATATACACTGTTTGATAAACACAATATCAAACTTAGATAATCATTAAAAATGCCTCTAGCATTTTATCCTTGGTACTTGAACATTGTCTCATCACGAGAATGGACCAAACATTTAATTGACAATGTTGGACCGTCATACACAACTTTGTATTCTCCTTGAACCTAGTTCTTGGGATCTCCAGTCTCCTAGGTAGAGTTGCCGCCGTGATGACTTGTCCTTGGCCATAGTCCCATTCCCTTTGATGAACATTCAACCGTCTCTCTAGTTAGGCCTTTTGTAAGCGGATCCGCCACATTATCCCTTGATTTCACATAATCAATGGTGATAATTCCTCTAGAGAGTAGGTCCCTAACGGTTTTATGCCTTCGTCGTATGTGACGATTCTTACCGTTATACATGATATTCCTCGCTCTTCCTATAGCCGATGGACTATCACAATATATACAAATTGGTGTCAACGATTTAGGCCAGAACGGAATGTCTTCCAAAAAGTTCCGAAGCCATTCAGCTTCTTCACCGGCTTTATCTAAGGCTATGAATTCAGCTTCCATAGTAGAGCGCGCAATACACGTTTGCTTGGACGATTTCTAAGAAACCGCTCCTCCACCAAATGCGAAAATATATCCACTTGTGGACTTAGAATCAGTTGTGCCGGTGATCCAATTGGCATCACAATATCCTTCAATGACTGCAGGATACTTGTTATAATGCAATGCAAAGTCTTGAGTGTATTTTAAATACCCCAAAACACGTTCCATTGCCATCCAATGTGTCTGATTGGGATTACTCGTGTATCGACTTAGTTTACTTATAGCACAAGCTATATCTGGTCGAGTACAATTCATGACGTACATCAAACTTCCCAAAACACGTGCATAATCCCGTTGCGACGTGCTTTGACCTCTGTTCTTCTTAAGAACAAGGTTTACATCAATAGGAGTCTTTGAAATTTTAAAATCCAAATATTTAAATTTTTCAAGCACACTATTGATATAGTGAGTTTGAGACAACGCCAGACCTTGAGGAGTTCTATGGATCTTAACACCCAGAATCAAGTCCGCAACTCCTAAGTCTTTCATATCAAATTTGCTAGTCAGCATGCGCTTTGTAGCATTGATATTGACAATGTCATTGCTCATTATCAACATGTCATCCACATATAAGCAAACAATAACTACAAAATTAGGAGTGTTCTTAATGTTGACACATTTGTCACACTCGTTAATTTTAAAGTCATTTGACAACATTGTATGATCAAATTTCGCATGGCATTGTTTAGGTGCTTGTTTTAGTCCATAAAGCGACTTAACAAGTTTACACACCATTTTTTCTTTACCTGGAACCACAAACCCTTCAGGTTGTTCCATGTAAATTTCTTCCTCCAAATCCCAGTTTAAGAACGCTGTCTTAACGTCCATTTGATGGATTTCAAGACCATACACAGCGGCTAACGCTATTAACATACTTATGGATGTTATTCTGGTTACCGGCGAGTATGTGTCAAAGTAGTCAAGACCTTCTTGTTGTCTATAACCTTTAACAACAAGCCTTACCTTGTACTTGTCAATAGTGCCATCAGCTTTGATTTTCCTTTTGAAAATCCACTTAGAACCTAATGGTTTGTTTCCAGGAGGAAGATCAACCAACTCCCAAGTATGGTTGCTTAAAATAGATTCTATTTCACTATTGACTGCCTCTTTCCAAAATGGAGAGTCTGAAGAAGACATTGCTTCTTTAAACGTCCGAGGCTCACTTTCCAAAAGAAAAGTGACAAAGTCATCTCCAAATGAAGTAGAAGTTCTTCGACGCTTGCTCCGTCTTGGTTCTTCCTCATTTGGTGACTTTCCTTCCCGAGGTCGTTTGGATCTTTCACCAACTGACTCACATTCCTTCTTATACGGATATATGGTTTCAAAGAATTCAGCATTATCTGATTCCATCACCGTATTAACATGAATGTCGGGATTTTCTGATTTATGAACCAGAAACCGATATGCTTTACTGTTTCTAGCATACCCAATGAAAACACAATCAACTGTTTTCGGTCCAATCTTAACCCTTTTGGGTTTTGGGACTTGCACTTTAGCCAAACACCCCCACACTTTGAAGTAATTCAAGTTGGGCTTCCTTCCTTTCCACTTTTCATAAGGAATGGACAGTGTTTTGCTATGGGGAACTCGATTGAGTATTTGATTAGCCGTGAATAAGGCTTCCCCCCACAAGTTCTGGGGTAGACCCGAACTTATCAACAAAGAATTCATCATCTCCTTTAAGGTTCGATTTTTCTTTTCCGCAATCCCATTAGATTGAGGCGTGTAGGGGGCAGTTGTTTGATGAATAATACCATATTCCAAACACACTTGTTCAAAAGGAGATTCATATTCTCCACCCCTATCACTTCTTATCATTTTGATCTTTTTGGTAAGTTGCGTTTCAACTTCATTTTTGTATTGCTTGAATGCGTCAATTGGCTCATCTTTACTACTAAGTAAATAAACATAGCAGTAACGAGTGCTATCATCAATAAAAGTTATGAAATACTTCTTTCCACCACGAGATGGTATTGACTTCATGTCACAAATGTCCGTATGAATTAAGTCTAATGGTTCCGAATCCCCTTCAATTGACTTGTAAGGGTGTTTCGTATATTTAGACTCAATACATATTTGACATTTTGACTTTTCGCAATCAAATTTAGGCAATACTTCCAAATTGATCATTTTCCGCAAAGTTTTATAATTGACATGTCCCAAACGAGAATGGCACAAATTATTTGACTCAAGTAAATAACAAGAAGCTGCAGTTTTATTCATATTATCAATGGCCATTAGATTGAGTTTAAAAAGGCCCTCATTCAGGTAGCCTTTTCCTACATACAGCTCATTCTTAGTTATTACAACCTTGTCAGAGACAAACACACACTTAAACCCGTTCTTAACGAGAAGTGCAGTTGACACCAAGTTCTTCCTTATTTCAGGAACGTGTAGAACATTGGTCAGAGTCACAACCTTGCCAGACGTCATCTTGAGGTATATCTTTCCATATCCCTCAATTTTTGCCGTTGCAGAATTGCCCATAGAGAGCGCCTCATCAGGTCCAGCGGGAGCATATGAAGCAAAGGCTTCCTTCACAGCACAAACATGGCGGGTGGCTCCTGAATCAATCCACCACTCCTTAGGATTTCCAACTAAGTTGCATTCAGAAATCATAACGCACAGATCAATGTCTTGCACTCCTTGAGACAAATTATTGTCTTCAACCATGTTTGCTTGACCTTTTTCCTTTTTCATGTCCTTCTTTGCAGTACGACAGTCTACGGACTTATGTCCACTCTTGCCACAATTGTAGCAATTTCCCTTGAACTTTTTCTTGGCAGGGTTGGTCTTCCCTCCAGAAGGCTTCTCCCTCTTATTTGGATTATGCTCAACAATATTTGCTCCCGCTATTGTAGCATTTCCACGAGCCTTCTTTTCAGCTGATTTGTTGTCCTCTTCGATTCTTAAGCGAACAATCAAATCTTCAAGGGTCATCTCCTTGCGCTTATGTTTCAAGTAATTTTTAAAGTCCTTCCACAAAGGAGGTAACTTTTCAATCATGGTTGCAACTTGAAACGCCTCGTTGATCTCCAAACCTTCAAAATAAAGTTTGTTAGCAATAATATAATTAATACTTTCAACATAAGTATTAATCAGGATCAAACCTTCAGCAAGGAGATCATGTATAATGACTTGAAGTTCTTGGACTTGGATCACAACAGATTTGTTATCCACCATTTTATAATCCAGAAATTTGGCAGCCACAAATTTCTTCAGTCCAGCATCTTCAGTCTTATACTTCTTTTCCAACGCATCCCACAGTTTCTTAGACGTTTCAACGTTACTATAAACGTTGTACAAGTCATCTTCCAAGCCACTAAGAATATAATTCTTGCATAGGAAGTCAGAATGAGTCCAAGCCTCAATCACGAGGAAGCGTTCGTTTTCAGGTGTTTCATCATTCAGGACTAGAGCATCCTCCTTAATAAACATTTGCAGGCTTAAGGTGGTCAGATAAAAGAACATCTTTTGCTGCCATCTCTTAAAGTCCACACCCGAAAACTTCCCTAGCTTTTCTGCAGGTGGCATAACCGTTGCAGCAGCACGGCTAGGCCCAGCAGTACCAGAAACTGTGGTAGCATTAGCACTCCCAGCAGGGACAGTTGTATCCACTCCGTTTGTCATTTTTACAAAATGACACGAGCAGAAACAAAATCAATAAACTGTTTAAGCAATTGGAGTAGAAAAAACCACGAAGTTTTTTAGTCTCCACAAACAGATTATTTCACAGTAATTAGGAGTAGAAAAACCACAAAGGTTTTAATCCTCACGAGCAGAGTAATATGCAGCACAGGAGTAGAAAACCACAAAGGTTTTAGTCTCCCCGAGCAGATTATTATGCAGTACAGGAGTAGAAAACCACAAAGGTTTTAGTCTCCTCGAACCGTCTCCTTAATCAATATTTATTTAAGCGCAGAAAATAAATATCACTAGATTTCTTAAGCTTGTTGGTTCCTGCACTTCAAATAAGTTAGGAGATACAAAACCTGCAGTAAATAATCTGTTAGTATAGGACGATCCCGAGCCCACAAGTTACTTGTGTCTCCTTAAGAAATCTAACCCCCCTCACGATGCCCAAGGTTCACGGGTTAATTTCTCCCAGGATGGAACGGGATAACAGTTCTACCGTAGCGGCACTTCAAACGGTTAGAATACGGCGAACACAAAGGAACGGAGCAAATGACACGACTCACTTAATATACAGAAAGGAAGGGGATGCAGTGAGATATGCTTTCTGTCAGTGATTTTCTCTGCCCGAGTGTTTCTATCTTCTGCCCGAAGTACTCACTATCTGTCCGAGTTTGAGTCTATACCTCTGTCCGAGGTTGAGTCTCTCTTCTTAGAGTTTCAGTCTATGTCTATCTATATTATCTATCGTCTGTCTGTCGTGATCAAGGACTGACAAATGATCAGTTTATATAGACATCCAAGGGCGGTGAAGAGACACACCTGGTGATTAATGAGAAAACGTGGGAGACTTAATTGTCCACTAATGACTGACTTCAATGTGGAGCAATTAATCTACCATTAATGACTGGCTTTAATGTGGAGGAATTAATCCACCACTAATGACTGACATTAATGAGAAGACGTGGAGGGAAAGTATGGAGGAATTCATCTGCTGATGTTGCTTCAGCTGCCCGGGTACTGAACTCACTTCAGCTGCCCGTTGCTGACTCACTTCAGCTGCCCGTTACACAAACAGAGCTGTCCGTTACACAAACGGATAAAATATTAATTAATTAATATTTTAGTTTTGTTGGTCCAAAAATTTAATTCAATCAATCATATCAATTGACCGAATCCGAATCCGAAGCCGAAGTCGAGACGAGCGACGACGACGGCGCGAGGCTTCCCTTCTTCTCAACCCTTTAAGAGCTAAGAGAAGTAAATCTCTATTTAAACCCAACAAAATCCTTTTCCTCTACCAATGTGGGAGAAAGTGCATTTCCCTACAAAAGGGAACCTTTCCCTACAAAAGGGAATCTTTTCACTTTTTACCCATTTTCCATTCACATTCTTACATTAAACCCAACATAAATAAGGGAATGAGCCATGAAGCTCTAGTTACGTGTTTCCCTGATTTTCGTATCATATATGGTCTTTTTATCCTTGAAGGAAAGTTGACATATTTATCGCTATTTTTTTTGGTAAAACACAGATACTTATATATTAATGGGGAATTTACACTCCATGCCCACAAAAATAAATTATTTACGTGTTTGTGCCCAAAAAAATTAGTTTATATGGAATACCCATACACCTCATTTTATTTATAAAAATGCCCATCTAGCATGTTTTATTTACACTATGTGCCCACCCTCCCAATTTTAACTGTATACCATTGCATTATATTGTATACCTTTTTAGTATACCAAATTAAGTATACTTCTTTTATGGATTTGAGAGTATAGTGTAACAAGTATACCATGGGAGTATATTGTATACTAGATAGGTATACAGAAGGATTTGACAGTATAGTGTAACAAGTATACCATGTGAGTATACTGTATACTAGATAGGTATACAGAAGGATGGGTATACAGTGTAAATAAGTTTGTGGGTAAAAATGTAATGGGTATGGAGATGTAAATAAGTAGGGTTTGATAGGCATTTTTGTAAATCCCCCTATATTAATATCAAGTAGATAGTACATTACCAAAAAATTTCACCTAGTGCCCTCAATAAGACATGGTCTTACCTAATTGCCCCTACTTACAAATATTTTAAGTAAATGCCCTCCACATCATACCCCCTTATGAAAGGACTATTATGCCCCCCAACTTGTGTTAATTCACGCTGAAGGTTTCCTTCTCTCTTTCCCCATTCCTGGCCTCTTTCTTTCTTCTTTGTGTGGCCCCCAACTTGTTTAATTCACGCTGAAAGATTTCCTTCTCTCTTTCCCTATTCCTGACCTCCTTCTTTCTTCTTTGTGTGCTAGAAATTTGGGATTTTTTTTTGTGTTTGCTTGATTCCAGTGATTTGAAGGTTTTTATTGCCTATGGCTATTAGATATTCATGTTTTGCATAGAGCTTAAAATCTTGACCATGGCCAAGAGTTGCATAGACTTTCTCTGCAAGTTGCTTATTGCAGTAGAGTTTAAAGTCTTGGCTATTGCCAATACTTATAGAGATGTTCTGTGTAAATTGTCGCTTCCACCAGAACTTAGAGGCTTGGCTATTGCCAAGAGTTGTAGAGACTTTGTTTCCAACTTGTTCACTGCAGTAGAGGTAGAAGTCTTGGCAATTGCCAATACTCTTAGAGTCTTTTAGTGTAAGGTCTCCCTTGCCAGAACTTAAAGTCTTGGCTATTGCCAAGAGTTGCAGACTCTTTGTCTCCAACTTGTTCACTGCAGTAGAGGTAGAAGTCTTGGCAATTGCCAATACTCTTAGAGATTTTTAGTGTAAGGTCCCCCTTGCCAGAACTTAAAGTCTTGGCTATTGCCAAGAGTTGCAGAGACTTTCTCTGCAAGTTTTGCATTGCAATATAGGTAAAAGTCTTGGCAATTGCCAATACTTGCAGAGACTATTTGTACAAGTTGCTCCTTCCACTAGAGTTTAAAGTTCTGGAAATTGTCAATAATTGCAGAGACAATTTGTACAAGTTCCCCCTTCCGCTGGAATTTAAAGTGTTGGCTATTGGCAATAGTTGTAGAGATTTTTTCTGTATTTGTAGAGACCATGGCAACAGGGCTTAAAGTCTTGGCAATAGACAAGAAGTCTCTACACAGCCTCCCATTGCAGTAGAGTTTAAAGTCTTGGCTATTGCCAATACTTTAGAGACTTTTTAGTCTTTGCAGCAGAACTTAAACTCTTGGCAATAGTTGCAGAGAACTTTACCCTTGCAACTTGAAGAAATCTTACGTTGAATCTTCTCTTGAACAAAGCAATCTGTAAAAAGAATGAGGTTTTATGGTTTTCTTGATAGCGTGAATGGAGAAAATGAATGGGAGGGACTGTGGCGCGTCTTTTTACTGATTTGTAGGGTATTTTGGTCCGAAAAAAGTTTCATTAAACGAATGAGGGCATTTTTGCTAAACATCTGTTAGTGAGGGTATTTTGGCAAACCAAAGCTTCCCGTGTCATATTTTTGCAAATGCCCCGTACATTACTGGTAGTAGCAGTGTTGCTACTCGCTTTTTTCTTTCTTTCTAAAAATGAGTGTTAATTTTCCATGCTGTTTTTTCCTTTTGCTGGATGAACAGGCTTTGGGCTCCTAAAATGTGAAGATGTTTATATTGGTGTGATTTATACTTATATAAAATTTTGAAGCCTTAATTACAAAAAAAATAGCAATATTATTGATATTACAAAATATAGCAATACATGTTACTACAGACAACTAGAAAAGAGAAAAATCTAGCTTCCACCCCACATCCCCCCCCCCCCCCCCCGATGCCGCCCCTTAACGTCTATTGTCCCCACTGCCGGATTGACTCCACTGCCACTGCCCAGGTCTGCAAAAACAGTGCAGAACAGTGCTGAAATAATGAAGATACAGTGCAGAAACGCAGAAACAATACTGAAGTGCAAAATGTTGAAACAGTGCAGAAACAATTAGATATAAAGCAGAAACAGTGCAAAAACAATGCAGAAACATCACGGAAATGCCGAAAAAGTACAGGAATAGTTACATACAGTGCAGAAATAGTGCAAAAACGCATAAATAATGTAGAAATAGTCTAGAAATTACTGCAAAATAGTGAAGACACAGTTATATACAATAAAATAAAAAAATTTTAAAAAACCAAAATAAAAATAAAAATAATGATAAGAAATAAATAAATGAAACACTAGATAAAAAAATACAATGTAGATACATTAAAGTAAAAAAAAATAATAAGAAGTAACAAATTAACTGATACATTATTAGATACTGTCTAGAAACAACATGATACACAAAAATAAGAAGAAATAAATGAAATGATATAATAGACACGATTTTAATATAGTAGATACACTACAGATACAATGTAGATACATTATAGACACAATATTGATATGGTAGAGTTCACTGCACAAAAATGGCTAACGGGTCAAGTTCAAAGCTCAAAGTGGATGTTTCTGCAAATCATAAATTCTGGGACTACTGTACGGTAAAAATTTCGTCCAGCGGCCACTTTTAACACCGGTATTTGGTTTGAGGCCACTATTTTCTTTGGTCTTACACTAGAGGCCACTTTTGGGCCTTTAACTAAATAAACATTGACTTAAGTTCTGAACATTGACTTAAGTTCAGTCCATACGGCCCCTGGACTGAAGTTTCATCTTTAAGGACTGGACTGAACTTCAGTCAACATGGCCCTGGACTGAAGTTCTATCTTTAAGGATTGAACTTCAATCCATATGGCCCTGGACTAAAGTTCAATCTTTAAGGACTGAACTTCAGTCAACATGGCCCTGGACTGAAGTTCTGTCTTTAAGGAGTGAATTTCAATCCATATGGCCCTGGACTGAAGTTTAATCTTTAAGGACTGAACTTCAATCCAGCCCCTAGACTGAAGTTCTATCTTTTAAGCGAAAGTGACCACAAACTAAATATTTTGGTATAATGGCCTGTGCCCAAAGACCAGTGGCAAAAGTGGCCTTTCGTGCACTTTCCGTCGTCTCGCGTACTGATGACATGAAAACATGTATTTGCTCTTCCTAAGGCCATCTCCAAGGGTTGCCCCTATATCCACTTTTCCCTATTTTTGGGGATATATTTAGGGAAATTTCACTCCAATGGCTCCCTATTTGTGTCCCTAAATTAAGGAGTGAATAGTGTTTTCCCAAAATTGGAGACACACTATTCATCTCCCTATTTACTATTCACCATTAAAATAATATTATTTTTATTATTTAACCTTTTAATTTATCTCTTTATATAAATGTAATTATGTTTATATAATATCTTTATATAATTAATTTTTCGTCTTAACATTGTCGTATTATTTTGAAAAGATTATAATATGTATTTAATTATTTTGTATCACAATGATTTCACTTTTATTTGAATTATCAGTTCATATATATAATCTTTAATATTTTCTTATAAATTATATTGCTTAAAATTTTATGGTACAAAATAAATTTATATTGAATATAAATTATGTGTGACAAATATGTAAAAAAAAATAAAAGATAGAATTTATTTAATGGAAATAAGAAAATAAAATTGAGATAAAGATAATAATATAATATAGAAGAGAGAGAAGAATATAAAAAAAAATATTCTTTTTAGGAGAAAAAATGGGAAAATTGTTGGAGTAAGTATACCCTATTTTAAGAATTTT
Organism: Petunia x hybrida; assembly: GCA_037355625.1. Taxonomy (NCBI): domain Eukaryota; kingdom Viridiplantae; phylum Streptophyta; class Magnoliopsida; order Solanales; family Solanaceae; genus Petunia; species Petunia x hybrida. Next base: position 4,683,653 of record JBBBVM010000023.1, on the reverse strand, counting down.
CCTATTTTAGGAAAAAAAATGGGGAAATGGCTGGAGATGCCTAAGACATACACAGACGATATTCTTTTATCGGAAAAGGGTCAAATTTGCCCCTGAACTATTGGAAATAGGGCAAATATACCCTCCATTTGAAAACGGTCTCAAAAATGCCCTTACTGCTGGTGAATTGGTTCATTTATACCCTTATTCTCTAACGGAATCCAAGTCACATTTAGCCCCATTTTAAAAACTATTTTTTTGATGAGTTAAGATTTTTTGTCCTTGTAAAACACTAATATTTTCAATCCACATCACCACCTTTCCTTCTTCACTTTAATAAAATGATCCAAATTTTGTTATCTTAATCGCTAATCAAACTGCACTTAAAGACAATTAACATCCTACAAATCAACAACAAAATGTAAAGCATTGATCGGTTCAAAATATTTTTGGAGATTTCCACCATAACCTGAATCTCTCTTTACTCAAGCCCTTTCATCACACTTGGGTTTGGTTACTCTTATTCAACTTTGCACCACCGGAACAAGTACACTAATAACAAGACCAAAGAAGTTAGAGAGCGATGGTACTGATCCAGCTTCCTGCAATATCAAAGTTGCTCAACTGCTGCCTATATTGTTAATTTTACTACTACTTCTTGGATTTAAGATTTCTATTTTTTCTATTTTTTTTATTGTTTTGAGTCAAGAAGCTAAGGATATTTGTAAATTTTCTTTGAAGTTGAAAATAGTAGGGGAATGAACCCATTAATACAAAACTTTTTTGAATATTTTTAACCCATTATGCAAAATATTTTGGGAAAATTTGTCTATAACCAAAAAAGAGAACTACACCAAAAGCTGTTTACAAAACTTTCATTCTCGTGGTGAAATCCTCGCATAACCATATCTGATTTGATGAAGCATTCAAACCTGTTTTTTTGGGGTAAGTATAGACTTTAATGTATATATGGGTTTTGCAATTTTTAGGAAGTTTCAATTTTTGTAGTTTATTCAAGGCATTAAGCTAGCTGTTTATCCACCTGTTAGTCTCAACTACATTACATGTTTGTCCTCTATTTTCCTTTTGTTATTGTCAAGGGGGAGGAGAAGGAAATGTGGTGATGTTGATTAAAATATTAGTGGTTTACAAGGACAAAAAATTCAACTCATCAAAAAAAATAGTTTTTAAAATGGGGCGAAATGTGACTTGGAATCTGTTAGAGAGGAAGGGTATAAATGAACCAATTCACCAACAATAAGGGTATTTTTGAGACCGTTTTCAAACGGAGGGTATATTTGACCCATTTCCAATAGTTCAGGAGCAAATTTGACCCTTTTCCGATTCTTTTATAGTCATTGCTCTGCTCCCACAAATCTGACAAGTGCAAAGTTCAAACAACAAATAGTAGAATTCACAACCAAAAGTATTTTGTAGAAGCTGGTGGCAGAAATTGAAAAGCACACATCGAAACAGGAAAATTTCTCCAACTCATTTATTTTACACGTTCTTAAAAATGCTTGACCTTCAATTAAAACATATAAAAAAACACACAAAGACATGAGAATCGATGCGGAAACTTCAATTGCCCTGGAATTGAAGCATTGTAGCAAGAAACTCACGTACCACCAACGCCACCTGTAGTATCAGAAGAAATCATGGAAAAAGGAAGTTCACAAACAACAACAGTATCCCCAAATTTAGAAGCACAAGGAGAAGCTCTGACACCGTGCCGGAGAAAGTCTCGGTGGATATTCTGTTATGTGATTTTGAGGGAGGGGAGGAGGAGAAGTGAAATTAGAGGAAATAGGAAGAAGAAGCAGGGGCGGATCCAGGATTCGAAGATTGCGGGTGCCATTCACCATATCTACTGTTACCCATAAAGGCCAAATAGGAAGGGTGGATCGGGCCGGACGTTCAATTTTTTGTTACTTCAACTAGCTTTAGTTCAATTATCCATTTTCACGCTTTATTTTTATTTTATATTATGAAAGATCATTACAAAAATAATTAAAAAAAAATGAAAGAGCGTCTCAATTAGAAAATTTGCTTAAAAGTAGCATAATTATTATGATTGACTAGACTAATTTACCTTCAATAATCTAATGTTAATTTCTTCATCATAAATGTTAAGTTAGCAATTCTTTGTCTAAAAATAACTTCAGATTTCCTATCTACGAGAATTCACTCAAAAGATCTATTAATCAAGCTACTTAATTATTCAAAAGTCAATAACAAATATTACTCAAATTATTCTTTATATTGAAAAAGAATAACTATATATTAAGAGCATGTTTGACATTGCTGTCAAAAAATGCTTATTTTGAGAAGTACTTTTGGATAATAAACAGTTTGCATTTGGCTAACTCTTTGGTGAAGTAATTTTGATAAATAATTTGTGTTTGGATAATCTTAACAAAAAGTACTTTTGAGTGTCAAATTACGAAAAGAGCATCCAAATTTATTTTACTTTTGGATCATTAGAAACAAAAAAAAAATTAAATATTTATCATAAAAAATTTTAATTAAAAAATTTATTTAGTTAAAATGTAAAACATAAAGTAAAAGATATAAATTTAAGTTTTTGAACTATATAAAATTAATTAAATCAAAGTGATTACAAAATTATGATTTTCTATGGTTGAGAGAAATACCTAGAAATAAAAACTAGTCCTAAATAAAAGAGGATTTCTAAAAGTACGTATAAGGAAAAAAATAGGAAAAGTGAAATATAATTTTATTTTAAAAGTGATATGGTTAACTAATGAAGGATAATTTGATAAATATGAATTTTTGGTAAGGATAATTTTGTGTTGAAAAAATTAACAAACTGCTTCTGCTTCTTGGAAGAAGCAGATATTTGTAGCTTCTCCCTAACAGTAGAAAAACTGCTTTTTTTTTTTGTTAGCCAAACACCTAAAAAAAATTAAAAAGTACTTATTTTGAAAAAAAAAGTACTTTTGAATTCGGAGAACCAATTGCAAACACGCAATAATTGAAATTAATTCAAGTTATTTAACAAAAAAAAATTGGTCATAACATAAGATATTATAGTAGAACTAAATTAAAGAAAACAACAATAAAAGAAATAAAGAAGAGGGAGAAGAGGAATAAAAGAGAGAGAAAAAGAGATTTAGCAAATAAAAGGGAAAAAAGAAAAAAAGGGAAAAGAAAAGAGATGCCCTATTGGTTAGGTTAGGTGGGAATAGTACTTGTTGCAACTGTGCAAAGCAATGTTTTAAAAAGCGTGGGCGCGACGTGTTTTACCTGATATGGGGCGAGACGTAAGCCCCGAGGCACTGGGCGTAAGTCCCACAGATCTCTAATATTTAATATCTTATATAATAAAATAATTCACATAAATATTTTTAAGAAAAATAAATCACATAAAAATGGTAAAATTACGTAGAAACTGTAGAAATTCAAACATTATGTTAGGCTAAGAGTAAAAAATTACGTAGAACTAAGAAATAATAAAAATTTTTAAGAATTTAATTAGCAAGTTGATATTTGAGTGTAGGAATTACATAGAAAATTTATTGATTTTTTTTTTAAATTTTGATTTTTTTTAGGATTTATACCCCGAGACTCGCCCAACGCACCCCAAATACGCCCCGAATTCTGGGGCTTACGCCTTCAGAATCTACGCTTTGGTATGCCGCCGTGGAAACGCCTTTGAAAACAAGGGTGCAAAGCAATAATAGTCAAGAGCTTAAAAAGTTCCATCCAGGGGATTCGAAGCCATCTTTTGGGTCCAAGTATGACAATATTGCCAATGGCACCAAGGCAGCTTCATGCTTAGTGGGTGCCAATTGTTTTATTTGTATTAACTTGTAGTAAATCTTGTATAAATATATCTATATATAACGTTTCAATCGAAACTAGCGGGTGCTGTGGTATCCTCTATCTCCCCTTAAAATTCGTCCCTAGCAAAAAAGTAGGATTTTGCTATATTAGGCTATTTTTTGCTATTATTGGTAATTAAGTTCTCCTTTACTCCATATTGAGTAATTTTACTAAAATATTTTTATATATTATAAATAGCTTCTCAAAAAGTGTACTTTTGCAACATTCACAATTTAGGCTTTTATTGACTAGTTTTGTGAGACCTAAGTTTTAGTTATTTCTTGTGTGAACCTCTTTAAGAAATATTGTCATATCAAGGCACAAATACACAGTTCTTTAAAGGAAAAAAAGAAGAAGATCTTTTTAGTGGGGTTTTTGGGATTTCAGCTATTTGTGGTGGGATTGTTAATAAATATATGCTTCATATACAATAAACCCCAGATGTACCTTTCAATCACTCTCTCTCTCTCATGGCTAATGATTGCATTGTATAACAGTTTAAGACTTTTCATAGCGTTATAGTGTTAAAAATATGCTAGATCCGGTCAAATCCTTCATTCATTCTTCTCTTTGGGTGGCATATAATATCAACTTTCGACGTGTATAACTAACGAAGAAAATCCTGAGGTATAAAATACCAGATCAACTCAATTCCTAAAATCTTCTCTTTGAGGGGAACATAACATCAGTTTTTAAGGTAAATCAATGAGGAAAATAATTAACCAATAATAGTGTGACATATAGTACTCTTCTTGAATGCAAGCAACGGTTTATCTGATTGTTTAGTCAAATTATTACTAAAAAATTCAATAAAAAAGAGATTTAGATAGTTGATATTTCAATCGTCATTATTAATGTATGTACCCTCTATTCCAACCTTCTTTAATTATGTAGTCCTGCTATTTTAGTTTATCCTTCCACTTCTGACCGTAATCGTTGCTATAATAGCGTCATCATTTTATAATATTGGTATAATTTCGCTGGAATTGGTTGTCCTATAATTTTGTTTGTTAATAAAAAACCCAACAAGAAAAATATAACACAATTGTTTGACATTAGAGTAAATAATTGAGCTATGTACCTACTTTATTCTTACATTTGACTAGTGAGTGTAAAACGCTTCTACTACCAACCATAGACTCACGGTTTTGATAATTAGAACTCTTTAGGTATTTAAAATTTAAAATGGATGTAAACTTTTATGATTTCCTGGCGTTCCAAAAATAATCAGTCTCACAAAAAGTTTATACAATTTTACACCACTGGAGAATTTGAACTGTTGTCTTCGTAGTACCTGGAAAATCTAAAAATAGTACTCATCATACGCTTATGTCATTTTTTCAGTGTTGTTTGGATTCGTTTGGGTTATAATTTGTGAAATAATTAGCTCGAAACACATTCTATAAAAAGAAATATAACCATGTATTCAGATTGTGTTTGAATTTGTCTTTAAAAACTGACTGCATCGAATTAATTCAACACAACAATAATTTGTATTTTTACTTCAGTTTAGCTGGATGTACAAACGAAAATAATGGAGAGAAGTTCTCCATGTCGAGTTAAAACCACGATTACTATGGTTTTATGACCTTGTTTGTTACTCCCTCCGTTCCACTTTATGTGTCATAGTTTGATTCGGCACAAAGTTTAAGAAATAAAGGAAGACTTTTGAAACTTGTGGTGTAAAATGAGACAAAGAAGATTGTGTGGTTGTAAATCATTTCAGTAATGGCAAAACTGTAATTTTGAATTTAAATTGTTACCAAATTTAGAATGCTGACATTCTTTTTGGAACAGACGAAAAAGGAAATGCTGCCACATAAATTGGAACGGAGGGAGTACTAAATAAGAAAAAAAAAGGAAGAAACTCAGCGCATGGTGAATTTAAATATTCTTCTGTTTTCAATCCCAACAGATCCATTTTTGAAGGATCAAAGTAAGACAATCAGAAACTCAGTATATCCATTAAAGAATGAAATATACTCTAATATATTGTGAGTAGTAGACTTTTAGGATAGGTAGGCTTAGAACAATAACTGGAAGAATACAAAATGGCTAAAGTCCACCCTAAATTATAGCTTTATCTTCAACTTGACACTTTAACTTTGCGGAGGTCCTAATACCCCCTCGAACAATTTACAAGTGGTATTAATATCCCCTTTCCAGATCAACTCCAGTTTTAACAAAGAGAGTTATTTGCACGCACCAATCACTGATTACCACGTGTCAAATGATAAAAATATTTAAAATTAAAAATAAGTTATAAATTCCTTTTACATATACCCACAACAACACCCAACCCACTCCACCAACACCCTCTTTTTCTTCCTCCCGTAACCCCACATATCCTCTTCCTCACTATCTGTATGTCTCCATTCATGGACAAATGAAATCAGGCCACACCATTTCAATCAATGTTTAAGAGAGCTGGAATGCTGTAACTTTAATTATCTTGCAATAGTAAAAAATCACCTTTTCCCTTCTCCCTTCCCTGATACAATATTTGTTCTAATAGTCAATCCTATAGCTAATAATTGTTTTAACTCAAGTTTGTTCATTTTAAAGCCAGACAACTTTATTTAATTTGGAAAAGATGGAATGTGTTGCATTCATAATTAGCGTGATGGCTATTAGATTAAAGAACGGGTCCTGCGAAATAAACAAAAATAAGCTTACTATTTTGAAAATTGTAGGTTTTGGAATGGTAGGAAATGATTCTAGTGAGATTTGTATCAATGGAGAAAGAATAGAGAGATGAGAGAGGAGAGAAGGCGGGGAGGGAGAATTGGGTTTGTTTGTATCAATGGAAATGATTCAGAGTTGTTGGGGACTGTGGAAATGGAAGTGTTGGGGTGGTGGAGGGGTTGGGGAAGAAGGAGTAAGAGAAGAAAGAAAAAAAAAAAATGAAATTAAAAAAAACGATGAGAAGAAGAAAACGTTTAGGAAAAATACATTTAATAAAAAAAGTATAACATTTTATTGTCTTGTTTTGGCTTCTCACTCTCTTTAAGAGAGTGATATTCACTCTCTATGCCACGTAGGCCAGCAAGGTTCTAATAATACCATTACAAAGTTGTTTAAGGTGGTACTAGGACCCTCGCAAAGATAAAGTGTCACGTTGGGAAAAAAGTTATAGTTTAGGGTGTACATTAGTCATTTTGCCAATATTTTACTTAGCTAAGCTGTTGAGTGTTGAGTAGATCTGCGAAAATATAGGGGGGAGTAGGATGAAAACTTAACATTAATTAATTAATAAAAGATACTACAGTCTAATGGTTGTAACTTGTAATTTTACATTGCACGGTTTAAGAGTCGGTTTGAGTCAGCTGACTAATAGTACTCAACAAATATTAACGGGTCGTTTGGTTGAGATAGAGTTTATGCGGGTATTAACAATGTATGTATTAGTAATACGGGTATTAGCAATATGTGTATTAATAATGTGTGTATTAATAGTGCAGGTATTAGTAATGTAGGTATTAGCTATGCATATATTATAACGTAGGGATTATTTCTTGAATCACTAATATATTATAAATTAATATACAATGTTATAATTTAAAATATTTAGTTACTCCTTAAATATAATTTTAAAATATCCTTATTATTATGAGGGGTATTTTTGTCATTTTTAATTTTAATACCTGCATTATTAATACCCGCATTATTAATACCACCTTCTACCCCGCATAAAATAATACATAGATTCCCGCATAACTAATGCGGGTATTAGCTATGCGGAAAAGGAAATTGTGAACCAAACATTGTATTAGTAATGCTATGTTTTATGTGGAAAAGGAAAAGACCAACCAAACATGGTATTATAATGCTAAATTTTGTGCAACTATCAAAGGAGAAACCAAACAATGTATTAATAATACCAAGACTTTATGAGGGTATTAAATTAGTGCTAGTGCTAACCAAACGACCCCTAAGTGTTTAAAATTACTTTAGGTATTTGAAAACTGATTTTATAACTCCGGATATATTATACCCCATCTATGAATCTACCCTTTCTCCTAATAAATAAATAAGTTACATATAGCGCTAATATAATCCAAAATTAAAAACTCTAAAATAGATTATCATTCATCTGTATAAGAGCTCCATTTCCAAAACGCAAATGGCCTCGTGACACAAATATGAGACACAAGCTTTGAAGATTACTCTAGTGCCAAAAACAGCTAAACCAACAACAGTCAAAAAATTCAGGCCTATTGTTTGCTGTTCAGTTTTGTACAAGATTATTGCTAAAGTGTTGACAGCTAGATTACAAAAAGTCATGCCTAATATTATTTGTGAGAGTCAGTCAGGGTTCATTCCAGGTAGAAAAATTGCAGACAATATCATTCTGGCACATGAGTTAGTCAAAGCCTATGCTAGGAAGCACAACTCTCCAAGAGTAATGATCAAGGTGGATCTCCAAATAACTTATGACTCAGTGGAGTGGGTGTATCTACAACAGGTGATGGAAGCTCTAAATTTCCCAAGCTTGTTCATTAAATGAGTGATGAGCCTTGTCTCTATTGTCAACTATACTATCATTGGTAAATGGAGAATACTCAAAACCATTTGATGCTGCTAGAGGGCTTAGGCAGGGAGACCCTATCTCCCCATTTTTGTTTGCAATAGCCATGGAGTACTTGAGCAGGAGCCTGAGTGAAATGCAAGACCATAAGTCTTTCAAATTCCACCCTAAGTGCTCCAAACTAGGCATCACTCATCTATGTTTTGCAGATGATCTCTTGCTGTTTGCTAGAGGTGATATACAATCAGTAACCCTGCTCCAGAGCTGTTTCACAAGATTCTCCAAAGCATCAGATCTTCAAGCTAACTTAACCAAAAGTTCTATTTACTTTGGGGGAGTTTCAGATAATGTTAGAGAGCAAATATATAGCAACACTGCTAGGATATAGCATTGGGGAGCTACCTTTCAGGCATCTTGACATACCCTTAGATATCATGAAACTGAAAACAACCCAATGGATGCCACTGATTGAGAAGATTGTGGCCAAGATTACATCTTGGACTGCAAAAAAGCTTACTTATGCAGGAAGGATCCAGCTAGTGCAGACAGTCATTTTTGGAGTTCAATCTTATTGGGCCCAGCTGTTTATCCTACCAGCAAAGGTGATGAAGCTGATTGATGAACACTGCAGAAGCTATATCTAGAGTGGCTCAAACCATCTCACCAAAAGAGCTTTAGTAGTCTGGGATAGAATGACTTTGCCAAAGTCAGCTGGGGGATATAGCATCATCAAGATAAAATTGTAGAATAGAGCAGCAATAGCAAAAATATGCTGGGACTTGGCAAACGAAGCCGACAAGCTTTGGATCAAGTGGGTGTATATATACTACATAAAGGGTAGAAGAATTAAAGATATGCCTCCTCCAAAGCAAGGCAGCTGGATGGTGAGGAAAATACTTAATGCCAGAGAACACTTGCACCTTGTCCAAACTGTAGGCCAACAGAAGCATAGCATGATTAGAGCCATTTACCTGCAAATGCAAGGGGATCACCCTAGAGTGCACTGAAAAATATGGTGCTGCAGAACCAAGCAAGGCCTAGAGCAGTCTTCACACTGCGGCTAGTGCAATAAGGGAGGGTCCTAACAGCAGACAGACTAGTGAAGTGGGGTATGAATGTAGAACCAACTTGTTGCCTATGCCAAGCTGCCCCAGAAACAAGAGATCACCTGGTCTTACAATGCAACTATGCAAAATTAGTATGGAGAAAGTTAATGCAATGGAGTGTCTGCTGGATTTGATAGAGAATAATTGGGCAAGACAAGAACAACACCTGCTGAATCACATGAAAAGGCAGGTCAAAGAAGGCCAGATTTCTGAAGGTTATTTATGCTGAGTACATCCATGCCATATGGAAATAGAGATACTTCATAGTATTTGAGGGAAGCCAGAAGGAATGGTCTGTAATTGCTAAAGCCATTGCCTGTATGAATTGCTTTAGAGCTAGCTCAGACCTCCAGATATGGAGTAGATCTTTCCAGTTCTAGATTCAACTGTTATGTTAGCTCAGAGTTACTTTAGAGTTGTTTACATTTATTGTATAGAGTAGCAGGGATCAGAGGTATTATGATAGTCTTAACAGTATGTTTTTAGTCAGTTTAAGTCAAGTTAGCTCAAAGATAGGATCAGCTGCAACTTGCTTTGCATTTTCAACTCTCTGATGATTAATACAATTATTAGTTACCTAAAAAAAAAGATTGAAGCATGATGATCACCTTTGATTCTTGGAGCTTTTTCATTTTACTTTTCCTTGTTTTTCTTTTCGCACCTTTACGTAATCCGTTGAAAGATTAATTCTAATTAATACTATTTTCTACTATATTCTTAGTACTTTTGATTTCTTAACAGAGAGACTTTCTTATGATATTAAGTATACTTATATATTATATCATAAGTACTTATCAATCATATGTATATTTTTTAGTCATCTATAACATTTAATAAGTTTAAATTTTAAAAATGCACATCATAAAGAAAGAGAGAGAACACTACTAGAAATAACGCATTTTTCGAGGGTCATGTAGCGAGGGACAACCCTCGCTGGAGCGGTACCGAAAAACGTCTCTCGGTGGAGCCTCACTACAGTTTTGATGAATAAAAAATAATTATTTAACTCAAATTTAGCTTGAGAATTCTCTCGCTGAAATTAGTGGAAAAATAAATTATAAAAATAATGTATAAGAAATTGAAAGTTGAATTGAAAAACACAAAATATTTTAAATGTCAGCGAAGTAATGCCCCAGCTGTAATAAAAATTCAAACCATGTGGTTCCTCAGCGAGGGACTGCCCTAGCTGAATTTTTTTTTAAAAATAAAATCGCCCTTTTCAGCGAGGGAATTCCCAAGCTACTCTCGAAACATATACCCACTTTATCTCACTTCCATATACCCGTACCCCCACTTCTTCTTTAACCAAAATACCTCCCCAACCAAAAAACCCATCCCCGACTGTTAACCACATCCCCACTGTCTATTTAATTTTCCCGATCAAGTAAGACTTCCGTTAACCCCATCCCCGCTGTAGCGTTCCCCATCCCCTTTAACCCCGTTTGTTTGGTTCCCCATTTTGATAACTTTTTGTTTTTATGTTTTTACAGCATCACCGGCTCCCCTCACTGTCACTGACAACATTTTTGAAGGTTAATTTTTTTCAGTTTATTTAATTATATTATTTTTTTATTTTTATTTTTTGATATTTTAGTTAAAATTGCATATGTATTTGTTAGTTAATATTTTTTTGATATTATTTGCATATATATTTTTTGTTATTTTAGTTAAATTGAATTTGTTATGTTTAGGGCTAAATGTTATATAAAAACTATTATAAATTCATAAAGTTGGAATTGAATTGGTGTGGAATTAAAATGATTATCCTACACTATATTGAAATTGAATTGGATAGCGGACCTAGAGATGGAACGCTAAAGGGACCGTGAAGAAATAAAGAACTTACAAGCTATGGTGTAGGAGTTTATGATGGGTAAGGGACCTGACAATGACTCCCAGAAAACAGAGTAGATTCATGGTTAGTTAAACATTTGTCAAATTAGACTTTGATATGGCAAGTGGTAAGTAGTTTTGTGATGCCTTTGGTAGTTATGTTATATGCGTGTTGAACACTTATTTATGGAACAAGTATGTAGAATAGTTTAATTGCCCGTTTGTGGCTTTGTAGTTATGTTAGACAGGTTATGAAACTGTTTGAATGTCATTTTAATGGTTATTTTGATTTTGTTAGGTGTTTTATATCATGTTTCTAACATTTTATTTAGCAGGAGCGAGGAAATTCCCTCGCTGAAAATAAATAATTTCTGTAAATATTTTTTTTAGCGAGGGAACTATATGATATACTTTACCTAACACTTATTTTCGAGGGAACCACTGCGGGAGATCTCTCGGTAGTAGCAAAAAGATTCCTTCGCTGGTGTGCTCAACAAGGAGCTGAATCGCAACGCATGCGTAACGAGGAAAATTCCTTTGTATGACGTGTATTTCGAGGGATTCCCCTCGCTATTCTACCTCAAAAAATACGTTATTTCTAGTAATGGAACATATATAGTTTGTGTGATAAGAACTTTACGTTAATACTAATATGATCAGGTTCGTAAGAACTTTTTAATTCATTCTAGGTTGGATACCGAAAAGGAGTTTTGACAACGTATAGTATAGTCGTTGGAAATACTTTATTTTCTTTGTAATTTTGAAATAAAATGATCCATCGCACTACTCGAATTAACGCGTTTGCCGAGGGAGATCGGCAAGGGAGTTCCCTCTCCAAACGCGCGATGGAGAGGGAAGTCCCTAGCGACACACGCCTCGGAATTCGGCTCGTTGTTGAGCGATTTTGGCGAGGGACATCCTTAGCCAACTATTGTGTAGGCCCATTTTATTATATTGTGTCAGTTTTACTCTGCTAAGGATGTCCCTCGCCAAAACAAGGAGAAAAAAATATTTTTAGTGCACTTTGGCTAGGGAATTCCCTCTCCAAGTACAAAAATTATGTTTTTCTACACTGTTGGCTGGAGAATTCCCTCTCCAAGTATAAAAATAATATATTATTAATTCACTTTGGCTAGGGAATTCCCTCTCCAAGTACAATAAAAATATTTTTATCGTTACACTTGGCTAGGGAGTTCCCTCGCCAACCGTAGTATACCTCAAACACAAAAATCAGTAACACGATACAAAGTAGCACAGCAACAACAACAGCATAACAAAGCAATTACAGCAGCACCAAAACGATTCACAGCATAAAAAGCACATGAAGAACAAAATTTGATGCGATTATACAGCAGCACCATTAGATTGTCACTACAACCTGTCTAACATACAAATAAAGCTATATCCGGGCAATTAAACAAGTGTACACACTTGTTTCATATCAACTAACACAAACAAATAAAACACTAAAATAATTCTTAAAACTACTAAACACGTCCCACTATCAAGTTTAATTCGACACAAAATAACAAACTACCGAGAATCATTTTCATTTCCCCTTCCCATAATATAGGTCGACACCAAGGACTCCAATTTTGCCATCTTTTCACGGTCAGCTTGGCGTTCAAGATCTTGTTCAGCTATCCTTTTCTCTATCTCTTCATGTTCCTTTTCCTGTTCCGCTAGCCTTTTCTCCATCTCATCAAATTTAGCTTGCAAAACTGGATCCACATTTTGTGTAGCACCGGAAGAAGAAGAAGATACGTAAGCATTAATAATACCTATTTTTGACGGCTTCTTGTATCACGAAGGACCAAGACCATAGGCTCTGTTTTTTTTGTTGTAGCCACCACCCGCCTCCACGAACATTGCAGCCTCTTCTTCCGGGGTGGGTTTAGCAGCACCTTCTTGTACCCCCGATCCTTGGCTTTCAGCCCATCGTTCATAAGCAGCTTTATAGTTTTCCTATAACAAAATATATAATTTTACTACAATTACTTTAAAATTTGTGATAAATAATTCAAAAAATGTTAGGAATATTTATATCTAGCTGTTGGGCACGTGGCTCGACCCATCTGACTGTTGGGCACGTGGCTTGACCCATCTGACTGGATTTCCATTTTCATCATATACATTATGGAACAACCGTTAAAATTCAATATTACTTACCGGCCAGTGTTCTACTTCCTACACAATGCAAACGGAATACGAAAACTTAAAAATGGCTTTTAATTAGTTTATAATTGGATTAAAATTTATAAAGACTTACATATTTAGCTCGATGGGTTGCCAAACTAACTGAGCCACAAGTATGCAGCGAGCCACCCTTCACCGATGCTTCTTTTTTCTTCGCTTGCTCGCTCTGGGCTATGAATTCTGGGGACTGCCAATATATTTTGAGTCTATCCCATTTTTGGGGATAAATCCAGTTCGGCACAATTCCTCTAAGTCTGAATTTTGATAATCCGTCACTCAGCCTTTGTGCTGCTTTCTTCTCAAAATTCCCCCGAACATCATAATTATATTCAGCATCCCACGAACACTTATTCTGAAACACAACATAATATAAATGAAAACTAAAAATAAAATTTAGTGTTAAAATGCCAAAATAATTAATACCTTAAACTGTTCGAACATGCGATCTCTAATGGGTGGGGGTATTTTTCCCCAGGACGGCGACCCTCTGTAAAGTGTGGAGACATGGATTCCTTTACAAGCGCAACTGCTTTCTCCGATGGAATAAACCTGCATTCCATTAAATATAATCAACTATATAAATATATATTTAATATTTTAAATAGTTTATTTTTTAAATTTTATATATAACAATACTTACCCGTCTCTAACAAGCTTGATGATCAACCTACCACGGTCATCTTTTGTTCCCACACCACCAGGTAACTGTACATTGGCAGAAGTACGTTTCTTTCTATCTTTCCTTGTAGTAGTAGTGATAGAAGGAGCAGAATTTTCCTGTGTCTAACGAACAGGTGACCCAGTGCCTGAAGGACTACTAGAACTCGGGTATGTGGCTTGTGATGGAGATGGTTCAGTACCGGTCGTGGCAGGGGATGCAGAAGGGATATGCTGGGGACGTATACTAGGCGTAGGTATCATCATCATACTAGACGTCCCCGGTGCTGAAAATATATGAACTGAAGGGCCTGGTACATGCACAGGCTGGGGGGAAGTAGCCTACTAGAGGCATAGAATGGAAAGAGGGGCCAGCATGCTGGCCAAACTGATAGTGGGGGCCCGGCGGTGGCATAGACTGAAATGATGTAGCAGGTGCATGTGTAGGATGGAATACTGGAGTGCTGGGGCGCCCGGTAAAAAAATGTGGAGGATATGTACTTACTAAGCCGAGCAGTTTTGTAGTCGATGTCAATGCTGGCATCGGAGATGTAGTATGCCTGGCTGAAGATGATGTTGTACAACTGGAAGTCCGACCACCACGGGTCTTGGGACCCTTCCTCCCTCGAGATGCCATATCTGAAAAAAAAATTACATTAATATCAATAAAAACTCAAATGTATTAAAAAAAATTATTATAAACACTATGGATAACCTTAGTCAATTAAAGAAACGTAACTAAACATATTTCAAAAAAAAATAATATTGTAAGTAAATATACTTATACTAACATCAGTCATCATCGCTTGCTTCTGTTTCATCAATTAATTCATCCTCAATTGAATCATTTTCTTCAATAAACTCTTCCTCTTCGTTTGCCAAAGATGTCTCCATAGTCTGTGTGAAGGTTTCATAATCAAATTCTTCAAAATACTCCACACCCTGATGCAACTCATCGGGTAATTCTTCATCCACAGTATCCTGCACGCTAAATATTTCATTTTGGTATGCTTCATCCAATGCATCATACACCTCCACTCTTCCAACTGACTTGCCTTTTTAAAACAACCCACCAATTCGCTTTAGCCTTGTTCTTGACCTTATTTTTGCACCTTGGGTAAGGAACGTAGTACACTTGTTTCACGTTCTGAGCAATAATGAATGGATCGTAATGTGCATACCTTTTGGTGTGATTGACCTCAACTATATTATATTTCGGATGCACCTTTGTACCTTTATGTGGGGTTGGATCAAACCACTCACACCGAAAGAGCACCAATTTTTTTATAAGGAGAACCATTAAAATCTAGCTCTAATATTTCTTTGATCACACCATAGTAGCCAAAACTACCTTCACCTGTGCCTGTATTAACCCACACCCCGCAATTAAAGGTTTTCTTCCCCATGAACCATTCTTCAGTATGAAAATTAAACTCATTGATAAATACTTAGACATCCGTTTGTACTTATAAACCGGGCCTAAGGCTAAATCACAGAACAGTGGATGATCGACTCCATTGTCAGGATTGTAAACCTAAATGGTGTCATGGCAATTTATTAGTTAGAATATACGTGGCATAATTTGAAATAGATTTTCTTCAAGACATGGTATGATTAAATTCAAAAATTCTTACGTATTCTCTAAACCACTCTGAGAAATTATCAGTAACAGCGTCATGCCCAAAGCAACTTACATATAACCTGCTAGGCACAAGAAAAAATACCAGTTGATCAACTGTCTCCTTTGCCCTCGAATTTATGTTAATTGTAGAAATTGACAATTACCTGTAAAAGGGCTGCACTTCGGGACAGTTCAACAATACATGTGTCGTAGCTACTTTTCTATCGATGTTGTTGAATTCTTTTTGCGAACCCTGTTTTGATCCTCTACCAGGATGATTGAATATGGAAAATTGCGGATACAATGCATTTCCGCTCCCACCATCGTCATGCCGATTCGGCCTACTCCTTAGAGATGACACATCTTCCCCAGAATAATAGGAACAGAAATGGAAAGTTATCCTAACAAGATACGCCTCGCATATCGACCCCTTAATTCTACTTCTATTTTTTGCTGACCGCTTACACTTACCAACAATCCTGCACAACATATTTCATTATATAATTTGTATAGATATTTAAAAAAAAATAAAAATTAAGCCACAAACTAACCTTTCGGTGGGATACATCCATCTACCTTGTATTGGACCTCCAAGCCTTGCTTCTTCCACTAGGTGCATAGACAGATGTTCCATCACATTGAAGAAACCAGGGGGAAAGATCTTGGTCAATTTAGTTAAGATCACGGGAATATTAGCTTCCATCATCAGAAGATTTTCTTCCCTTAATGTTCCAGAACACAAGTCTTTGAAAAAAATACTCATTTCCGTAAGGGGTTTCCAAATTGTATCAGGCAACCCATTGAATGCAATTGGCAGCAAGTTTTCCATGAAAACATGATAGTCATGGCTTTTCATTGCAATCATCTTACTTTCTGTCATGTCCATACATTTGGATATATTCGAAGCGCAACCATCAGAAAACTTAATATTTTGTAGCCACTCACAAATTATTCTTCTCTCATCCAAGTCAAAAGTGTAATTACCAGTCGGCTTTCGAACCTTTATCCCATCTGATTGTAGGTGCAATTCCGGTTGCCGATAGTATGCCTGAATGTCTAACCTTGCCTTCAAGTTGTCCTTTGTTTTGTTGTTTACATCCATCACAGTGTTAAAGACAACATCAATTTTTTTTCAATGTGCATTGGATCAAGATTGTGTAGAAGAAGATTATCCTTCCAATAAGGAAGTTCCCAGAATATGCTTTGCTTCGTCCAATTGTGTGTAACACCAAAACCCGGGATTCTAGGCAATGGTTGTTTCTCCTTTGCCTTAGGATACCCCTGAACCCTGGCCCAAACTTCATGGCCATTCAACCTTTATGGAGGGTCATCAATATCATTCTTACCCCTCATGAATGCACTAGTGTTCCTCCTAAACGGATGATCATCTGGCAGGAACTGGCGTTGACAGTCGAACCATGTATTCTTACGTCCATTTTTCAAATAAAATGCTTTTGTGTCTTCCATACAAATAGGACAAGAAAACTTACCAGCAGTAGACCAACCAGACAACATTCCATACGCAGAAAAATCATTTATTGTCCACATCAAACAAGCATGCAAAATAAAATTTTGTTTAGTAGAACAATCATATGTTTCAACACCTTCGTGCCACAATATCTGTAACTCATCAATCAAAGGCTGCATAAATACATCAATCGAGCTTTTTGGGTTACTAGGACCAAGGATAATGCAAGTCAGAAAAATATATGGACTTGTCATATACATTTCTGGTGGTAGATTATACAGTGTGACAAATACAGGCCAGCAAGAATATGGGGCTGCAGAGATAGCAAATGGAGTGAACCCATCAGAACTTAAACCCAACCGGATGTTTCTAGGTTCACTAGCAAATTCAGGATAAACCCTATCAAAATGCTTCCATGCTTCGCCATCAGATGGGTGACATAGAAAACCTGGTTGTTTTGCACGTTCATGATGCCATCTCATATGAGGAGCAGAGCTCATTGACGCATACAACCTCTTCAACCTTGGTATAAGAGATAGGTAATGCATCGCTTTAACATGGATCTTTTTCTGTTTAGCATTTCTGACCGGCTTATAACGAGCCTCACTACAAAGTTTACAAAATTCAAAGCTCGCATATTTCTTATAGAATAACATGCAACCCTTCTTACAGCAATGAATTCTTTCTGAAGATAGCCCTAAAAATGAAACCAATTTTTTTGAATCGTAGTATGAGGTAGGCAGCGCCAAGTTACTTAGGTTTAGTTTATTCAACAGTGAAATGATCTCATCCATGCCTCCTTGAGATATATTATAATCTGATTTTATACTAAGCAACCTAACTGCAATGGACAACTTAGAATGCGCCGCCCCCCTCATAAAATGGACGACTAGCTTCTTCCAACTGTTCGTAAAAAAACTTCGCCTCATTATTTGGTAACTCCTCACAAGTAGGTTGAGATGGTTCTCCTTGGTACATCCCACATGCATCATTTATTATTTCATGCATAGGATAGTTATACCCGACATATGCACCGCTAACCCCAATATATTCATTTTGGTTGTTGACCTCATCGACACTAGGGTTAGACTCTCCATGTGCAGTCCACACAAAATAATTGGGCATAGATCCTTTTTTATAAAGATGTAGAACAAAGGCATCTATTCGTTGCACGTTACTACACTTGCATTTCAAACAAGGACATTTGATTTTACCCTCTCTCATATATTCCGGGAGCAATTTAGCTTTAGAAATAAAGCGCTCAACCCCATCTACGAATGATTTCCGCAAACCCATATTTTCATAAAATCTATTATACATCCAACTACGATTTTCACAAGATTCCATCTACACAAAGGTTATAAATAAATATATTTAGAATAATGCAATAAAGTATATCACTTGTACACTAGTTGTTTTTAAAATTTATTAATTTTGCTAATTAAATCTTCCCTTGTTCATGAACTATTTTTTCAACAAGTTAACTATTTTTAATTGGTTCCACGGTCAAGGTTTTCACGGATCTTTACAAAAATCTCACCAAATTAACCAACCACCATTATGCACAAATTAAGCTTGAAATTTTGAAATTACAATTATTTCCTAATTAATCAAACTCCGGCTAAACAATTATTTCCTAATTACACCACCAAAATAACCAACCGCCATTATGCACAAATTAAGCTCGAAATTTTGCAATTACAATTATTTCCTAATTAATCAAACTAAGGATAAACAATTATTTTCTAATTACAATTATTTCGTAATTACATCTCGTTCTCTAACCAACCACCATTATGCACAAATGAAGTTCAAAATTTTTCAATTACAATTATTTCCAAATCATTCAAACTAAGGCTAAACAATTATTTCCTAATTATTTTTTAATTACAATAATTTCCTAATTACATTTCTTTCTCTAATCAAAGTAAGGCTAAACAATTCCCAAACATTATACAATAAAATTTCATGATTATATATTAAACCTAATTTATTTGAGGGATAATAATAATAAAAATCATAAGGTATAAGAGAAAGTTTAATGGAGATGGTTACCTTAATGGGGAGAACCTTGCGATGGGTTGCCGGAGAAATAAAAATGGAGTCGCCGTAGTAAGTGTACTAGTGGCGTCGACAGTGTAGCAGTGAGGGAGACGGCTGAGGCAGTGAGGGAGAAAGTTTTTGTTTTGTTTGGTGTAGAGTGTGCGATTGTAAAGTGGCTGTATAACTGAAGGAGTATAAGTTTTTATTTTCTGATTGGCTAAGGAAGTCCCTCGCCAAACGCCTGACAGATCTGCAGCTTTTGATTGGCGAGGGAATTCCCAAACCAATCAGGAAAAAGAATTTTTCTTCGTTTTGCTTGGCGAGGGAACTCCCAAGCTGTTTTTTATTTTTTTAAATTTTGGCGAGGAAATTCCCAAGCCGTATAGGAGAGAGAAATTTTAATTTTTTTGGACTGGCGAGGGACTTCCCAAGCCAATATAAAAATTTTTTTTTTTAATTTTTGGCGAGAGAAAGTATTTGTCTGGCGAGGGAAGTCCTCCATTTTTTTGGCTTGGGAACTCCCTCGCCAAACGTTCCCTCGGAATTGGCCCAATTTCTAGTAGTGTCGCCGCCCTACCATAAGTACAAGATTTGCTATCCTTTTATTTTGTTTTAACTATTCAAAATGAAATCTCTCGGCTATTGTAGATTCAAACTAAATAATTTTATTAATGAGTAAGAAATTCTACTAAAATATTTTTTCTAAAAATCGAATTCAAGATCTCTCATTAACAATAAACGAATCTTAACTGTCTTATCGCATCTCTGTCAATATAATGGTACCAATTCTAACTTAATCAATATCTCACCCTAGCACGTCAATCAGGTACTCCTTTAACATAATAGTATAGGATCCAATAATAGTATCAAGATCCATGCCATTAATTTAACATACAACCCTCCTTTTAGTTGAACTTAAAAAAATAATATAAAGTGGCCAACTTGATGAATTACTGTAATAAACATTTTGTGGCTCGTCTGTATTTAAGAGTAGGGGCCCTTTTATAAAAAAAATCTTCTCTTACACATATGAACACGGCACCCTGATGCGGGGCAAATTGAGCTAAGATGTCAATCAACGAATGCCAAGCTTGAAGGATGCAAAGGACGCGAGTGAAGGGCTCCGGAACAACCTTGAAGATCATGCATTGGAGCACCATGGAAGGAGGACCGTTTAGACCCAAAGGAGAGGCTCAAGAGACACAAAGTGAGGCGCCTCAAGAGGCTTCAGGAAGGGGCGGACCGCCTCCCCAAGTGGGCGGACCGCCTGATTTATTGTCACTCTCTGGATCTCTCACTGGGCGGACCGCCTAGTGCAATGGGCGGACCGCCCACTCCCCTGTGCTGCTCCTCCAAGCCATGCAGAGGCGGACCGCCTCCCCTAGTAGGCGGGGCGCCTAGTTCCCTGAGCCTTCATCCGAGATTCCCACTATTTTGGGGTGTAATTCCAAGTATAGCCCTAGTTTACTTCTATTGTTTTGGACCACTTAAGGGGTATTTTAGACCTTTCATTATGTATTGTAGAAGACTATAAATGTCTTCCTTAGTCTTTCATTTCATGCAGACAATCTTGAATATTGATGAAACTTGAGCTATGCTCTCATTTGAACCCTTGTTGGGAACTTGAATTCAATTGGTGGAATCCAATTTGAACTTCATCCATCTTTGATCATTCTATTTGCAAGGGTCGAGTATCTCTTGAGGATAGTTGCATAGCGTAGGTGATTCCTTGACATTCCCCGAGGTGTAGCGAGACAAGTTCCTCGTTGCTACTTAGGTAATCGTTCGAGTCTCGTCTCGTTTTTATCTTTATCTTTATCGTTTCCGCATTTTCGTATCGTTTGTTGCTTCCGCCCATTTTACCCTACATCAGTTGGTATCAGAGCACGGCTAGGCTTCGTTCTTACGAATCCACGGTCTTGTTCTTGTTGTGTTTATCTTTGTGTTGTTTGTTCTTATTTTGAAGAAAAACAAAAAAATACAAAAACTTGAAAATCACAAAAAAATTGCTAGAAATCGTTGCTTGTAACGATTTTGTTGTTGTTTGTTATCGGGGATTGATTGAAATCATATTTCCGTTGATTTGGTTGGTGTAAAACACGTTTTGGAGTTGTAAAACGAATTTTTGAAAACCAAATCTCAAAGTTGAAGAATTCACAAATTTGGCTAGAACTTGTTTGTTGTTGTGAATTCTTGGATGTTTGTTATTGGGGTTTGTTCCATATAGTTAACCCATCGTTTTGATACCCCCATAACATCATTTGGAGTTGCGGATTGAAAATCGAAATTTTTGGATCTTGAAAATTTTGAAGTTTCTTGAAGAACTTGCTCCAAATTCTTGAAACAAACTTGTTTATGGTTGATTGTTGATAAAAATCATTGGGGTTTGTTTGTTATAGTCCAAAACAACTTTGAGTACCATTACATATCGAAAACTCCTTGAAAACGTTGGATTTGAAGTGCTAAACGAGCCAAAAACCAACCTTCGGACTGTGCAGTGAAGCACAGTAGGCGGACCGCCCCTCCTATAGGCGGACCGCCCCTTTTTGAGCAGCCCTCTGGATTTCTGAAGAGGCGGACCGCCCATCTTGCAGAGGCGGGGCGCCTCCTCCTGGGCTGCCTCCTTTCGGTTTCGTTTCGTGTGTTTTCGTGATCCGTTTGCTTCCGTACCTCTTTGTTAGTGTTTCTAGGGTAATTGTCCTACTTTATTAACACTAATCCTTTAACGTATTAGGGTGTTCGTGCCTAGAGGAGAGTAGACCTCAAAGAAGACTCGTAGTTTGATTTTGCTTCAAGTGCGCACCTAAATAGCCTAGCGTTCATCGAGTCCCATCAATTCCACTCTTCCCGAAGAGTATTTGGTTCTTGTGAACTTGGTTGGTTATCGAGGAGGTTGTTCAACTACGAGGAAGCCATTGAATCAAGTTTGAGTGATAAATCCCCCACCACTAAACGAGTGATCCGAGTGACATTCAAAAGTGAGGGAGCGAGTGAGGTTTTTACTCTAACTTCTTTCTTGTCTTTGATTGATATAGGTACATGGCCGGAGATGTGTACGATACCATTAAGGTGCCGGTAAGCACTTTGGCCTACCTCTTGGCCGAGGTGAGATCCATAAGCTCGAGGTTTGATCGCCTCAAAGAGGAATGGACCCCGAGTGTCCAAAATGGTACCAAAGAAGGTACTAGTGATGAAATGTTGGGCATTCCCCAACCGTTGGGCATTCCCCAACAAGTGGGCACTCCCCACAACTTGGGCATTCCCCAAGGTAATGTTGAGCAAGGTGATGAGCTTAAAACGACACTTGTGGTACGGAGGAGTTTGGGTGCCATGAGTCATGAGGAGTCGGAGCATGTGCAAAGAGAGAATCTCTTTCATGCTAGGTGTCGAGTGATGGGGCAAGTGTGCTCAATGATCATCGATTCGGGAAGTTGTGCTAACATAGTAAGTGAGACCTTGATTTCCCAATTGCAATTGCCTACTATCAAGCATCCATACCCCTACCGCTTACAATGGTTGAGTGAGTGTGGAGAGTTGAGGGTGGTGAAGCGAGCTTTGATTGAGATTAGCATTGGAAATTATCGAGATAAGGTAATGTTCGATGTGGTACCTATGCAAGCTTGCCATCTCTTGTTTGGGAGGCCATGGCAATATGATCGGAGCGTAGTGCATGATGGTAGAACCAACTCTTATACGGTCTTGCATGGTTCTAGAAAATATGTGCTTAGGCCCTTGACACCGAAGCAAGTAAGTAATGACTATAAGATTATGAGGGAGTTGAGGGAAGCGGCTAAAGCCAAGTCACCCATGGTCCTTGAGCCCGGAACCAACAATCTTATGGTCATGCCCTTGCTAGTTGGGAGTGACAAGAGTGAAGTGTCACCCGGACCTACAATTGGCCTTGAGCGAAAAATGAAAGAAGTGAGGGAAGAGGAAATCTCGAGTGAGAGTGAGGACGCACTTTGTTCTAACCATGATTTATCTTCTTCCTCTTCTATTTGTTTTGGCTTATGTGTAGGTACTCTTGGAGGCGAACTAGTGGAGCCTCAACCGGATGGTAAGAGAGAAAGACAAGAGAATGGAGCTCTACTTTGTGAGTTTCATGAAGGAGGACTTGAACAAGACACTTCAAGCGATGTGAGTACTCACGGGAGCTACTCAAAAGTAAGTGCTTCTTCACCTTCTCATGAACATGATTCTTCCTTGTCTTGTGAAGACTCAATACTAGTTGGTGCTTGTAATGCATTTGATGGAATTGCAACTAGTGTGGAGTCGATTGGTCAACTTGTGTTTGCTTGTGAACCGCTAGTAGAGAGGAATGAGAAGCCGCATCATGATGTGAGCCCGGAATTCAAAGGACCTCTCTTTAGTGAAATTGTAGTAGTTGACCTTTCTTGTGACCCTTGTTATGACGCCCCACCCATATTTGATAAAGGGGAAGATGAGTTATGTGACTCTACCCTTGTTGATATAATTGATTTTGGTGGATTAATGTGTCGTAGTAAGGTTGAGAAAGAACTTGAGGAGTCCAAATTGCATGAATTGGACAAGGTCGTCTATGATGACTCCTCAAGTGAGGGTGAAAATTCTAGTCTTGATACTATACCTTTATTTGACTATGAAATTGAGGTGCATGCTTTTGTATTCCCATTGTGTGGGGGCATCTTTAATTGTGAAGGTGATTTGTATCAAGCTAGATTTGAGAATGAGCTAGAACCTCCGTGGTGTGAGGGATTTGATCCCATAGACAACTCTTTGTTTGAAACTTCGAGTGAGGTAGATGATTCTTCTAGTGACCCTACTCTTGTTGGTTCGGGTTATGATGATGAAGAGGCCATTATTAATGCCTTCCTAGAGAGTTTACCTTGTGAGGGGGGTTGTCTCGAGGATGAAATTGGAGGTGAGGAGGTATCTCTTAGTGTGAGTATGAGGGCTCTTAAGAAGGGGAGTGGGGAATTTGATGCTAATTGTGGATTGCACTACTTTTCCTATTCCATACCATATGTTAACCACACTTTGAGACTTGGGCATGCCAAAACCGTTGTACCGCATTGTGGAAATATTGCATTGAAGGTTTGGTGTGTTGATCATGAGCTTAGGGATCATAGGCACTTTGATTGCTTAATCTTGAATGTTCTATGTCCTATTGATCTCTTTGTTTGTTGTGATTGTGAGTACTTGTCACTATGGAGCCAAGAATTTGTTGTTTCCTTTGGAGACATAAGCTTTTTAATTAGTATTGATACTTGGCTCTATCACAAGAGTGAATTTTCCATATCACTTGCTTTCACTCTTGTTGAACTTGCCTACTCGTGTAGTGGTAAGTCTTGGTGCACTAATCAACTTAGGGATCGTAGGGAATTTGATAGCTTGATCTTGCATATGCCATACCCTATTAATCTCTTTGTTTGTTCTTGTGTTGGGTGCACTTCTTTGTTGAACCAAGTAATTCCTAGTTCCTTTGGGAACATGAGCTTCTTTATGGATATTGATACTTGGTTATACCATAAGAGTGTGTTTTCCCACACTTTTGGGCACTAACCTACTCTTGTAGTAGGAACATTTTTGTGTTTTTGCTTGTCTTTGCATGTAGGCGTTGATGGACCGATTTCGAGGACGAAATCCTTTTAAGAAGGGGAGGATGATGCGGGGCAAATTGAGCTAAGATGTCAATCAACGAATGCCAAGCTTGAAGGATGCAAAGGACGCGAGTGAAGGGCTCCGGAACAACCTTGAAGATCATGCATTGGAGCACCATGGAAGGAGGACCGTTTAGACCCAAAGGAGAGGCTCAAGAGACACAAAGTGAGGCGCCTCAAGAGGCTTCAGGAAGGGGCGGACCGCCTCCCCAAGTGGGCGGACCGCCTGATTTATTGTCACTCTCTGGATCTCTCACTGGGCGGACCGCCTAGTGCAATGGGCGGACCGCCCACTCCCCTGTGCTGCTCCTCCAAGCCATGCAGAGGCGGACCGCCTCCCCTAGTAGGCGGGGCGCCTAGTTCCCTGAGCCTTCATCCGAGATTCCCACTATTTTGGGGTGTAATTCCAAGTATAGCCCTAGTTTACTTCTATTGTTTTGGACCACTTAAGGGGTATTTTAGACCTTTCATTATGTATTGTAGAAGACTATAAATGTCTTCCTTAGTCTTTCATTTCATGCAGACAATCTTGAATATTGATGAAACTTGAGCTATGCTCTCATTTGAACCCTTGTTGGGAACTTGAATTCAATTGGTGGAATCCAATTTGAACTTCATCCATCTTTGATCATTCTATTTGCAAGGGTCGAGTATCTCTTGAGGATAGTTGCATAGCGTAGGTGATTCCTTGACATTCCCCGAGGTGTAGCGAGACAAGTTCCTCGTTGCTACTTAGGTAATCGTTCGAGTCTCGTCTCGTTTTTATCTTTATCTTTATCGTTTCCGCATTTTCGTATCGTTTGTTGCTTCCGCCCATTTTACCCTACATCACACCCTATGTCACATTGTTATGTTTTACTTGCTCGCACGTCCTTAATAAACTATACTATTGTCAACGTGACTGCCTAATTCCCTATATTATAATCCAAGCTTCACAAATTTCACTATTCTCCTTCTTCCTTAGACGGCAACTCATGATATAGTCATATTTAAAGTCCTCAAAGTGCACAAACCTTTGCTATTTTCTTTTCCGATTATATGTTGTAATACTGAAGAGATATATATCCACCAAAGTAAGACAAGATTTCAAAACTAGCTAGCTATACTAATACTACTGTTCATGGAAGAAGTTCTACTAAAAGATCAATATTTTGATCATAAGCAAGTAGAATCCACCGGTTGCTTTCGTAGACATTCGATAAAATTGAAACGATACAGAGACAATTTTACCGAAATTACACTGGCGGATAATGCAGTAGACACTCCTTTATCCGGCAATAATGAAGCAACTGAAGTTAGCATGCCATCACCTAAAAAAAGGTTTGCAAATTTTTTTATTGTTTGGTGTTCATAATTTTTGTAGTGATGTTTGGGGTTGGGGGAGGGGGGTGTGAGGTTGTGATACTGGTAATTGGGGAAATAGTTATGTTAGTTTTGTATAATTGTAGTAGGAAAGGAATAAAGAAGAGAGCAATTTCAGTGCCAATTAGCGAATGTGACGGATCAAGGAGTAAAGGAGAAGTTTATCCTCCGTCAGATTCTTGGTCTTGGAGGAAGTATGGCCAAAAGCCTATTAAAGGATCACCTTATCCCAGGTAAATTAATGAATGTTCTCTATTCTTTTTCCCCTATTAATTCCTCTTAGATTTCACAAAGAGAAATTAGTATACTCACATAATATCATGTTATAGCAAAATGAGAATTTGTAAGTTCTCTCTAAACCACTATAGCAGAAGTTTCAGTTTGTCTTCTACTATTCACCAGATGGTAACATTTTGATAAAGGAAGTCAATATTCATTTATTCATGCTACATCTTCTATGTGCTTAAAAGGTTAACTATTCAGCATATTTGGGCATTGAAAGAGAAGCTCAACGATAAAAGCTAATGATAAAAAGAACCTAAGAAAGGTCGAGTGTTTGTAAGTAGGGACTGGATATTCAGAGGCATCTTTGTAGTTACCGCCGGGGTTGGTATTTGGTAAGGGGTTAATTAGATTCGTATCCTCAATCCTCGAGGGCCAATGCTCATAGCGACTATTAGATCTAATAAGTAGTACTATTAAATACTCTATAGTAGCTCATGTGGATTAGTCAATTTTGTTTATATTATCACATTGCATTGGTTGTTGCAACAGGCAATCTGACTTATAGTTAAAATTATAAATTTAATTTTTATGGAGCTTGTCATATAAAAATATTTAGGATGATTATTGGGATGTATTTATACTAACATCGGATATAACTTAGACTATTGGATATAGCGTTTGGAACTGAATGTTGCAAGTTACAACTTCACTCCCCTAGTTACTCCTTTAGCACGTGCTTGATCGGGTATACTAATGTGATTAGCCATTTCCAGAGTAGCAATAAGTAAGAGAATTAGAAATATTTGTCCAAACTGTCCTATACCTTTCCTTAAATATTCCACTTAATTAACACTTCACTAATTGAAACAATAGATTTAGAAAAAGCAACAAATCAATCATGACTTTTTATTTCTTCTGCTTGTCAAAACGACTAAAATTTGAGTCCAAGAGTAGTATTGAATACAACTATATCCTCCAACGCACTGGTTAAAATAATGAACGCAATTGTAAGCAAGGGTTTTTATTAGAGTATCGTAGAATTTATACTTTCGTCTCTTTGCAGTACTGGTTATAGCGTAGTGGGGCTCATGCCATTCATATAAATTCTGATTGTACAACATTAATGTGGATGTCCGTTAAAAAAGGATCCATTATTCACATAATACTTCTTTTATTAAACTCCCATTGCTGTTTTTGCTTTAAACTTTTGGTATGGCCACTTGTTCAGTACACCAAACCTAAAGCGACCAACGTAAGTACCTCAAAAGATTGACGGATAATCAGCTTTTCGCTCCACTTCTACTCTTTCAGCTAGTATGGAATCAAGTTCCACTTCTTTCTTTTTAGGTCTATATTCCTAAGTCCTAACTTGTACAAACAAAAGAACAAATTATCGTGCTTACCTTATTCCACTAAAAAAAGTAGCTCCATTAATGTTCTGATATTGCAAACTTTTGGAGGATTTGCTTTATTTTCTATTTCACCTTTTGTGTTTTTTTTTTTAATTATATATATAAGTAGAACTTATAAGTATATAAGTTATATTGACAATGAATTGTTATTGTTCTATTACCTTTTTTTTTTAATCAGTGATTATCTTAAAGAGCCACTTATAATTCCATTTCGAACTTAACTACTCATATTCACACATAGTATGATGAAATGAAACTAGTAAATTATAACATGTCTTATTTATTTTAAGTCATTACTCCGACTAATATCACTTATTACATGTGTAGTTATATGTTCTTGTCTTTTAAATGACCTAATTATGTAAAAAAACTTTATTTACTAAATATGGAAGTAAAATTTTTACTTTTTCTAACATTGCATGTTATGCATGCAGGGGATATTACAAGTGTAGCAGCTCAAAAGGTTGTCCAGCCAGAAAACAAGTTGAGCGTAGCCACCGTGACCCCACCATGCTCCTTATCACCTACTCCTCCGACCACAACCACACTCTTCCTCCTGCCGCCTCAAAGCACCGCCACCCCACCACCCCCACCTCCATTCCCACTACCATCCCCGCTTCCACGGATACCAATAATTCTCCTGCAGCCACTCCAGAAGATGAAGTGGCTGTCTTCACTTACCAACCCAATAATGACTTCCCCGAGATCCCGGGGGAGTTGGGTTGGTTCTCTGATATGGGCTCCACCTTGATGGAGAGCACGTCATTGGTGGGGTCCACATGGATTGATAATGACGCCGCTGTCATGTTGCCTATTGGAGAGGAGGACAAGTCTTTGTTCGGTGATCTAGGAGAGTTGCCCGAGTGTTCAGTGGTTTTTCGGCGGTATAGTGTGGATTCACCATGTATTGATTGATGGTACAGGATGATTGACAATGGACAATTTTTCACATTGAACAATGATTCACTTATATGAAGATAGGAAACTTTTTTTTTTCTTTGACTAATTTCTTATCTTTTTATGTAAAGATCTCGTAAATTTGGAAAAAGAAAAGGAGAAGCAATACATGTTTATACAACTGCATTTGTCACTTCGAATTCATTTTGGTAAACTTGTCCAACTGCTTTACAGAGTGGAGAGTGATTTACTTTATCTGACCATAACAGGTAGGTGTATACACAAACGCTAGAGATGGCGGCTTAGCTTCCATGAAAATTGTCATTTCTTTTCCTTTCTAATTTATCTTCTACTCCTATTAAGTTATTTACACCTCAAAAGCCAACCAAAGGAGGGAAAGAAGAAGACATGCGACATGTTATTGTTAGACTCTTATGATTTGGAGATAAAATATTGAGAGGAGAAAGAGACGGTGATGGAAAGATGTTAGAAAGAGAGAGTATTTGCATTCAGCTGATAATCTTAGCTCAAAGTGAGTTATACACTCACTATATATACAACCATCGTAACTACTAGCCATTTTACAGATAATAATTTACTAACTAGCCACTACATAGAACATACATCATTGCACATTTGCACGCTTATTCAATTCTGTCACACCCCTCTCAAGCTACTGTCTATGAAGATGTTTTTCATGTCTAGCTTGGACAGTAAGTAAGAATGTTAATAATATGTAAGGCTTTTTGTGAATATATCTGCTAGTTGTTCATCAGAGGTGAAAAAGAGAGAGCTTATTAATCCTTGTTGAATCTTCTCTCTAATGAAATGACTGTTAATGTCAATGTGTTTAGTCCTCTCATGAAATACAGGATTCGCTGCTATCTGCATGGTTGATTTGCTATCACAATACATTTTGATTAGAAGCTCAAGTCCTTGCTTAACTGTCTGAACAAACCAGCCAACCACACAACTTCTGCAACTGTGGAAGCTAGGGTTCTGTACTCAGCCTCAGCTGAACACCTAGAAATTGCAGCTTGCTACTTTAACTTCCATGATATTGGTAAGTTTCCATTTGATGACATATCCTTTAATTAATCTTCTAGTGTTAATACAAGAGGCTCAGTCTGTACCATAATAAGCACTAAGAATATCTTGAGCTAGATTTAATCATTAGAATTACCCGGGCTGGTGCCTGCTTCTCATACTTTAGAACTTTGATTGCAGTTTCAATATCTAAAATTGCCTCTAAGTTTTGAACTGCAAATAAGATGTGAGGCCTTGTAATGGTCAAATACAAGACCAATCTTTAATACTTGCTAGGATCTCTTTGTTTAATAACTTTGTCATTTTGCCTTCCAAAGAAACTAGCAAGATCAACAGATGTCAACTTCTGGTTCATCTCTAGTGGTGCTCCAACATGTTTAGAATCAGAAAATTCCATGTTTGATATAAGCTTCAAAGCATATTTTCTTTGGTGCATTAATATTCCCTCGTTGTTTCTAGAAAATTCAATTCCTAAGAAGTATCTTAGATCTCCCAGGTTGTCGTAAAATTGTATTGCAGTACAACTTTTGTAACCTGGATCAATTCCATGTCACTACCGGTGATGAGAAAATTCATCAATATAAATGAGCACTATTACTATCTTCCCTCCTGTCTTCTTGGTAAATAATAAATTGTCCAAACCACTTTTGAGTAGTGGTCAATTATATGTTCTATTGTCTAGATGTTTGTATAAGCTCATATAAGGACTTGATGAGCCTGCATACCTCTTTTTTATTTCATGCTTGACCAAAACCTTGTGGCATCTCCACATACACTTTCCATTCAAATATTCTTGTAGAAAATTATTGTACACATCCATTTGGTGAATGAGCTAATTCTCACTGCAACAATGGAAATGACTTATCTAGCTGTCACCATATTCACAACAGGTGAAAAAGATTCATGATAGTTAAGGGCATCTATCTAATTGTAGCCTTTTTTGCTACGAACCTTACCTTGAACATTAAGACATCACCATCTGCTTTGTATTTAATTTTATAGATCTACTTGCGACTTATTGCTTCTTTCCTTTCGGTAATGTAATAACTTCCCATATTCTATTTTCTTCTAATGACTTGATTTCTATTTTCATAGCTTCAATCCACATGTCATCTTTTTGCAGCTTTTTGCAAACCGTTGTTCCCTATCACCTCAGAAATAGGGATTAGTGGCTATCTCATTCTCCTTGCTTGGATCAACATAATCTTTCATCCATATATGAGGTTTTGTCACTTTTCCTGGTCTCTTATTTATCCATGCCTTCTCATTCCGAACTTGTCTGTCATTATGTTGATTATCAAGTTCCTCAAATATTTATCCCTTGATAATTGTTATAATGTGCTTCAATAATCTCATATTCAATATCATTCAATATCATTGCCATCACTATGTGGCACTGTTTCAGTAGAATTAGAAGGTTGAACCATTTTAGATTCGGTATTTCTCCATTTGAGTTGATTATGATTGGAGAATATTAAAAGAATATGTAATGAATGGACTTGATGTGGATCTACACTGTGTTTGAAAGGAAAGAACCTCTTATAAAATACAACATCTTTACTAATGAAGAAGACTACTGTATATACCATATAGCTTATAACCTTTATGTATTAGACTAAACCCATCATTAGACCCCTGGTAGCTCTTGGAGCAAATTTATCACCTTTAATTGGATGGCTAGCATAACACAAACTCCCAATAGCTCTCATATGAGACAGTGATGGTGCCTTACCAAAAAATACTTCAAATGGAGACTTATTTCTAAGAACAACTAATGAAACTCTATTTATCACATATACCGTTGCTTCCACAGACTCACCCCAAAATCTTTTTGGCACATGTCCTTTAAATTCTATTGCCATTGTAGTCTCTAGGATGTGTCTATGCCTTCTTTCCATCATCCAATTTTGTTGAGGTGTATGTGGAAAAGAACTCTATTGCATTATTCCATATTGTTGAAACAATTCTTTGCAATTGTTGTTAAATTCAGAGCCATTGTCTTATCTAAACTTTTAATGTTTTTCTCATATTGAGTGTATACTAGTCGGATAAATGTTTTAAGCAAAAAAATGAAATCATACTTACCTCTTATTAGATATATCCAAGTAAATTTAGAGTAATCCTCAATCAATATAAGAAAATATCTCATTCCATCATGAGTTTGAACTCTATAAGGACCTCACAGATCTATGTGTACTAGCTGAAACAAACTATTTACTCTACTAGTGCTGATTGGAAATAGAACTCTAAGCCATCGGGGATGTCTAGCATCCAGGCCCTTCCTCTTCCCCAGCAAATCTGGGGCAACCAAAGGGGACGTAGGGGGAGATGGAACAACGTCCAAGCTGTGACAACCCAGCAGCAACAACCTGCTTCTCAGCAAAGAGAGTTCTACTCCCAAACGGCCCCTACTACTTCTTCATTCAGGGGGGGGGGGGGGGGGGGAGACTAGTATTTTCATTTGCATGAGGACATACATCACAGTGATCCAAGGCAAAGCTATATTTATTATTTGGTATTATTCTTAGTACTGATGTTGGTACATGTCCCATTCTTTTGTGCCACACTTCTGCTTCCATATTTTCCCCTGAATCTTATATACTTTGTACTGCTAGTGACGTCCTTTCTTCAGTCATACTATTATTTTTCTGGATTGCAATATGTTAGGTCCTTCATATTCCTTACCAATCTCCCTAACCTTCTCAGTCAAGAGATCCTGAAACACATAAATTCAAAAAAAAAAAAAAATAGTAACACAACAATTCATATCCCTTGTCATTTTTAGACAAATAAACATTAACTTTAAATGCTGACACACATAAGACATTTTTTTAGTACAACACATCAACTGAAAATTCCCAAATGAGATACCCCTGCTGATTCTCCAGTTAGCATTTGTACTATTACTGAATTGGTACCTGATATTCCATCATTTAACTAAGGATTTATTTTGGATAGTGTGATTGGTAGTCCTTGTATCTGTTATCCAAATATGATTGTTTAATCTAGTGAAGCGTGCATTACCTGCTATGTTAGAACTAGCTCATGTTCTAGTAATCGCAAATTTGTTCAACATGCTCATAATCTGTCTAAATTGATCCTGGGAGAACATATGAAGTGCATTGACACCTGTTTGAACTTGACTAGGCATAGGATTGTACCCAGCATTGTAGGTTGTGTTACGTTGCCATGTACCTCCTGCTTCAAGATTCATACATAGAAATCAAGACCTATTTATAAAGACTACATTAGCTCATCTCTTTGTTTGTAATCACTTGGATACCAATTCTTGACATAGCAGATATCATTGGTGTGGTCTTTCAGGCCATAATGCATAATATCTCCTAACTAGCCCTTTTGATTTTCATTTTGAATGACCATTGCATTGTCATACCCGATTTTGGACTCAACTCGAGGCGAGTCGGGTTTCGGATTTGACTAGGTGAACTCGTTTGAGTTTAGATATTTTGGAGTCGCCACCTAATATAGATTCTAAGGCGTATTAGGTCACCTAAGTGTCTAGAGTTTAGTTCAAAAGGTCTACTAGTCTGTTTCAGAGATTCTATGTGGGTAAGAAGTCCAAGTGACTCAGGAGAGAAGGTGTTAGGCACTCCCCCGAGTCCCACCAAAAGGTGGTTACCGTCCGAGTCTTAATTTTGGGATGTAAATAATGCCTATTATCATACGAATACTAACTTGGAATTTAATCGTTTAAACTAGAATGTCACATGTTTATACACACATACGCGAGCAACTTTCACATTCGGCCTAGGTTAAAGCCTAATCGCGTCTACGGTCTCTACACAAGAGCTATCATGCAAACATGCATTATAATTCGACTCATAGACGTAATCATACTTTAAAAAAGAAGAGTATTTGCATAAATAATGGTTTTTGTAAATAGTTTCGATTTTAACAAAGGACCGAAGG
Organism: Petunia x hybrida; assembly: GCA_037355625.1. NCBI lineage: Eukaryota > Viridiplantae > Streptophyta > Magnoliopsida > Solanales > Solanaceae > Petunia > Petunia x hybrida. The sequence goes on along the minus strand of JBBBVM010000023.1, from coordinate 4,649,864 downwards.
GAGTTTGTTTTAAAACAAAATGTCGACTCATTTAGGGTTGGTGTGACTCGTCATTAATTGTCGAGCCCTAACCTTAATGGCCTTTTGGTGTTGGGATCGGATGTTGGAAATATACATATAGGAGGAGGGGCTGTTTTCGAAAAAGGGAATCACAAGAACACGTAAATGCAAATAGTGGGCTGTCGCACATAATAACACTTACATATACATGCAAATACATGATCTAGATGATGATACTTTGAAAAAAGAGTATAACTTTAAAATGTATAAACGACCCCCTAAGCTTTATACGCCCTTATACACTATTAGATTAGTGTATAAGAGTGTTGGAGCATTTCAAAACATTTTATATGCATATAAAGGCCATTTTTGAAAGGTTTATTGGGCCCGGACTATTTGCGCAAAATAAAAAGCAGTTTAAACACATAAAAAAAGCCTTTTATCTGACAAATGTTATGGGCCTGGACTATCTTTAACAAAAGGGACAGTTTCAATTCTCAGAGACGACCTCCTATTGACAAGTAGAATACATATAACCCCTGTTTATCGAAATTTTAGCTAATAACATTAATTAACCATGCTTCTGGGCTTCCAAAGTGTACAAATCTTCAGGGAAAGTAGAGATTTAACCATGCTATCAATTTTCATGAAAGAAACAACTCAGAACTGATTTTAGCTTAAGCCTAACATGATGTAATGCACACAAAGGGTAAGAGAGTTGAGAGAATGGCTCCTGGCAGCCTGTTTGATACAACATCATTGATGTACCACCTGTTTTAAGAAGATACAAGCAGGGCACTTAACAAATATACAATTTTTAGGGGGACAGTTCCTACGGGGAAAAACATGGAAAGAGGAGGGGGTATTGGTCATGGGAGGAAGGTCCTGTTTCTCAAAGATAATGTCCAATTCTCAAAGTTCAGGGGTATCAATAACCAGGGGTTCTCTAAACCACCAGAACTAGGTTTAGGCAATTCAGACATTGGCACTATTGAATCCTCAAGGTCCCATAAACAATAAGACACATAAGCATGAAACAGAGTTAGCATGGGATGAGGGAAAGGGAAAGCCTGACCACAGAGAGATTTGCCAGTAACTCTCTTGAACAGGTGCAGTCAAGGCACCTTTTAACCAATGTACAGGACTCCCAGAACAACACATACCAACACTAAGGAGAACAGAGATGATACAAGATCAGGTTGATGACACACACATAGATGTCACAGTGAATTCGAGAGTGAGTGAGCAGCCTTGCTATTTAAATTAACATCTCATTAGTGAACATAGACATGATTTTAAAGGTGCAGGGATTACTTAGGCCTATCAGATCATCCATAATCAAAGAAGAACACAAGCATAACAAATAATTCAAGTAAAGCAAACACAAGATGAGATTATGCAGGGCAAACACATAGACATAATGAGTGACAGAGGGTTGAAGATATACCTTTTGAACACTGTGAAGCTAATGTGAGTACAGTCAGCAGAAAGGAAAGGCAGGACCAGCACTCACACAAACAATACTGACTCTCCCAGGGAAGCAAGTGAACAAGAAGAATTGAATGCAGAAAAGCTATGCAGAGTTTTGGTAAGTATACCAGTGTATGTCTCTGTTTTTTTTAGTGTTCAGAAAACTCTCTCCTTTTTGTTCAGAGCAAGAAGAGTTTATATAGGCATAGTAGGGGTTTTGAAAACCAACGGGTAAAAGTTCATAAAGTTAAGCAAATATGGTCTTCCAAAAATAACAGGGAGAAACTTGAGCCAAATTTCCAATAATAGAGCAGTCAATCCCTAATTCTAAGGTCAATCAATCTTGAATTGATTTGAGAACCCCTCCCCTTAACTTAACCTAGTCCAGATTCACAAATCTATTCATAAACAAGTTTGAACTTCGACAGGTTTAAAAAAATGCAAAAATCAATGATCATGCCAACTTTTCTAAATTCTAATCACAGATTTCAATCAAACTTTAAACAAAATCCCTTGGATCATGCAAATCACTCCACCACTTCAGGTTTTAACTAGGCAGGCCCTGGATTCACACAAGCAATGCACATCAAGATGGTTCAAACGACTTAAGCAAAACCTGACAATTTCTAGGCTTCAAATTCAAAGGAAATAACAGAGAATTTTAACCTTAAATGTGTCAAAATCAAAGCGTAAATAGGCTTACCACAATGTCCAAACAAATCAACGATTCATAGAGGTCATAAGTCATGCAAATCAATCAATCAATTGAAAACAATGGTCATGCTAATTGATGGAAACACATAGGAAATTCAGCATAACATAGATTCCACAAAAAAAAAAAAAAAAAAAGGATAAGGTTACCTGTTTACTAGAATCGGGTCGATCGGGACCCGTTATAATCTTAACTTCGCATGGGGTTTTACCCCGCTTAGGTGATAATACCTTTGAATCGACGGCCTGAACCCCGCCAGAAGCGTTTCCCGACGGTGGTGTCACAGTTGTCAAGGGTCGAATCTCGCCCTTGCCCAAACATCTTCAAAACTACACAGGTTTTTTAGCGGACTTCGAAGGGAACACAGTGATGTTGTTTTCCCTAATTTTCTCCGGCTGGAATGGCTAGGAAAGTCCATTGACGGTGGTGGCGACTTAAGCCTCCAAGGAGAGAGAGAGAGTTATTATCCGAGGGAGGGAGGTGAGGAAATAAGGATCAACAGGGTTTAGGGGTGGTGTGGGGTAGTTTAGGGATTTTAGTTTCAGCCGTTGGATCAGATCAAACGGAGGGCTAGGATTAGGCCACGTCAGTGCTTAAGTGGCAAAACAGGCTGATGTGTGTGCTTTGTGTATATATACGTGTATATGCATATATGTATAAATAGGTATAAAAGGGTATAAAATAGATTTTAAATGTTGAAAAAACTATGGGAAAAATTAGAAAGTCAATTTTAAAATGTTAGGGAGGCTAAAATGCACAGAAATTGTAATTTCGAGGCTTAGACCAATTTAGGGCAATTTTGTCAAAAATAAGAATAATTGTAGGAAATTGCAAAATAGCTATGGTTTGAGACGATGCTCTTGAAAATGGTCTTAATTACCAGGATATTATGAGAAGGTAATTTTGAAGATAATAGACGAGGTGGGTGTTGATACCCAATTTTGTCCCGAAAATTCTAATTAATGTCTAATTATTTCTAATTTAAGGTCAATTTTAAATTTAAATTGAATAAATTTTATTTTAAAAGGAAAATTGGCTTAAATCGCAATCTTAGCCTCAATCCCCGCTCACCCGTGCAAACACACATATACACATTACATACAAAATATTTTCAGTCTCCCAAAAAATTCAAAGAAGACCCGATAACCTAATTCCCTCCACCCTAAAACCCGATTACCCAAATTTTCCCCCCAAAAACTTAACTGAATCAGTCCAAAAACTCCAGCTCATCCTGTTCGTACAAAAGCTTATCTGATTAGAGCCGTTAGGGGTTTTTTGGTCCTTTTCTTTGAGATTATTACTCCCTAAAAGCCCTAATTTGTGTTCCTATAAATTGAAAGCTGAAGGAGAAGATTAGGGAGGCCTGGAGGAGATAGGGGGAAAAAGCAGAGAGGGAGGGTTCAAAATTTGAGCCGTTAATGGGGGAAATAGAGCATTAGAGAGTCAGCAGCCGTCGATAGGGAAAGCAGAGGCAGATGAGAGAAAAAACAGCAGCAACACAAAATTAAAAGCATTTTATTGAATCTCGCTTGAAATACAGAAATCGTATAGTCTGGGTTCTAGGCTTTGTTACTGTGTTGGTCAGTGTTTTGTCAATCTTCACCGCTATCGAGTTTCAAAGTTCGAATCGTCGTCTTGGTCGAGTGTGCAACTTCAGGTCCTAAGCTCCTTTTCGCTGCACCGCAAGAGGTAATACACCGATACTTTTACCTGAATAAGTATGTTGTTTGAGTTTAATTACTGGGTTGATTTTGACTGTGCTTAGTAGAAGCTTAGTTCATGTATGTGTGTTAAAGTTTTGAATTATGAGCAATGTTAAAGATCACATCTTTCCTCTGTTTAATCAAAGTATGTATGTGTATGAGTGGCTTATGCTAAAATGTCATGTGAATGCAAATATGAATAGTTAGAACTATTGAGTTTCTTGAGATTTCAATATTAAAGTTACTAAGATCTGAAATAAGCGTAGTTGGAGTTTAATCCTTACTGATTAAGTATATTTTGTGTGAATTCAAGTTCAATATAATTTTTCTCTTTGGGTAATCTAGTCTGTATAAGCTGTTTTAGAATGGAGCATTCTTGAGTCGTTCGAGGCTCGTTTCTATGTTAAAAGCTAAGCGTAGGATGAATTCTGTTTCTCGTAAAATTCTGGAATGCATTCTGCCTGGTTGCTTTATTTTCTATAACTCTGGTTGTTTGTGAAGCTTTTAAGAGGTTTTGGAGGGAGTATTAGGGGGCTGTTGTTGGCGGCCTTGTTATCTGCGTGTATAGTGGCTTCAGGGTAATTTCAGAGGTGTGAAGGTTGTCAAGGGATCTGTTAAAGCTGTCCTGGTTCAGGAGTTCAGGTGGTGCAGAATTTTGTGTTTTGGAGGGTTTGCAGGTTTGTCTGTGAATGTGAGCAAGTTTGAGGGAGTATGTGTATGTGCTGAATTTTAGTGAGGGAAGTATATGTGTGTATGTAGTGGGACTATTATGGTTTGTTCGGGGGGGGGGGGGAGGGGGTGCAGGGGTTTGTGAAGGAGGAATTAAGGGCTGTTATTAGATGGAATATGCAGGTGTGTGTGATGGGGCTGGTAGCTAGTGAGAGGAGTTGAAAAGAGTGGTTGCAGAAACCAGTTCAGGTGCTGATTGAGTCTAGGTGCTGATAAGTTAAGGTGCTAATGGTTTAGATGGGTTGCAGGTTTGCTTTAGGTAGGCTGTTTGGATGGTCAGGTAGTAGCAGCTATTCCTAGAGGTGGCTGGTAGTTCTAGGGTGGTTTCAGGTCTGGTTGGATGCAGATAGTTGTGTGGGAGGAGATCAAGTTATCATGATGTTGTTGTTTCGGGTAGTTAAGGAGTCTAGGTTGTCAAGTGTCGTGTGAGTGTGAGGTAGACTGGTAGCTAGTTGTTTCCTGGTTGTTTAGTAGTAGAGGCAGGGAGAGTAGTTTCAGGAGAAGGATGATATTTGTAGGGTGTGCAGGTGGTTTTGTAGTCTGGTGTAGGTAGATAGGAGTAGTCCTGGTTGAAGAAAAGAGTTGTTTCAGTTTCTTGCGGCTTGAAGGGATGTCAATCTTCTTCTTTGGGTCATTATTTGTTACCCTTTAGATCTCAGAATATGAATTTGTTCCGAAGTTTCTATGACTAATCTGTGCAAGGTCCAAGTTTGCCTTGTTTGTTTTATGAATCAGCGTATTCTGTGGAAGTATTATGAAAAATTTCACTTAATTTCACACATCTTTTGGTATTAAAGTTTGAAACTTTTCTAAAGAAATTGTATATGGTGTCTATCATGACTTGTTATTCAGTTTGCGAAACTTGAAGGTGTGAATCTTGCCTTAAACTCAAAAATCATATTCTGCAGATCTTAGACCTTTAATATAATCATGCATTTCATTGGTATTTTCTATGATGTCTTCATAGGTTTCAGGTGAGTTGTGTTAGCTTAGTATGAGTTCTTGACTATATTCTTCCTCTTTAAAGGTTTGAACTTGGCTTTTATTAAATCTAGAAGCTTTAGGGATGGTTTAATTTGAGTGTATTAGCTATGCAACACATTTCTGTAAACTGATTTATTCATTAAATTGAACTTGATAGTTATTTGCTCCTTGTTCTTGTGGAATCATAATTTGTTCTTGGTGTCAAATAGAAGGTGGTTGTAAGTAAGAAGTGTGCCAGGTGTTTGGTTCAGTTCGCATTAATTTCGTTAAATCTAAGCAATGAAAAGAAAAGGCTTTCTTGTATAAAGTAAAAGGTCTTGAGCCATTTAGTTTGGTTCAGATGTCAATAGAGTAGTATTCTGATACTATAAGAAATTCTTGGCAACTTGAATAATTGAGACTCTAATGATATAGTTTAGGCCCTTTATGATTTGAGAATGCATATTGTTAGTTTCATTTAATAATTGCCTCAAGTTTGAATTGGTACCCTTGCTATTATCTCTGGAACTACTCATTAAATGTTTTTTTTATTTGCTATTTCTACTATTGTACTTGTTTAATTATTCATCCTTTACCTAGGTAGTTGCTAATCTCTATCTCTCTGTTCTTCTTTGCATGACATGCCACGTCTGGATGAGTTCAAGTTTGAACTCTATTATGTCCAAGTCTAATTTCGACTTCAATGCTGCATTTCTCAAGCCCAAGTCAGCCTTTGGTCCAATTTTATACTTTGTTCACTGGTGGTTCCTGAAACAAGAATTATAAGACCAGCCATCCAACCATCTTTTGCATGGTGTTTTCAACTTCTAGCCATCCCGGGTTCTATCTTTTAACTCGTCCTCTTTTGCCTATTTTAGGATATTTATGAAAATGTTGTAGAATAATTATGTATTTATTTATGAAAAAAAATATATTTCATTAATTGAGTTATTTGTATACTTTATGTTCATTTCCTTTATTTTGGAGCTGTTATTTAATTTATTGCAAATCAGGCCATTTAAGCAAATGCGTGCAAAATTTCATAAATTTTCAAAACCACGATTAATAAATGACAATAAGAAAAGACTTCTATCTTATTGATACGAAGTAGTTTCTTTAAAAAGTCAAAATTTATAAAGAAGTTTTAATTAACTTATAAATATCCCGAAACAACTTTGCAAAAGCGATTTGAAACTTAAAGTTCCATCTTATGGTGAGAAACTTGGGTTTTAAAGTTGAAATTAGGCAAGTGCCATTTATGTGCTACCAAATACGAGTTGGCAAAGAAATTAGGACGATCAAATCGTTCCTTTTCAAAAGAAAATGCGCTTTTATTTTATTTTATTTTATTTTGAAAATAATTAAAGCTTTTAAATTTATTGTAAATCTTTTGAAAACTTACTAAATTTAATTAGTTGAAGTAATTAATGGTTCAATTAATTATTTTTAGAAAAGCGCATAAATAGCACTTGCAAATTAATTTGGAAACCTGTCGGATTAACCGTATTTTACGGAATTTCGGAAGTGCCTTAAAAACCTTCTTTCGAAATTAACAAAACCTCTTACTTAGAATCTCTGAAAGACTGCCTTTTTCTAAAAACGGAGTTTTTGCACGCATTGGCTTATTTGGTTCCCTGTTTTTCCTTAAATTGGGTGGCGACTCCAAAAACTCCAAAAGAGTTTGTCCATTCAATTGATATTCCTAAATTTTACCTTTTCGGGTTATTTTTTGGGGGTTCAACAGCGTGGCGACTCCGCTGGGGAGCAATAAAGGTTTTGACCATAAGGGTTTCGACCATAAAGGTTTCCAATTATTTGCAACTAGCATGCCTAATTTATTTGCTTTATTATATCTGTTTGTTTGGTTTGTTATAAAAAGCATGTATTACATTTTATTTGTGTATAGTCCGCATTCCGTTCATATTTCCTCCCTCATGGAGCCTGTCAATTCTCTTTCACCTCCTCGATTTCATCACGGGGCACCCGCTTGATGGGTAGTTACGCAGGAAGGGCATTGCCCTTACCTCACTCTTTGAAACTTCTTTCGTGTCACTAAAAGTTAGTTCGGGATTGTCACGCCCCCAAACTAGGAGAGGACGTGATTGGCACCCAACCTGAGCTATCATTGAGTGAACCCTAAATTAACTGACTAAATAACCTGTAGTATAGTTTCAAGGTCAATGAGACGTAATTAAGATAACGCAAAGTGACATTTAACTTAGTAACTGGTCTAAGGATTTATGTATCGCCAAGATTTAAAATTCTTTTCAATCTGAATATCAAAAAAAACAAAAGAATCCGCTAGCTAAGTCATGAGCCTCTAAAAGAATGGACTGAAAATGTAAAGACATAAGCTACGGGGCATTCCCCGAGAACCAGATAATGGATAAAATAGATATAGTCTGAATACTGGCTGCCGCTGGAAAGAAAACGGCGCTCACCAACTGACTACGAACGAGCCTGACACTAGCCTTGAATTGTGTCACCTACTGCCTCAACACCTGCCACATAAAAGTAAGCAGGCCCTCACGGGCTAAGCATCTCCAGGATACCCAGTAAATCTCATAGACTTCTTACTAAAAGGCTGAACAAGATTTATTGGGAAATAATATATTAAGAAAAAAAATGCATATTAATAAATATGTAATTAATCTATGCTCTGAGAAATTTATACTAAACTGATAGCTAAGCAACTAAACCATTAACTGATGTTAAGCTGAGCAGAGCTATTCAAAAGAAGTAAATTTACTAAAAAGAACATGAATTCACGTTATGACCCTGCGTACGTGAGATCTGGAAACACGCACGGGGAAGTGTCGGTCTCTCTCCCCAACAAGTAATGGCCCTGCATACGTGCAACTACTGGCACATATGTGGGAGTGTCGGCCAATCTCCCAAAACAAACTGTGGCCCTGCGTACGTGGGATCTGGCAACACGCACGGGGGAGTGTTGGCCTGTCTCCCCAACAAGTAATGTGATCACAATAATAACTGGTTTGAATATTGTACTACTATAAGTTACATCATTAGAACAAGTCACATGTTCACACAAGCCAAACAAAATCAAGCAAGTAATATTCTACTAAACCGGGTGAACCATAAATAATTTATTCGAAGCTATATCTGACACAATACTATCTGTTCAGTCCCAATTAGAAAGATTGTCTCAACTTACCTCAAGGTCTTAGCTCAAATTCACCTTCTCAATCTCCCCGAGTGTTCAACAAATCACAGTCTACAATATTAGAACTTAAATTGTTAAAGCATGCTCTACTAGCTATATTTATTATAGTAGAACAAGACCATGAATCCCCTTTTCTTTTATCCACTCTCTGAATAGCACTTAATTCATAGTTCAATATCATGAATGTGTAAAAAAAAGGATATAGCTTAATGAAGTTAGCACTATGTAATCTGTTTCCACAAAGTTATTCCCACACCCTTAGCACTCTAGCTCATAGTTCTTTTTATTAAATCGTGGCAATTTACATACATAGTACTCTAGATGAACATGATCAAGATAAAAACTTTCACAATAAATTCTTGAAGCAATGTAAATTCTTATCGAAGAAAGATTAAACACCTCTAAAATAAAACTCTTAATAATCAAAATATTACTAATAATCGAAATAGAAATTTATCTCTCAGGTCCATCTATGAAGAAAACTCCTACCCTATATCTCGGCTGGTAATGGAGTAGGAGAAGGAACATATGAGTACCTTGCTTAAAATTAATAGAGGATAGTGATTTTTCGGAAAATATAGCTTCTCGGCTGAGGAAGACTTTGAGCAATTCGAATCCCAGAAAAATCCCACAGTATGTAGCGAGCAAAAAGGGGCAACGACTGCCTTTGCACGTTTTTTTATGAAGTTCCTTTAGTTTAAGAAGGGTTTTATCCTATTTTTATAATTATATCCTTAACCATGGCCACCCTTTTAATAGTGACCACTTTCAATATGTTCTATCCTACTTTGAATTCCGCTCCTTTGCTGGTACATACCAACAGAAGTTTTTTTATTTACAACTTTAAATATCCCATTCACATCCAAGTAATGAAACATTTAAAATCAACCTACTTTAATTACATTATTATTTTTTTTTCTTTTACAAAACACTAATTACATTTTTTTTATATATCCCCATTTCAATTTAATCTTCAAGTTGAGATGAGTATAACTAAAAAAAATATGACGGGGGCATTACATTCTTCCCTCCTTAAATGACATTCGTCCTCGAATGCTGAATTGAGATTTTTTTTTAGCTCTTAAAGGTGTCTAGACCTAGTGTCGTTTTCTTGCTTCACTTAATATTCTAATATTTGACTAACTCCCTGATTTCTGAAAAATTTCGGCAGAGCTTCCTCTGTAACTAGAACTATCCCAAAAATTTCAACTTGTTCAATGCCAATTACAACAAGATTGCATACTCAACTAATCAGCCCAGCACATCATATACAGTAAACTATCATGTTAAGAGACATAAAGTAATTATTATGGGAGCTATACTGCAAAATGTCAATGATAAGTTTCAGACAACTAACGAGTGGTTAAGGCAAAGCCTTAAGAAAAAAAAATTGAATATAAAGTCTACAATTGTTTCAAGGAAGAAATTATAACACATAAAATATGAGCATGTGTAACTTATGCTTGCATGGGAACTGATATTGTTTTAACATGTAGTTTTGAAAGGACTACCACAAAGTTATTAAAGCACTTGTAGCAAATTTGATAGCATTTAGCTTAGCTGTAAAGATATGCACATACTTATTTAACTCAAGAAGAAAGTCAGAGCCAAGCTAAAACTACATTTCTGTATCATGACTTTATTAGGATCCTAATTACCTATAGGGCTATTAACGCAGGAAGGCCCTTTCTAGCCTTTTAGATGGAGATAATTATCTTTGGATACATTTGCTGACATATCCACTTGGCCTATTCAGGAGAGAATATGAAAGTCTCTGCATTTGTTCACTTCGAAACCTCTGAACTACCTTATGGATAAATATCCAAGCAAGATATTTGCAAGACGAGAGTGGAAACAATGACGAAGATCCTAAAGAATTTTCAATTAAATATCTTTTCACCTATTCTCTGTAAACGCCCATGCTAAATCATTTTGTTTGAACTAAATAATTGAGTAATCCTCTTTAGCTTCCACTGCTAGTTCTAGAATTCTCACAACCCGTACTATAAAATTAATTCTTATTATAATGGTTAAGTTAAATACCTGAATCTTGAAATAACTGAGGATACTTTGCTATCATGTCTTGTACCGCTTCCCAAGTTGCTTCTTCCTCAGAATGATTTCTCCACAATACCTTGACTGAAACAATGTCCTTGTTTCGCAACCTTCGGACTTGTCTATCTAAAATAACTACAGGCACCTCCTCGTAGGATAAAGTATCATCCACCTCTACCTCCTGAGCTGGGATCACATGACTCGGGTCATGGAGATATTTTCTCAACATAGAAACATGAAAAACTGGATGCACCGCTGCTAATTCTGGTGGCAAGGCTAATTCGTAAGCTACCTGTCCAACTTTCTTAAGAATTTAATAAGGACCTATATACCTCGGGCTAAGTTTGCTTTTCTTGCCAAAACGCATCACACCCTTCATAGGAGAAACTTTCAAAAATACTCTGTCACCTACATTAAACTGAAGATCACGGTGTCGTTTATCAGAATATGACTTCTGACGACTCTGAGCTGTCTTGAGTCGCTCTTGGATCAACTTCACCTTCTTCAAGGAGTCTTGAACAAACTCTGGACCTATGAGTTTTGTTTCACCTACCTCAAACCAACCAATCGGCGAACGACAACGCCTACCATATAGAGCTTCAAATGGGGCCATCTGAATACTTGACTGATAACTATTGTTGTAGGCGAACTCAATCAAAGGCAAATGGTCATCCCAGTTTCCCTTAAAATCTAGAACACATGCCCTTAACATATCTTGTAATGTCTGAATAGTTCTCTCAGCCTGACCATCTGTCTGGGGGTGAAAAGCTGTACTCAAATTGACTCTAGTGCCAAGACCTTCTTGAAAGCTCTGCCAAAACTGCGCAGTAAATTGCGATCCTCTATCTGAAATAATAGAGACAGGTGAGCCATGAAGTCGGACTATTTCTTTAATATAAATTTCTGCATATTGCTTAGCTGAGTAAGTTGTCTTGACTGGCAAAAAGTGGGCCGACTTGGTGAGTCGATCCATAATGACCCAGATGGAATCGTGCTTCTTGAAGGTCTTGGGTAGACCAACCACAAAATCCATGTTAATTCTTTCCCATTTCCACTCTGGTATCTCAATCTCCTGAGCATAACCGCCGGGCCTCTGATGTTCAGCCTTTACCTGTTGACAATTTAAGCAACGGGACACGAAGTCTGCAATATCTCGCTTCATGTTACTCCACCAATAAATATCCTTCAAGTCATGGTACATTTTTGTAGCACCTGGATGAACTGAATATCTGGAACTATGTGCTTCTTCCATTATTTCCCTACGCAAGTCATCTGCATTTGGTACGCATAATCGAGTGCCATACCTCAAAACACCATCCTCTGAAATAATGAAATCTTTTATTTTTCCATTCAAGACACCTTCCTTGATATTCATCAATTGCTTGTCTTCCCACTGTTTTGACTTCACCCTTTCAACTAAAGCTGACATTGACACTCTACATGCTGTTAGTTCACCATCATCAGTTTCATCAAGACGGATTCCTTGGTTTGCCAAGCTCTGAATTTCCTTCGCTATCGGCCTCCTGTGAACCTGCAAATGAGCTAAACTACCCATAGATTTCCTGCTGGGGGCATCAGCAACCACATTCGCCTTACCCGGGTGATATAAAATATTCAAATCATAATCTTTTAATAGCTCTAACCACCTTCGCTGCCTCTGATTCAACTCTTTTTGCTTGAAGATATACTGCAAACTCTTGTGATCGGTATAGATATCACAATGTTCACCATATAAATAGTGACGCCATATTCTCAAGGCAAACACCACTGCTGCTAACTCAAGATCGTGAGTAGGATAGTTCTTCTCGTTGTTCTTAAGTTGTCTGGAAGCATAAGCAACTACCTTGTCGTCTTGCATAAGAACGCACCCTAATCCAACTCTAGAGGCATCACAATATACAAAAAATCTGCCAGAACCTGTAGGTAAGGTCAAAATTGGAGTTGATGTCAACCTGTCCTTGAGTTCTTGAAAACTCTTCTCACAAGCCTCTGATCATTGGAACTTAACATTCTTTTGGGTTAATTTTGTCAAAGGAGCTGATATCGAAGAGAATCCCTCTACAAAGCGTCGATAATACCCAGCTAACCCTAAGAAACTTCTGATCTCTGTAGGCGTCGTCGGTCTAGGCCAACTTTTGACTGCATCTATCTTCTGTGGGTCTACCATGATTCCCTCACTTGAGACAACATGTCCCAAGAAAGCAACTTTGTCAAGCCAGAATTCACACTTGGAAAATTTAGCGTACAACTGGTGTTTCTTTAAAGTATGCAACACCGCCCTTAGGTGGTTTTCATGTTCTTCCTGGCTACGAGAATAAACCAAAATATCATCAATGAAGACGATAACAAAAGTATCCAAGAATAGCCTGAAAACTCTGTTCATTAAGTCCATGAAAGCAGCTGGCGCATTGGTCAGCCCGAAGGACATCACTAAGAACTCATAATGCCCATAGCGCGTCCTAAAGGCTGTCTTCAGGATGTCTGCTTCTCTAATCTTCAACTGATGGTATCCCGATCTCAGATCTATTTTGGAGAAATGCTTAGCACCCTGTAACTGATCAAATAGATCATCAATTCTAGGCAATGGATATTTGTTCTTGATTGTTACCTTATTCAGCTGGCGGTAATCAATGCACATTCGAAAAGTACCATCTTTCTTCTTCACGAATAACACTAGGGCACCCCACGGCGACACACTCGGTCAAATAAACCCCTTGTCAAGCAGGTCTTGCAACTGCTTCTTTAGTTCATTTAATTCTGTCGGTGCCATTCTGTACGGTGGGATTGAGATAGGTTGTGTCCCAGGCAATATGTCAATACCAAACTCAATCTCCCTATCTGGTGGCACTCCTGGAAGATCATCTGGAAATATATCTGGAAATTCATTCACCACAGGTACTGACTCAAGTGTAAGTGTCTCAGCTTAGGTATCTCGCACATGGGCTAGATATGCTAAGCACCCACTATTTATCAACTTCCTGGCCTTAAGGTAGGAAATAAACTTACCCACAGGCATACCCACTTCACCTCTGACTACAACTGGATCTTCTCCAAGGAAAGAAAATTTCACTGTCTTGGCATGACAGTCCACCGTGGCATGACAAGATGATAGCCAATCCATGCCAGCTATGACGTCAAAATCACCCATATCAAGCAAGTGTAAATCTACTAAAGTCTCACGATCCTTGACTGAGATAACACAATCTTTATAAACACTGGAAACAGATACTGAGTCACCAACAGGTGTGGCAACCTCAAATGGATTATCTAACTGTTCTGGTTCCTTCCCAAACCCCGCAGCAAAGTAATGTGAAACATAGGGAAAAGTAGAACCAGGATCAATCAAAACATATGCCAAATGTCCACAAACAGACAAGATACCTGTGATAACTGTGTTGGACGCTGCTGCATTCTGTCTATCTAATGTTGTAAAGAGTCTAGCTGGCCCACCTCCGGTCTGAGTTCCACCTCTGCCTGTACCACGTACTGACTGGTTATTAGTTTTCCGAGCTGGAGGTGCTGCAAAAGTAGAAGCTGTGGAATGGGCTTGGGCAGCTGGAGCCTTCCCTGTAGCATGAGTGAGTAACAGACAATTTTTCATATGGTGGTTTAGATCATTGCAGTGGAAACAACCCTTCTGACCATAACGGCACGGCCCAAGATGTCTTCTCTGGCATGTAGGACAGAGAGGATAAGATTGCACAGTGCGACTCTGACTAGCTGAATTGTTCCCCTGATGTGTCTGACCTCGACCCTGTTGTCTTTGTGCCTGGTTCCCACCCTGTTGCCCATATCTGAATGGAGCCTGGTAAGGGGATGAATATGCCACTGACTGACTCTGTGTTGCTTGATTCCTGTTCCTTCCTCCATTTACTTGCCCGCTGAAATTACCTGAAGTTTTTGCCTTTTTGCTTGCTTCCCTGGACTCTTTGATAACTCTGTCAAAACTCTCTTTCCGCTTAGCTATATCAACAATATCAAGGTAGCTCTTGTCATCTATGTGAGAAGCCAGGTCCCTAGCCATGTACGGATTCAAACCTTCTACAAACCTTCTGACTTTTTCCCTAACTGTAGGAATTAAAAGGGGTGCATGCTCTGCCAATCTGTTGAACTCATTCTCATATTCTGTCACTGACATAGTTCCCTGTTTAAGTTGCTCAAATTGTCGTCGCATGTCATCTTGTCTGCTACTAGGAAGAAACTTTTTCATAAAAATCTCCTTGAACCGTGGCCATGAGATGGGTGGCAAGTTCGGACCTCTGCCTTTTCTATAATTCCTCCACCAAGCACCTGCTATATTTTTCAACACGAACCCAATCAACTGCGTAGCTTGAGTCTGAAGACAACCCAAAGCTATAAATAAATCTTCCACTTCTTCTAAGAACAACATTGGCTCAGCTGTAGGATCTACACCGGTGAAAGTAGGAGGCTTTAGCTTCAAAAAGTCATATGGTAGGACCCTTGCTGCTGGAGCCTGCACTGGTCTGTTAACATTAGCTGGGTCATTTGGTTCTGGTACCCCATATTGTGGATCCAAAAAGTCAACCGGATCATCATCTAAGTCATAAGGGTCCTGGGCTGGAGCATGATTAGGTGCAGCTTGATCTGCAATTTGAGGAACTAAAGATTCCAAAACGTTCAGAATTCTATCAATCTTCTCAGCCTGCTGCTGATTGTCAGATCTGGTGGACTAGGAGGAGGTGTAGCATGCACTTCTTCCGCAGCCTGCTGGGGTGGAGCCTGTGCCTGCCCAGCAGCTCTACCATGACCCTGATTACCTCCAGCACTGCCGCCTCTACCTCTGCCTGCTCCTCCTTTTCCCTTGCCTTTGCCACGACCTCTAGCAGCAACTGGAGCTACTGGTGTAGCTGGCACCACTGGTGGTGCTTCCTGGTTAGCAGCTGCAGAAGAGGAAGTTGATCTTGTTCTAACCATTGTTATCAACAACTGAAACGAGAGATAAGAAACTGTTAAAATCATGAAACTTTAGCTCTAACGCACGACATAAGAAACAAAGAAGGGAAACTTTCCTAACATGTCCCGCAGCCTCCCAATTATAAGTGTGGCGCGCTTCACACCCATAAGTAGGACTCTACTGGACACGGCTCATGACTCCTTAAGACAACTGAACCTAGGCTCTGATACCAAGTTGTCACGCCCCCAAACTAGGAGAGGACGTGATTGGCACCCAACCTGAGCTATCATTGAGTGAACCCTAAATTAACTGACTAAATAACCTGTAGTATAGTTTCAAGGTCAATGAGACGTAATTAAGATAACGCAAAGTGACATTTAACTTAGTAACTGGTCTAAGGATTTATGTATCGCCAAGATTTAAAATTCTTTTCAATCTGAATATCAAAAAAAACAAAAGAATCCGCTAGCTAAGTCATGAGCCTCTAAAAGAATGGACTGAAAATGTAAAGACATAAGCTACGGGGCATTCCCCGAGAACCAGATAATGGATAAAATAGATATAGTCTGAATACTGGCTGCCGCTGGAAAGAAAACGGCGCTCACCAACTGACTACGAACGAGCCTGACACTAGCCTTGAATTGTGTCACCTACTGCCTCAACACCTGCCACATAAAAGTAAGCAGGCCCTCACGGGCTAAGCATCTCCAGGATACCCAGTAAATCTCATAGACTTCTTACTAAAAGGCTGAACAAGATTTATTGGGAAATAATATATTAAGAAAAAAAAATGCATATTAATAAATATGTAATTAATCTATGCTCTGAGAAATTTATACTAAACTGATAGCTAAGCAACTAAACCATTAACTGATGTTAAGCTGAGCAGAGCTATTCAAAAGAAGTAAATTTACTAAAAAGAACATGAATTCACGTTATGACCCTGCGTACGTGAGATCTGAAAACACGCACGGGGAAGTGTCGGTCTCTCTCCCCAACAAGTAATGGCCCTGCATACGTGCAACTACTGGCACATATATGGGAGTGTCGGCCAATCTCCCAAAACAAACTGTGGCCCTGCGTACGTGGGATCTGGCAACACGCACGGGGGAGTGTTGGCCTGTCTCCCCAACAAGTAATGTGATCACAATAATAACTGGTTTGAATATTGTACTACTATAAGTTACATCATTAGAACAAGTCACATGTTCACACAAGCCAAACAAAATCAAGCAAGTAATATTCTACTAAACCGGGTGAACCATAAATAATTTATTCGAAGCTATATTTGACACAATACTATCTGTTCAGTCCCAATTAGAAAGATTGTCTCAACTTACCTCAAGGTCTTAGCTCAAATTCACCTTCTCAATCTCCCCGAGTGTTCAACAAATCACAGTCTACAATATTAGAACTTAAATTGTTAAAGCATGCTCTACTAGCTATATTTATTATAGTAGAACAAGACCATGAATCCCCTTTTCTTTTATCCACTCTCTGAATAGCACTTAATTCATAGTTCAATATCATGAATGTGTAAAAAAAAGGATATAGCTTAATGAAGTTAGCACTATGTAATCTGTTTCCACAAAGTTATTCCCACACCCGTAGCACTCTAGCTCATAGTTCTTTTTATTAAATCGTGGCAATTTACATACATAGTACTCTAGATGAACATGATCAAGATAAAAACTTTCACAATAAATTCTTGAAGCAATGTAAATTCTTATCGAAGAAAGATTAAACACCTCTAAAATAAAACTCTTAATAATCAAAATATTACTAATAATCGAAATAGAAATTTATCTCTCAGGTCCATCTATGAAGAAAACTCCTACCCTATATCTCGGCTGGTAATGGAGTAGGAGAAGGAACATATGAGTACCTTGCTTAAAATTAATAGAGGATAGTGATTTTTCGGAAAATATAGCTTCTCGGCTGAGGAAGACTTTGAGCAATTCGAATCCCAGAAAAATCCCACCGTATGTAGCGAGCAAAAAGGGGCAACGACTGCCTTTGCACGTTTTTTTATGAAGTTCCTTTAGTTTAAGAAGGGTTTTATCCTATTTTTATAATTATATCCTTAACCATGGCCACCCTTTTAATAGTGACCACTTTCAATATGTTCTATCCTACTTTGAATTCCGCCCCTTTGCTGGTACATACGAACAGAAGTTTTTTTATTTACAACTTTAAATATCCCATTCACATCCAAGTAATGAAACATTTAAAATCAACCTACTTTAATTACATTATTTTTTTTTTGTTCTTTTACAAAACACTAATTACATTTTTTTTATATATCCCCATTTCAATTTAATCTTCAAGTTGAGATGAGTATAACTAAAAAAAATATGACGGGGGCATTACAGGGATATTGATATTGCCTGGTTTTGTCATGGCCAGTTCTACTGCGTTGTGAGGCCAGGTCTATCCCGCATAGGTCGAGTCAGCCTCAACCGTTAGCCCACTCTTAGAAGGAGATTTTAGGAGCATGCATGCATTTACACTTTAGTCTGGACCCGGTCCTTGGTACCGCCTTCATAGTTAGGTAACCGCCTTTATGTCGACGGGTTCTTGAAATCCAACAACCTGCATAT
Source organism: Petunia x hybrida (assembly GCA_037355625.1). NCBI lineage: Eukaryota > Viridiplantae > Streptophyta > Magnoliopsida > Solanales > Solanaceae > Petunia > Petunia x hybrida. The sequence continues at coordinate 4,631,533 of JBBBVM010000023.1, read as the reverse complement.
TATGTTAAATGTGATAACGAATCCTCGGTCCCGTCCAAGTTTTGAGCATAATCAAGTTTAGAGTCTGTCTTATTTGCTTTATAGCTCAGAAAAGTGACAGATTTTGGATCATTTGCTCTAAATGCGATTGGCTCAAAACTGGTTTGGACTATTTTTCGTTAGCACTCATTTGACGGCTTAGGCCTACCTCTGGCAAAGAGGCACCTTACAGGGTAGGATGCGGCCGCATTTTATTTTACGCTCAACTAATTGTGATTGCCACATGACAACTTATTTAAAATGCAAAGCGCTATGTGATGCGCACTACGTGATTGTGTGCAATTTTGCAAATGACATGCAAAGTACATAGTTACATTTTGACTGTTAGCAGAACTACACACGGTCTGATTCCCAAGGAGAAATACGTAGGCTCCTCCATCAGGCTCTACCCTTTAGTATTTAAATTTTCATTTTCCCAAAGATAACAACTAGGGAAAATTTTGCAAAGCAAGTAAAAGACGTGGGAGATTGCAACTGGGGCAGCTTTTATAAAGTAATTTGAAGTATTGAAAGTCGTAACTGGGGAAATTTTGCAAAGCGAGTTAAAGATGTAAAAGATCATAACTGGGGAAGATTTTTGCAAGAGGCGGTATTGCCTGATGGAAGATGAATAGGCAAAATCTCGAGAAGTGGTTTTTCGAGAATGGTGCAGAGTTGCAAGATAATGGACGTTCAGCTTGTTTAGCTATATGTCACAATCTGAAATGCGATAGAGTTCATTGGCCAAGTCTCAAAGATGGATCACAAATCTAGGCAAAGAGAGAAGAAGGAAGCAGTTGCAGGATGAAGGCTCGAGTCAGCATGAATCAAACGCTCCCCCTCCCTTCCCAAAGCTAACAATTTTTTCTTTGAGAGCAGGAATGAGAAAGCTTGCACTGAAAGGATCATTCACACTACGGATGAACAATTATTTGAACACGCATCCAAAGTTGCCTTGCAAATCGCGTCACATTGCCCTTTTCATGACTTAAAGCATTATGCTTTGTCATGAGTTATTGCCAGACAGGCGGCATTTCTACCTCTATGACTTTCATTCCTAATAGGCGACAAAGCCGAGGTTTGTTTTGTGTTTTCAAAACTAAGCCAAATAGGGCATCGCCTTGTTTTAGGTGATAATCCGCACAAGGCCATCCTTGCCGGATTGTCTCGCCAATTGATTTATCAATGCCTATCGCACTGACTACATTTCCGCACTACTTTGCTTTGCACTTACTTTGAATTATGTCTTTGCACTTACTTTAAAAAATTAACGCCTTGCTTTACTTTTTCAGGTTGACCATCATGGCTCGAGGCTTCCCTTTTTGTTGGACTATATTGCCTGTCAATTCGCCCAAATTGATCTTGCAATGCTTTACATTTCACGCCAAGAATTTCTTTGCATTTGCTTTAAATTATGTCTTCGCACTTACTTTAAAATTAACGCCTTGCTTTACTCTTTCAGGCTGACCATCAGCTACGAGGATTCCCTTTGTTGGATTATCTCGCCTATTGATTGGCCGATTGGCTCTTGCATTGCTCTACATTCCCGCATTGCTTTTCTTTGCACTTGCTTTAAATTATGTCGTCGCACTTGCTTTAAAATTGATGCTTTGCTTTACGTTTTTCAGGTTGACCACCAGGCGGGGCTTCTCACTTGTTGGACTTTCACGTCTGTTGATTCGCTAAATCGCTTTTGCATTGCTTTACATTTCACGCTTAATTGCTTTGCAGTTGCTTTCAATTATGCCTTTGCACTTGCTTTATATTATGATTTGCTTTACTTTTAGTTTAACAGGTTAACAAGTAAGCCCTGAGACCCTCGTTGCTTTGTGCCGGATCGGATCACCAGCTGATTTGTAGACAATCAACTCCAAGACCTTCCTTGCTTCGTGCCCGACCGGCTTGCCAGTTGATTTGTCAAGATGTTCAAATTACCTTGCACTTGCTTTCAATTATGACTTTGCACTTGCTTTATATTATGAACCGCTTTACTTTTAGCTTAACAGGTTAACAGGTCAGCCCCGAGACCCTCCTTGCTTTGTGCCGGACCGGATTGCCAGCTGATTTGTTCGACAATCAACCCCAAGACCCTCCTTGCTTCGTGCCCGACCGGCTTGCCAGTTGATTTGTCAAAGATATTCAAATTGCCTTGCACTTGCTTTCAATTATGATTTTGCACTTGCTTTATATTATGAACCGCTTTACTTTTAGCTTAACAGGTTAACAGGTCAGCCCCGAGACCCTCCTTGCTTTGTGCCGGACCGGATTGCCAGCTGATTTGTCGACAATCAACCCCAAGACCCTCCTTGCTTCGTGCCCGACCGGCTTGCCAGTTGATTTGCCAAGATTGTTCAAATTGCTTTGCACTTGCTTTAAATTATGTCTTCGCATTTGCTTTGTATTACGTCTTGTTTTACTTTTCAGGTTAACAGGTCAGCCCCGAGACCCTCCTTGCTTCGTGCCGGACCGGTTCGCCAGCTGATTTATTCGACAATCAACCCCAAGACCCTCCTCGCTTCGTGCCCGACCATCTTGCCAGTTGATTTGTCAAGATTGTTGAAAATGCTTTGCATTATGCCTTCGCACTTGCTTTATAGCTTCGCCAGTTGATAAGAAGACAACTTATTGATGATATCGTAACCAGCATTTACAGTTCTATATTATCATTTTATGTTATTCCTTATTCAAAAATTATCAAAGTCTATTAGCAGTCGCTCGCTTAATGTTTGTCGAGTTTACTACAGGATTTTAGCAGCACCGCAGCAGCATTTGGAGCATAACGTGGAACTTTTTCTTACCAGTGAACTGGGGCAATCGTCAACGAGGATCTGAGGAATCGCACTCGAACAAGCAAGTCCTATCCTAATCTTTTGTTTCGGATTAGGATGTCAGTTTGAATTCTTTCCTATTCGAGCGTTCTTTTTTGCCAATCGTGCGAGTCTTTGTATCTAAGTGTCATTGAACTACATATGGCCTGATTCTCATTCAGCCCGAGATATGTAGGCAACTCAGAAACCGGAGTTCGGCCGTGTCCAAAAGCCTCGCACTTTTGTCCTTGGAATCGAAGTTCTTGGCTTTATCGTGAATAAATTGGTTTCTCGTCAACTTCTTTACCCTGAAAACTCTTTCATCATTTCCAGTTAAAGAGGGGCAGCTGTTGACACCCAATTTTGTCCCGAAAATTCTAATTAATGTCTAATTATAACTAATTTAATGTCAATTTTAAATTTAAATTGAATAAATTTTATTCTAAAAGGAAAATAGGGTAAAATCGCAACCTTAGCCTCAATCCCCGCTAACCCGTGCAAACACACATATACAGATTACATACAAAAACATTTTCAGTCTCCAAAAAACTTCAAAGAAAACCCGATAACCCAATTCCCTCCACCCCAAAACCTGATTACCCAAATTCCCCCCCCCCCCCCAAGAACTTAGCTGAATCAGTCCAAAAACTCCAGCTCATCCTGTTCGTATAAAAGCTTATCTGATTAGAGCTGTTACGGGTTCTTTGGTCCTTTTCTTTGAGATTCTTACTCCCTAAAAGCCCTAATTTTTGTTCCAATAAATTGAAAGCTGAAGGAGAAGATTAGGGGGGGGGGGGTCTTGAGGAGATAGGGGGAAAAAGCAGAGAGGGAGGGTTCAAAATTTGAGCCGTTAATGGGGGGGAAATAGAGCATTAGAGAGTTAGCAGTCGTCGATAGGGAAAACAGAGGCAGATGAGAGAAAAAACAGCAGGAGCAAAAAATTAAAAGCATTTCATTGAATCTCGCTTAAAATACAGAAACCGTATAGTCTGGGTTTTAGGCTTTGTTACTGAGTTGGTCAGTGTTTTGTCAATCTTCGCCGCTATCGAGTTTCAAAGTTCGAATCGTCGTCTTGGTCGAGTGTGCAACTTCAGGTCCTAAGCTCCTTTTCGCTGCACCGCAAGAGGTAATACTCCGATACTTTTACCTGAATAAGTATGTTGTTTGAGTTTAATTACTGGGCTGATTTTAACTGTGCTCAGTAGAAGCATAGTTCATGTATGTGTGTTCAACTTTTGAATTATGAGCAATGTTAAAGATCACATCTTTCCTCTGTTTAATCAAAGTATGTATGTGAATGAGTAGCTTATGCTAAAATGTCATGTGAACGCAAATATGAATAGTTAGAACTATTGAGTTTCTTGAGATTTCAATATTAAAGTTACTAAGATCTGAAATAAGCATAGTTGGAGTTTAATCCTTATTGATTAAGTATATGTTGTGTGAATTCAAGTTCAATATAATTTTTCTCTTTGGGTAATCTGGTCTGTATAAGCTGTTTTAGAATGGAGCATTCTTGAGTCGTTCGAGGCTCGTTTCTATGTTAAAAGCTAAGCGTAGGATGAATTCTATTTCTCGTAAAATTCTGGAATGCATTCTGCCTGGTTGCTTTATTTTCTATAACTCTGGTTGTTTGTGACGCTTTTAAGAGGTTCTGGAGGGAGTATTGGGGGCTGTGTTTGGCAGCCTTGTTATCTGCGTGTATAGTGGCTTCAGGGTAATTTCAGAGGTGTGAAGGTTGTCAAGTGATCTGTTAAAGCTGTCCTGGTTCAGGGGTTCAGGTGGTGCATAATTTTAGGTTTTGGTGGGTTTTCAGGTTTGTCTGTGAATGTGAGCAAGTTTGAGGGAGTATGTCTATGTTCTGAAGTTTAGTAAGGGAAGTATATGTGTGTATGCAGTGGGTCTATTATGGTTTGTTCAGGGGGGTGCAGGGGTTTGTGATGGAGGATTTAGGGGCTGTTATTAGATGGAAAATGCAGGTGTGTGTGATGGGGCTGGTAGCCAGTGAGAGGAGTAGAAAAGAGTGGTTGCAGAAACCAGTTCAGGTGCTGATTAAGTCCAGGTGCTGATAAGTTCAGGTGCTAATGGTTTAGATGGGTTGCAGGTTTGCTTTAGGTAGGTTGTTTGGATGGTCAGGTAGTAGCAGCTGTTCCTAGAGGTGGCTGGTAGTTCTAGGGTGGTTTCAGGTCTAATTGGATGTAGATAGTTGTGTGGGAGGAGATCAAGTTATTATGATGTTGTTGTTTCAGGTAGTTAAGGAGTCTAGGTTGTCAAGTGGCCTGTGGGTGTGAGGTAGGCTGGTAGCTAGTTGTTTCCTGGTTGTTTAGTAGTAGAGGCAGGGAGAGTAGTTTCAGGAGAAGGATGATATTTGTAGGGTGTGCAGGTGGTTTTGTAGTCTGGTGTAGGTAGATAGGAGTAGTCCTGGTTGAAGAAAGAGTTGTTCCAGTTTCTTGCGGCTTGAAGGGATGTCAATCTTCTTCTTTGGGTCATTATTTGTTACTCTTTAGATCTCAGAATATGAATTTGTTCCGAAGTTTCTATGACTGGTCTGTGCAAGGTCCAAGTTTGCCTTGTTTCTTTTATGAATCAGCGTATTCTGGGGAAGTATTAAGAAAGAATTTCACTTAATTTCACACATCTTTTGGTATTAAAGTTTGAAAAATTTCTAAAGAAATTGTATATGGTGTCTATCATGACTTGTTGTTCAGTTTGCAAAACTTGAAGGTTGGAATCTTGCCTTAGACACAAAAATCATGCAGATCATAGAACTTTAATAAAATCATGCATTTCACTGGTATTTTCTAGGATGTCTTCATAGGTTTCAGGTGAGTTGTGTTAGCTTAGTATGAGTTCTTGACTATATTCTTCCTCTTTAAAGGTTTGAATTTGGCTTTTATTAAATCTAGAAGCTTTAGGGATGGTTTAATTTGAGTGTATTAGCTATGCAACACATTTCTGTAAACTGATTTATTCATTAAATTGAACTTGATAGTTATTTGCTCCTTGTTCTTGTGGAATCATAATTGGTTCTTGGTGTCAAACAGAAGATGGTTGTATGTAAGAAGTGTGCCAGGTGTTTGGTTCAGTTCGCATTAATTTCGTTAAATCTAAGCAATGAAAAGAAAAGGCTTTCTTGTATAAAGTAAAAGATCTTGAGCCATTTAGTTTGGTTCAGATGTCAATAAAGTAGTATTCTGATACTATAAGAAATTCTTGGCAACTTGAACAATTGAGACCCTAATGATAAAGTTCAGGCCCTTTATGATTTGAGAATGCATATTGTTAGTTTCATTTAATAATTGCCTCAAGTTTGAATTGGTACCCTTGCTATTGTCTCTGGAACTACTCATTAAATGTTTTTTTCATTTATTTGCTATTTCTACTATTGTACTTTTTTAATTATTCATCCTTTACCTAGGTAGTTGCTAATCTCTATCTCTCTGTTCTTCTTTGCATGACATGCCACTTTTGGATGAGTTCAAGTTTGAACTCTATTATGTCCAAGTCTAATTTCGACTTCACTGCTGCATTTCTCAAGCCCAAGTCAGCCTTTGGTCCAATTTTATACTTTGTTCACTGGTGGTTCCTGAAACAAGAATTATAAGACCAGCCATCCAACCATCTTTTGCATGGCGTCTTCAACTTCTAGCCATCCCGGGTTCTATCTTTTAACTCGTCCTCTTTTGCCTATTTTAGGATTTTTATGTAAATGTTGTAGAATAATTATGTATTTATTTATGAAAAAAAATATATTTCATTAATTGAGTTATTTCTATACTTTATGTTCATTTCCTTTATTTTGGAGTTGTTATTTATTTATTGCAAAGCAGGCCATTTAAGCAAATGCATGCAAAATTTCATAAATTTTCAAAACCACGATTAATAAATGACAATAAGAAAAGACTTCTATCTTATTGATACGAAGTAGTTTCTTTAAAAAGTCAAAATTTATAAAGAAGTTTTAATTATCTTCTAAATATCCCGAAACAACTTTGCAAAAGCGACTTGAAACCTAAAGTTCCATCTTATGGTGAGAAACTTGGGTTTTAAAGTTTAAATTAAGCAAGTGCCATTTGTGTGCTACCAGATACGAGTTGGCAAAGAAATTAGGACGATCAAATCGTTCCTTTTCAAAAGAAAATGCGCTTTTATTTTATTTTATTTTGAAAATAATTAAAGCTTTTAATGCCTCCCTCTAGTCGTCCCAGACATGCAGTTAGCAACCTCCAAAGTAGCGCCTTTACTGCCACGTCAGTTTCTACTACTCCACTTGATTTTTTTAGCCCAATGTAATATGATGATGCAATATTATTCCATATATTGGAGCTTATAAAACTGCTACAATATATACGAACACATACTTTTGAATGGTTGACCTCATTATCCATCACAAAACCTACAAAACAAGCGAACATGTTAGTGTAAAAGACTATCATTCTCTCTTCCACATGGATTCGAGCATAATAGCCCACCAAAAACTCCAACACTTCTTGTAAACACACCAAGGCCTCCTCTCATGAGCAAGCTGCCTTAGACAAGCAGGCCATTTTTCTTTTCCCCACACACACGTACATACTGTATGTCGATTAGTTATTCCTCCCTTTTCGCATCCTCTTATAAGGTGCATTGCATTTGTCATTGTTCAAGATCTTCTTTGCACCAATATCTAACTCATGAAAAGAGCTTGATACAACACTACCTTGATCAAGTGCAACATTAGCAAGATGGTCGGCTAGTTTGTTGCCTTCTCTCAATACATGACATACCACAACTTTCTTATCCTTACTAATTCATCAAATCTCCTCCACAAAGCTAACAAGCTGCCATGGTATCTCCTACTTTCTCTCCAATACATTCTTTATTAGTATGGAGTCACTTTCAACACTATTTTGAGAAAGGTCACATACCTCTTCCCTAGCAAGATAGCCACTACCTCAAGAGCATGATAATATTTTGCATTACCTGATATACTAATCTTGCATTCGAGGGCTTTCCTCGTTACAACAATAAATTCCTCCTTTTCTATAGCTCCTTGATAATGAAAATAATAGCAGCACGAAAAACAACTTTCATATGAGGAGGTACTGGTGCATTTCACCTAGTATTAATAACCTGCACCAATTGTAACCCATCTATATTTATACCTGCTGAAATTGATAAATACTTCTAAAGAAAAGCACGTAGAAGGAGCATGAAGGAACACATGGGTAATAGTTTCTACATTGTGGTTCACAAAACAATGACATCTAGATACAAAATAGAAACCCCACTTTTTTATTGTATCATCAAGAGGTACCTTACCCTTCCACAATCGCCATAACAAAAATGATATTTTGAAGGGCACACCCTTCACCCATATATGCTTGTACAAATCACGATTTTTCTTCCTTTGACGCGCTAAATGAAATGTCGAGCTAACAGAAAATTTACCTTTTGAGTTTCCCATCCAGAAAGCTCTATCAAATGCATCTGCATACCTAGGAGGTTCAATATTTTTCACTATGTGCGCAGCTAGATCTTTAGGCAAAAGCTCTCCGACTAGCTCCGCATTCCACCGTCCATTCACCACAACCTCATTCACACAAATAAAGCTAGTATCACACATAAAAGCAGGTGGCGTGACATGGTATAGCGCTCCTAAGCCTATCCAGTTATCTAACCAAAAGTATGAATTAACCGACCTCAGTGGCCACCATATCTCATGTTCAATAGCATCCCTACTTTGAATCATCTGTTTCACACATAAGTCTATTTTTTTCCATGGCAAGCACTGCGTGATGCATTTTTAAATATTTATTACTCATAAAGGACCTCCACAAAGACTGTTTGATTCTAATATTCCACCAAAGCTTAGCAAACAAAGCTTTAGATATATCATATATGTTTCTAAACCTAAGTCCACCCTCATTTTTTGGGTGACATAATGTCTTGCAGGAAGCCCAATGTCTGCTATCATTTCCCATAATATTGTTCCAAAAGAATTTAGTAATCATCCTATGAAGCTATGCAACTACACTCAAAGAAAGATCACAAGCAGATAAGAGACGGATAAATATGATCTGAAGTACTGAAGAAATCAAAATAGCCCTTTCCCTATGGATAACAACTTGCCCATCCATGAATTTAACCTTTTTTGCAGATTATCCACAAGCTCATTATTCTTAAAATATTTTCTCCTTCCATAATAAATAGGAACACCAAGATACGTAATAGCGAGGTATTCTAGTACTCTCATGCACCTTGTTAACTATCAATTATAAAATTTGGTGATGCAAATAAATAACACTCTTTTCTTTGTTGATTTTCTAGCCACTTGACACCTCATAACTAGCAAGTGTATCCATCACTTGCTTCAATGATCCCTCATCAGCAGATGGGAAAATAATCATGTCATCAACATAAGCTAAGTTATTAACTTTACTCATTCCAAACTAAACAACATTATTATCCTTACGAGATGCATTTAAAGCTCTAGATAGACATTCATCGGCAAGAATAAATAAGGAAGGTGAGAGAGGATCATATTGCTTCACTCCCCTTGTAGATTTGAAGAACCCATAAGCCTGATCATTTATCAATACAGAATAGTAGTTATTGCACAAAGTCCTGAACACCAAATCAATAATGATCTCACCAAAGCACATCTTCCTCAAGACTTTTGTTAGGAACAACGAGGAAACTCTATCATAGCTTTTTTCATGTCTAATTTGATCACTAAATTAGCTAGCTTCATTCTTTATTTTATGTCATGTACAATTTCTTGTACCAACAAAATATTCTCTACTATACTTCTTCCCTTCATTAAGCCCGATTGATGTGGTAAAATATTCCAGGTAATAAATTAGGAAGCCTATCATGTATTAACTTGGAGAACAATTTGTTGATAAAATAACTTAAACTAATTGGTCTCATGTCAGAAAAGATAGTAAACCTTTTAGGCAAGAGCACCAAATTAATAGAAGTAACGTATCTTGGCAGTTCTTGCCCAACAAAGAAGGCATGTACCATCTTAATTACATTGCTAGCAATGATATCCCAATAAGATTGATAGAATGCACTTGTAAAGCCATCATGAATACCAACACTCTCAGTATTCAGCCTAAAATTACTTGTTTCAGCTCTTGTGCATATGGTAATGTAGTAATAGCATCATTCTGCTTATTTTTAACCAGCCGAGAGATGTGGTCTAATATATCAAAGCCAGTAGGCACACCCTCATCAGTGAATTGATCTTGAAAAAAAATGGATTGCCTCATATGGTATGTCAGTATCATTTTCTAACTAAATATTGTTAGCATCTCGAATCTTTCTGAGTTGCAACACCTTCCTTCTTCCTTTAACATAAGCATGGAAGAACTTGGTTATCCTGTAACCATCTTTGAACCACTACATACCTGCTTTTTGCTTCCAAAATTGTTCCTCCGAAGCATATAAACTAATTAGTTCAGCCTGTACTTTTTGTATTCTTACCCTGTTCAAACTTGGTAGCGTGCAGCTCATACTCTTATTCATGAACTTGCACCACCTCTTCAAATGTAGCTATCTGTCTGAATATATCACCATATGTCTCCCTACTCCATACAAAAAGAGTCTTCCTCACTTACTTCAATTTGTACTAAAAACTATAGAAAGGATCTGAGCGAAAATTACCTACCCAATTCTCACTAACCACTGGCCAAAAAGTCTCATTTTTCACCCAAAAAATAAGAAATTTGAATGACTTCTTAAAAACTAGACTATCCATATTAGTTTTTATTAACAAAGGAGCATAATATGTTCCTTTCTTTATAAGATGTTGAACTTAAAATTAAGGAAAGAGTTCTTGAAAAGCTTGATTCACAAGGCACCTATCAAGTCTTTTAAAGATACAATCATCATCTGATCTCCCATTCCAACGTGTGTACATACTCCTCTTGAAACCTAAATCAAAAGGCTTACATGTATTGATGATGTGCAAAAAACCTTCGATCTCCTCAAAGGACACTGGAAGGCCACCATACTTCTCTATCTCATAAATAATGAAATTAAAATCACCCCTTACCAACCATGTAGAGATGATATCACCTGCTTTAGCATATTATAAATCCCACAGTTTAATCCTGGTTATCCCATCAGTACTTTCATAGATTAAAGAAACCACAAATTCCTGCAGTCTATCCAGGTGTGTCAATTTCAAAGAAAGCATATGTGAAGTATCATACAACATCTCCACTTGAAAATCCTCATTCATTAACACAAATTTTAACATTGATTTGTGCCAAGATAATCCCGTTCCTAACCATAAATAATATTTGTCGATATGCCTACGGTGTTGAAACCATTCCATCAAAGCAATAAAGGAAAAGTATTTTTGCCTATGCATTGTTACCACTCTTTCATGACACGACCCAGAATCTGGATAGGTCGTGCGGGCACTTGACACAAACCCTACTCCCATCGAGCAAACTCTTTTGAATAATAATCAGCTAAAACAAAAGTTGGTGACCACCAGGGACAAAGGGTCAGCTCTTCATTAATAGTAGAATAGTCCTAACTGCTCAACCACGCGGTGCACTCGGACTTGGAGTAGAATCTGCCAGAAAAAATACACAATAAAGAGAAACAGGCAAGGGTGAGACAAAAGGACTCAGTAAGTGAGGGCCAATTAGCCATCCTCGAATAATAGGAAGGTAATCACGTTGAGCAAGCAAATCAAGTAATATCAACAACCAAAATGTAACACGCGAGGTAACATATAAGGAATTTAATATCTACAAGTCAAAATAACATTCAATAGATGAGATGCAATACGATGTGATATGGTGAAATGCAACGCAACCAGGTCACATGTACCAAAACCCCCATGGAGCATACTTCTCAATGTATTCGGGGGAATGCATATACTGGTGAAGTCTCCAAAATGCTAACTAGTTTGATGAGTATAACCGGCCCATGACCAATATACCATGGAATAAGCTAGAATAGCCAACAATCACAAAACTAACAGTAGTAAGTATGCCTTCTCAGTATCCACACACGTAAATAACACAAGTATAGACATCTATATGGCCTAAGGCCATCAAAAGAATGAATTGAATTACTTACCTCGATTTCGAGCAAATTCGGGCTACTAGACAACCTTTTTTCCCTTCCGGATCCTTTCCTAATGATCCTCATCTAAGCATTTGAAGGGAAACTGCAGATATAAGTGCCAAGACATAGAACTAACAACGGTAATTAAAAATATATAAGGAATTTCTAAAATACCAAATTGATTTTAGCCCACTTCAACTTGTTGCTGCTCCCCCATACAGCGATTCTAGCGAAATTGTTCCAACTCTCAGATCCATAGCAAATAGAGCTTCTTCATTGTCTTCGCTTCCCATTGATAAAGAAGATGAGATATGGATGTTGTATGGCTCTGAATCGGTTTGGGTTTAGCCCCAAAGTCTCAGCCACATTCCAACTCGCGATACTGCTTGAAACAGGTGTGAACACCCAGCGGAGAACTGGCTATGTTTATGTTGCAAAGGAAGTTCTTTGTAGTCAATTTGTCAGGAAGCACATGCTCGAGCATTACAAGCAGACCAATCACTCTTTAGCGCTTAGCTTTAGTGATCTATCAGTGTGGTGTTTCTCCTACAATGTAGAGTGCATCATTTTTGTTTACTAGAACTTATATTCCTACGACTACTTAAAAGTTCGGATAGCTGTAATTCACATTAGTGTTTAAATGTGTTTCTAGTTACAGTCCATGAGTTTCAAAATCATAACCTTCAAAATCATTTCACTTCTGTCCAATATATAAGAGAGCTGCATGGTTTCGTATTGGACTATTTGTATGATATGATTTTTATGTTGTTAGTACTAAACTTGACATACATGCTAAGAATGTGTTATATCACCTTACGAATTCTTGTTCGTAAAAAATACTCATACTTCTACTTGTACCAATTAGGTTGTGAACTGGACAAAAGTATATTTCACCACTTCATTGAAAAATAAACTGATGAGAAGTCCTTTACAGAAGTAATTTATTAAAAATTATTCCAAGCTAGTAACAGATAACAAAGCAGACGATTCTACTTCTAGGAATTAACCATTCCCTCTTCTCTTTAGTGCCTTAAAACTTATACCTTTGATTTGTAGTATGGTAACAAAAGGAACTTATATCTTTAAGGTAGCACATATTTTTTTTTTTCTAAATGAATGGACAAAAAAAATTGTCCCCTCACAAAACTCTCTTGAACAGGTGCAGTCAAGGAACCTTTTAATCAATGTACAGGACTCCCAGAACAACACATACCAACAGTAAGGAGAATAAAGATGATACAAGATCATGTTGATGACATACACACAGATGTCACAGTGAATTGGAGAGTGAGTGAGTAGCCTTGCTATTTTAATTAACATCTCATTAGTGAACATAGGCATGATTTTAAAGGTGCAGGGACTACTTAGGCCTATCAGATCATCCATAATCAAAGCAAAACACAAGCATAACAAATAATTCAAGTAAAGCAAATACAAGATGAGATTATGCAGGGCAAATACATAGACGTAATGAGTGACAGAGGGTTGAAGATATACCTTTTGAACACTGTGAAGCTAATGTGAGTACAGTCAGCAGAAAGGAAAGGCAGGACCAGCACTCACACAATCAATACTGACTCTCCCAGGGAAGCAAGTGAACAAGAAGAATTGAATGTAGAAAAGCTATGCAGAGTTTTGCTAAGTATACCAGTGTATGTCTCTGAATTTTTTAGTGTTAAGAAAACTCTCTCCTTTTTGTTCAGAGCAAGAAAAGTTTATATAGGCATAGTAGGGGTTTTGAAAACCAACGAGTAAAAGTTAATAAAGTTAAGTAAATATAGTCTTCCAAAAATAACAGGGACAAACTTGAGCCAAATTTCCAATAATAGAGCAGTCAATCCCTAATTCTAAGGTCAATCAATCTTGAATTGATTTGAGAACCCCTCCTCTCAACTTAACCTAGTCCAGATTCACAAATCTACTCATAAACAAGTTTGAACTTCGACAGGTTTCAAAAAATGCAAACATCAATGATCATGCCAACTTTTCTAAATTCTAACCACAGATTTCAATCAAACTTTAAACAAAACCCCTTGGATCATGCAAATCACTCCACCAGTTCAGGTTTTAACTAGGCAGGCCCTGGATTCACACAAGCAATGCACAGCAAGATGGTTCAAACGACTTAAGCAAAACATGATAATTTCTAGGCTTTAAATTCAAAGGAAATAACAGAGAATTTTAACCTTAAATGTGTCAAAATCAAAGCGTAAATAGGCTTACTACAATGTCCAAACAAATCAACGGTTTATAGAGGCCATAAGTCATGCAAATCAATCAATCAATTGAAAACAATGGTCATGCTAATTCATGGAAACACATAGGAAATTCAGCATGACACAGATTCCACAAAAAAAAAAAAAAGGATAAGGTTACCTGTTTACTAGAATCGGGTCGATCGGGACCCGTTATAATCTTAACTTCGCATGGGGGTTTTACCCCGCTTAGGTGATAACACCTTTGAATCGACGGCCTGAACCCCGCCGGAGGCGTTTCCCGGCGGTGGTGTCACAGTTGTCAAGGGTCGAATCTCGCCCTTGCCCAAACATCCTCAAAACTACACAGGTTTTGTAGCGGAGTTCGAAGGGAACACAGTGATGTTGTTTTCCCTAATTTTCTCCGGCTGGAATGGCCAGGAAAGTCCATTAACGGTGGTGGCGACTTAAGTCGCCAAGGAGAGAGAGAGAGAGAGAGAGTTATTATCTGAGGGAGGGAGGTGAGGAAATGAGGATCAACAGGGTTTAGGGGTTGTGTGGGGTAGTTTAGGGATTTTAGTTTTCAGCCGTTGGATCAAATCAAACGGAGGGCTAGGATTAGGCCATGTCAGTGCTTAAGTGGCAAAACAGGCTGATGTGTGTGCTTTGTGTATATATATAGGTATAAAATAGGTATAAAAGGGTATAAAATGGATTTTAAATGTTGAAAAAATTATGGGAAAAATTAGAAAGTCAATTATAAAATGTCAGGGAGGCTAAAATGCACAGAAATTGTAATTTCGAGGCTTAGAATAATTTAGGGCAATTTTGTCAAAAATAAGAATAATTGTAGGAAATTGCAAAATAGCTATGGTTTGAGACAATGCTCTTGAAAATGGTCTTAATTACCAGGATATTATGAGAAGGTAAATTTCAAGATAATAGACGTGGTGGGTGTTGACACCCAATTTTGTTCCGAAAATTCTAATTAATGTCTAATAATTTAAGGTCAATTTTAAATTTAAATTGAATAAATTTTATTTTAAAAGGAAAATAGGCTAAAATAGCAATCTTAGCCTCAATCCCCGCTCACCCGTACAAACACACATATACACATTACATACAAAACATTTTCAGTCTCCCAAAAAATTCAAAGAAAACCAGATAACCCAATTCCTTCCACCCCAAAACCCGATTACCCAAATTCCCCCCCCCCCCCCAAAACTAAGCTGAATCAGTCCAAAAACTCCAGCTCATCCTGTTCGTACAAAAGCTTATCTAATTAGAGCCGTTAGGGGTTCTTTGGTCCTTTTCTTTGAGATTCTTACTCCCTAAAAGCCCTAATTTGTGTTCCTATAAATTGAAAGCTGAAGGAGAAGATTAGGGGGGGCCTGAAGGAGATAGGGTTAAAAAGCAGAGAGGGAGGGTTCAAAATTTGAGACGTTAAAGAGGGAAATAGAGCAAAAGAGAGTCGGCAGTCGTCGATAGGGAAAGCAGAGGCAGATGAGAGAAAAAACAGAAGAAGCAAAAAATTAAAAGTATTTTATTGAATCTCGCTTAAAATACAGAAATCGTATAGTCTGGGTTTTAGGCTTTGTTACTGAGTTGGTCAGTATTTTTTCAATTTTTGCCGCTATCGAGTTTCAAAGTTCGAATCGTCGTCTTGGTCGAGTGTGCAACTTCAGGTCCTAAGCTCCTTTTCGCTGCACCGCAAGAGGTAATACTCCGATACTTTTACCTGAATAAGTATGTTGTTTGAGTTAATTACTGGGCTGATTTTGACTGTGCTTAGTAGAAGCTTAGTTCATGTATGTTGTTCAAGTTTTGAATTATGAGCAATGTCAAAGATCACATCTTTCCTCTGTTTAATCAAAGTATGTATGTGTATGAGTAGCTTATGCTAAAATGTCATGTGAATGCAAATATGAATAGTTAGAACTATTGAGTTTCTTGAGATTTCAAAATTAAAGTTACTAAGATCTGAAATAAGCATAGTTGGAGTTTAATCCTTACTGATTAAGTATATTTTGTATGAATTCAAGTTCAATATAATTTTTCTCTTTGGGTAATCTGGTCTGTATAAGCTATTTTAGAATGGAGCATTCTTGAGTCGTTCGAGGCTCGTTTCTATGTTAAAAGCTAAGCGTAGGATGAATTTTGTTTCTCGTAAAATTCTGGAATGCATTCTGCCTGGTTGCTTTATTTTCTATAACTCTGGTTGTTTGTGAAGCTTTTAAGAGGTTCTGGAGGGAGTATTAGGGGGCTGTTGTTGGCGGCCGTAGTATCTGCGTGTATAGTGGCTTTAGGGTAATTTCAGAGGTGTGAAGGTGACACGACCCAAAATCCAGTTAGGCCGTGCGGGCACCCGACATCCTCCCCTAGACCCGTCGGGCGAACCCTTACCAACTAAATCAGGAAAATAAATATAATAATTCACAAATAAGGACAAGACTTAAAAAAAAACACAGACATACGGATACCTCTAAGCTGTACAAAAAAATTACAGCCGACTACCCAACATACTAGGTTTAGGGCTATCCAGACTAGACATCTAAGAGTACAAAAGAAGACATATACCTCCTGAAGAGAGCAAAATGCAGCTGAAATAATTAATAATAAACTGGTGGCCATCCGGAATAAAAGCTGGCTCACCCTGACAGCTGAAGTCGTCTTCGCTCCTTCATAACGTGGCGAACTCAATCCTGGAGCGAACCTGCCGAAACGAAATAGATAGACAAGAAACAAACAACAAACAAGGGTGAGTCAAAAGGACTCAATAAGTGGGGCAGACTAGCCACCTCAAAGAATAGGATAGCTAGCCAGGGAGAAAAGAAACAGATAAACAAAATTCCTTTTATTTAAATTATGAAAAGGCAGGGCCAGATAATAACTAGAAACACGTATGGAATCACAAACTCATTAAAACCAGGAACATAAAATAACCAGAACATGTAGGTATCCCGAACATATCAACAATCAGAATTACATCCTATTGCGGCGTGCAACCCGATCCATATAATTATCCTGTTGCGGCGTGCAGCCCGATCCATATAATTATACTGTTGCGGCGTGCAACCCGATCCATATATTTATACCGTTGCGACGTGCAACCCGATCCATATATTTATCTTGTTGCGGCGCGCAACCCGATCCCCGCAACCCAGAATACGAGCCAGAAATATATAGGTAAACTGAGATATGTTCACGACATAGTGTACAAACCGCATACATAAAACACAACACAATACACACAATAGTCAGTATGCGGTGCAATGAGATCGGATGAATGCGGTACAATGCAATGCAGTCACATATGCCTGACACCTATCTCCGGCGCGGGACTCTCATCGTCTACCAGGAGATATATGCAAATATGACCCTTCACCGGCTCGGGACTCTCATCGATTACCGGGAAGTATATGCAATGATGATCCTTCACCGGCTCGGGACTCTCATCGATTACCGGGAAGTATATGCAACGATGACCCTTCACCGGTGCGGGACTCTCACCGCAGCCCGGGAAGTATATGCAATAATGACCCTTCGCCGGTGCGGGACTCTCATCGCCAACCGGGAAGTATATGCAATAATGACCCTTCGCCGGTGCGGGACTCTCATCGCCAACCGGGAAGTATATGCAATAATGACCCTTCGCCGACGCGGGACTCTCATCGCCAACCGGGAAGTATATGCAATACTCAAAACCAGAGTGCAATGCTCATATGTTTAATGCAATACCAACAACAGGGCATAACATATAATATACAATGTAAATCCAAAGCTAAGGCGTAATGAGTACGCCTATCGGCAGCTACACACGTAAGGAAATACGTGGTAGAAAATCCACGAGGCCAAGTGCCTCCAAGGAAATGGATATAAACACTTACCTCTTCCAAAGTTAGCAAAATTATTCAACAACCGCTTTGTCCTTTGGTTCCATTGCCAAATGATCCCACTGTATTCAATAAGCAGAAAAATATATCACGTTAGGCTAAAGGCTTCATTCCTCACATCTTAGGGCAATCCAGGTAGGAACCTGATACCCTATTCGCATACGCAATACGCAGGCCAGGCCTATATATAGGGTTTAAGGTAACATAGCCAAACCCTAAATAAATTATATTTATATGTTGCCCATAACTTACTGAGTACGAATATATAATCATTTCCATCATTGGGGTCCAATTGACCCTTTAAACTATCAATTTACGTCATTAGGGTGATGTCTAATATCCCTATTTTTACCGTAAAAATATATTTAAACACACATAATAAGGTAAGATAATGAGTTAACATCATTACCTGAAGATTTGGGGTAGAAATTCTACTATTTTTCCACCTCTTTTTCCCTTTTCCCTCTCCTTTTTTCTAATTTTTTTCTTCTCTGCTATTTTTGCTCTAATGCTCCTGTACGTATTGCTACTGCTAATCCCTTAGCTTGACCGACATACTTAATTTTTAATTTAATTTTTTTTTGTTTTCTTTTATTATATTTTCTTTTCTTAACGAAAATTGAAACGGTGCCCTACAATATTCGAAATAATTTCAACTTTTGCATACAAGTTATACAAAATATATGTAACATACTCGCGAAGGCGGATCTCAAATTGGACTCCCGAAACTCAAGATGCGAATTTAAATAAAAAGAAGTCAAATTATTTAACTTTCGGCATTTTAGCGGAAACTAGCCGAACAATATCGAAATTCACTTTCGAAAGTTCACAAAGGTCACAAATAATCATACGAACCCAACGGCGCTTTCGGATTTCAAATCGGAGCTCATTCGGCAAAAACCGAGCTCGAAAATCTCTTTTTAATATTTATCGCCAATAAAAACTGAAACCTTCTTCCGATGCCTACCAAACGAGGTCTGATTTAGCTCAAATTTTACAGACAGGTTCTAATGGACATTACGAATATTTTAAAATTATCGGTACGCCAATCGGAGTCCTAACTTCCGAAACGACTGACCGAGGTCGTTTCATTCTCCTCCACTTAAACTCTCGTTCGTCCTCGAACGAGCCTAAATCTAAAGCAAGATTTACGCAGATAACAAGAGAACTTGCACAACCTTCATAAACTACTCCACGGACATTATCTCATAATTACAGAATCAGAGTTATAACACGCACATCAAACTCTTGGATAAAACATATTTGGATAATATGATAACATCATTGCCCAACTTATTCGGACTAAGCCGACCCTTTCTCAATCATGAGAGAGGAGTTTTATATTTTCGAAACAAAGATACACGAAACTTTGAATGAGTTAACATGATTCAGCCAATAATTACCTTTTCGATATACCTTTTGATATAGAACAGGTCGATAGAACTAAGAATTAGCTTACGCTTCAGCAACGCCTTAGAGATTTAATTTTATGATTCGGTATCAATTGGAGGAAGACTCCTCCACTTAAAGCATAAACTCATACAACTAATTTGAATAGAAATAGTCATCCTCGCACAACCTGCTGGATTAAAGAAGACCTAGCTAAAAGCTGAACATAGTCACATAGGCAGACCTAAACTACCAAACTACCCTTTCGAGTTGCCAACTAGCTGCAACTCTCGAGTTCACAACTCCATACCTTTGCCGTAAACACCACCGCCCGATGGATGGTACTTCTATATAAAAATTTCGGCAGAGTTTCCTCTGAAACTGGATGATCCGCAAAAACAGAACCAGCACTATACTATACATGGGAATGGATACCCGAATAAACTGATAACATAAACATGTTAAACGGATAACAAGATGAGACAACTGGACCAAAACAATAATATGCTTCCAAAACAATAATATGCTTACCCGGCCACAATAACACGTACTCTGGCTCAACACAGGGAACGTCACAAGCGGCTACCAATCACCCAAGCTCACTAGTGCCGGACGAAGAAGAAATGGAAATGGATCGAGGATAGAAATAATTAGAGCTTCAGGAAGTTCATCTTCTTCTTCTTTTTTTTTTTTTTTGCTTGGCTACCAAAGCTAGACTACTTCCGAGTCAGGCAAGCCAAAGAATCGCAATTGAAGAGATGGACATTAAATAAACTTTATGGAAAAACATCCATACCAATTTAACCTCCCAATAAGAAGGAAACTCTGATAATTTACCAGAATACCCTTTTATAACTAAGACAAGCTCATAGAATAACATGACTCTACTAGAATCTCGAACCAAGAGGAGACAAATAGATCGAGCATTACTTACTAACCACTTTACACCGGAAGAAACAATGACACTTCCTGATGGTGACGAATAAGAATCCCATCATCCCACCAACACTGATTTCCGAGGAGAGAAGTAAAATGACTTGACATAATAACACAAGGTGGCATAACAGGCTGCTAAGCAGGCAATAGCAATACTCACCGTCAAGTCTCTCACATTTAAACCAGATCAACTAGGAGGATCTCAGAAATGCCAGGAATAAATCATACAAGAAGTTCACCACTCTACCGCAACCGATTCTTAATAGAAACAATATCCAAGGAAGCCATGGAAACATGGTAAAATAAACGAAGTTCAGACCGATCGGAAGAGTCAAATCTTACTCACATATAATGAAAGAAGAATTACATGGGTGTACTACATCGGATGCCTCAGCATCCTGCCAGACTGGCAGTTCATAAAACTGCCTCTGCGGCTGAACTAAGCCGCTACACTGATAATTACCTTCTGAAGAACCACTGCCACCACGCTCTCAACCTCTACTGGATCGTGGCGTTTCTCTGGCTGATTAAGATTTAAATAAAATTCCCTACGACTGTACAGGTGCCTGATGACAAGAGAAAGGACGATTGTCTACTTGTTGGAGTAAGGAAAAACTCCTCAAAGGATAACCAGACTCATGACAGTGATAACAGCTTTTCATTGAAAATGGAAGCTGGACATATTGTCGATAGCTATAAAGAGAAAAACTGGATCTAATCTTGATGAACTACTCGCACACTCTGAGTATCACGCTCTACAAGCTGAGATAACCTGGAAGATGACTTCCAAAAATAATCAATACTTTTACCTCCAAATGAGGTACCATGGTTACTCACCAGGGCCGTGGGATCTCTTACTTTCCCGCTCTAACTTATGGTATGCCTCGAACCTTCGAGCAATATCAACAACAATATCAAATGAAATCCCGACCTCAATCTCTCGAGCCATCTGGGATCTCAAGGAAAAAGAAAGGTCATCAATAAATCTTTGAATCTCTCGAAAGGCTCATGGACTAGTTCTAACGCATATTCAGCCATTCTATAGAATTCAATCTCACATTCTGAAACACCAATAGATTAACCGACAGGCTACCCTGTCCAATCCACTCAAACTGGCAACACTTTTCATCTCGCTCGCTACTCAAAAGGAATTTTTCCACGAATCTAGAAGAAAAATCGAACCAATTAGCTAATAAGAGAGCGGCCCACCAATTCAAGGCTGGACCCTGAAACTGGAAAGCAGAATAATCAACATCATACTGCTCGATATAATCAAGAGCCTGAAGGATACGCTGACATCTTTTTATTTTAAAAAAATCACGAGGTTTATCTGATGCATTGCTTAAGAATATCGGAAGGTTCAACCGCGTAAAATAATGCAACCTCTTCGGACACTCGGACCGAACTGATACCTCGGCTGGCTAACCAGCCAGAACAATTAGAGGTACAACACATGTTGCCTACGGAACATATTTTACTGCGGCAATATTATGAACTGGAATAGGAGCTCCATGAAATCGAACGTCTACACATGCGGCAACCTGATAGACTGGCCAGCGAATAATAGGTTGTTACGGTATCTGCGTCGCCAAAATTCTCGTAAAAGCATCGTACAGAGCCAAGGGGACTACAAGGCCCTGCTCCCATGCCCATCGCGAGCTTGTACAGCTGGGGCCTGCGTAACTGGATCGTCAACACGATCCACAACTCTCGGGGCTTGAGTAGCCCTAGCCTCAAGCTAGACTACTTCGTCCTGAACTCCTACCATTTGCCGATTTGTCGCACGAAGGTTCACCATTACCACGAAGGAATTAATGAAAATACCTTTGTATCCTAGACCGACGCGCGATCAGAAAAGAAGGAAGTGAAACTTCCTAAATGCCATCATAGCCTCTCGTAGATAAGTACGGACGTCTACGTACCCATCAGCGAGACTCTACTAGACACTGTCTTAGTCCGGATAGACACTAAATCGGGCTCTGATACCAACTGACACGACCCAAAATCCAGTTAGGCCGTGCGGGCACCCGACATCCTCCCCTAGACCCGTCGGGCGAACCCTTACCAATTAAATCAGGAAAATAAATATAACAATTCACAAATAAGGACAAGACTTAAAAAAAACACAGACATACGGATACCTCTAAGCTGTACAAAAAAATTACAGCCGACTACCCAACATACTAGGTTTAGGGCTATCCAGACTAGACATCTAAGAGTACAAAAGAAGACATATACCTCCTGAAGAGAGCAAAATGCAGCTGAAATAATTAATAATAAACTGGTGGCCATCCGGAATAAAAGCTGGCTCACCCTGACAGCTGAAGTCGTCTTCGCTCCTTCATAACGTGGCGAACTCAATCCTGGAGCGAACCTGCCGAAACGAAATAGATAGACAAGAAACAAACAACAAACAAGGGTGAGTCAAAAGGACTCAATAAGTGGGGCAGACTAGCCACCTCAAAGAATAGGATAGCTAGCCAGGGAGAAAAGAAACAGATAAACAAAATTCCTTTTATTTAAATTATGAAAAGGCAGGGCCAGATAATAACTAGAAACACGTATGGAATCACAAACTCATTAAAACCAGGAACATAAAATAACCAGAACATGTAGGTATCCCGAACATATCAACAATCAGAATTACATCCTATTGCGGCGTGCAACCCGATCCATATAATTATCCTGTTGCGGCGTGCAGCCCGATCCATATAATTATACTGTTGCGGCGTGCAACCCGATCCATATATTTATACCGTTGCGACGTGCAACCCGATCCATATATTTATCTTG
The DNA here is from genome assembly GCA_037355625.1 of Petunia x hybrida. Taxonomy (NCBI): domain Eukaryota; kingdom Viridiplantae; phylum Streptophyta; class Magnoliopsida; order Solanales; family Solanaceae; genus Petunia; species Petunia x hybrida. The sequence continues at coordinate 4,608,430 of JBBBVM010000023.1, read as the reverse complement.
TTGCGGCGTGCAACCCGATCCCCGCAACCCAGAATACGAGCCAGAAATATATAGGTAAACTGAGATATGTTCACGACATAGTGTACAAACCGCATACATAAAACACAACACAATACACACAATAGTCAGTATGCGGTGCAATGAGATCGGATGAATGCGGTACAATGCAATGCAGTCACATATGCCTGACACCTATCTCCGGCGCGGGACTCTCATCGTCTACCAGGAGATATATGCAAATATGACCCTTCACCGGCTCGGGACTCTCATCTATTACCGGGAAGTATATACAATGATGATCCTTCACCGGCTCGGGACTCTCATCGATTACCGGGAAGTATATGCAACGATGACCCTTCATCGGTGCGGGACTCTCATCGCAGCCCGGGAAGTATATGCAATAATGACCCTTCGCCGGTGCGGGACTCTCATCGCCAACCGGAAAGTATATGCAATAATGACCCTTCGCCGGTGCGGGACTCTCATCGCCAACCGGGAAGTATATGCAATAATGACCCTTCACCGACGCGGTACTCTCATCGCCAACCGGGAAGTATATGCAATACTCAAAACCAGAGTGCAATGCTCATATGTTTAATGCAATACCAACAACAGGGCATAACATATAATATACAATGTAAATCCAAAGCTAAGGCGTAATGAGTACGCCTATCGGCAGCTACACACGTAAGGAAACACGTGGTAGAAAATCCACGAGGCCAAGTGCCTCCAAGGAAATGGATATAAACACTTACCTCTTCCAAAGTTAGCACAATTATTCAACAACCGCTTTGTCCTTTGGTTCCATTGCCAAATGATCCCACTGTATTCAATAAGCAGAAAAATATATCACGTTAGGCTAAAGGCTTCATTCCTCACATCTTAGGGCAATCCAGGTAGGAACCTGATACCCTATTCGCATACGCAATACGCAGGCCAGGCCTATATATAGGGTTTAAGGTCACATAACCCAACCCTAAATAAATTATATTTATATGTTGCCCATAACTTACCGAGTACGAATATATAATCATTTCCATCATTGGACCCTTTAAACTATCAATTTACGTCATTAGGGCGATGTCTAATATCCCTATTTTTACCGTAAAAATATATTTAAACACACATAATAAGCTAAGATAATGAGTTAACATCATTACCTGAAGTTTTGGGGTAGAAATTCTACTATTTTTCCACCTCTTTTTCCCTTTTTCCTCTCCTTTTTTCTAATTTTTCTCTTCTCTGCTATTTTTGCTCAAATTCTCCTGTACGTATTGCTACTGCTAAGCTAAGGGATTAAATCCCTTAGCTTGACCGACATACTTAATTTTTAATTTAATTTTTTTTTGTTTTCTTTTATTATATTTTCTTTTCTTAACGAAAATTGAAACGGTGCCCTACAATATTCGAAATAATTTCAACTTTTGCATACAAGTTATACAAAATATATGTAACATACTCGCGAAGGCGGATCTCAAATTGGACTCCCGAAACTCAAGATGCGAATTTAAATAAAAAGAAGTCAAATTATTTAACTTTCGGCATTTTAGCGGAAACTAGCCGAACAATATCGAAATTCACTTTCGAAAGTTCACAAAGGTCACAAATAATCATACGAACCCAACGGCGCTTTCGGATTTCAAATCGGAGCTCATTCGGCAAAAATCGAGCTCGAAAATCTCTTTTTAATATTTATCGCCAATAAAAACTGAAACCTTCTTCCGATGCCTACCAAACGAGGTTTGATTTAGCTCAAATTTTACAGACAGGTTCTAATGGACATTACGAATATTTTAAAATTATCGGTACGCCAATCGGAGTCCTAACTTCCGAAACGACTGACCGAGGTCGTTTCAGAAGGTTGTCAAGGGATCTGTTAAAGCTGTCCTGGTTCAGGGGTTCAGGTGGTGCAGAATTTTTCGTTTATGTGGGTTTGCAGGTTTGTCTGTGATTGTGTATGTGCTGAAGTTTAGTGAGGGAAGTATATGTGTGTATGTAGTGGATCTATTACGGTTTGTTCAGGGAGGTGCAGGGGTTTGTGAAGGAGGAATTAGGGGCTGTTATTAGAGTGAATATGCAGGTGAGTGTGATGGGGCTGGTAGCTATTGAGAGGAGTTGAAAAGAGTGGTTGCAGAAACCAGTTCAGGTGCTGATTGAGTCCAGGTGCTGATAAGTTCAGGTGCTAATGGTTTAGATAGGTTGCAGGTTTGCGTTAGGTAGGCTGTTTGGATGGTCAGGTTGTAGCAGCTGTTCCTAGAGGTGGCTAGTAGTTCTAGGATGGTTTCAAGTCTGGTTAGATGCAGATAGTTGTGTGGGAGGAGATCAAGTTATCATGATGTTGTTGTTTCAGGTAGTTAAGAAGTCTAGGTTGTCAAGTGGCCTGTGAGTGTGAGGTAGGCTGGTAGCTAGTTGTTTCCTGGTTGTTTAGTAGTAGAGGCAGGTAGAGTAGTTTCAGGAGAAGGATGATATTTGTAGGGTGTGCAGGTGGTTTTGTAGTCTGGTGTAGGTAGATAGGAGTAGTCCTGGTTGAAGAAAGAGTTGTTCCAGTTTCTTGCGGCTTGAAGGGATGTCAATCTTCTTCTTTAGGTCATTATTTGTTACCCTTTAGATCTCAGAATATGAATTTGTTCCGAAGTTTCTATGACTGGTCTGTGCAAGGTCCAAGTTTGCCTTGTTTCTTTTATGAATCAGCGTATTCTGGGGAAGTATTAAGAAAAATTTCACTTAATTTCACACATCTTTTGGTATTAAAGTTTGAAACTTTTCTAAAGAAATTGTATATGGTGTCTATCATGACTTGTTGTTCAGGTGAGTTAGTGTTAGCTTAGTATGAGTTCTTGACTATATTCTTCCTCTTTAAAGGTTTGAACTTGGCTTTTATTAAATCTAGAAGCTTTAGGGATGGTTTAATTTGAGTGTATTAGCTATGCAACACATTTCTGTAAACTGATTTATTCATTAAATTGAACTTGATAGTTATTTGCTCCTTGTTCTTGTGGAATCATAATTGGTTCTTGGTGTCAAATAGAAGATGGTTGTAAGTAAGAAGTGTGCCAGGTGTTTGGTTCAGTTCGCATTAATTTGGTTAAATCTAACAAATGAAAAGAAAAGGCTTTCTTGTATAAAGTAAAAGATCTTGAGCCTTTTAGTTTGGTTCAGATGTCAATAGAGTAGTATTCTGATACTATAAGAAATTCTTGGCAACTTGAATAATTGAGACCCTAATGATAAAGTTCAGGCCCTTTATGATTTGAGAATACATATTGTTAGTTTCATTTAATAATTGCCTCAAGTTTGAATTGGTACCCTTTCTATTGTCTCTGGAACTACTCATTAAATATTTTTTTCATTTATTTGCTATTTCTACTATTGTACTTGTTTAATTATTCATCCTTTACCTAGGTAGTTGCTAATCTCTATCTCTCTGTTCTTCTTTACATGACATGCCACGTCTGGATGAGTTCAAGTTTGAACTCTATTATGTCCAATTCTAATTTCTACTTCAATGCTGCATTTCTCAAGCCCAAGTCAGCCTTTGGTCCAATTTATGTAAATGTTGTAGAATAATTATGTATTTATTTATGAAAAAAATATATTTCATTAATTGAGTTATTTGTATACTTTATGTTCATTTCCTTTATTTTGGAGTTGTTATTTAATTTATTGCAAATCAGGCCATTTAAGCAAATGCGTGCAAAATTTCATAAATTTTCAAAACCACGATTAATAAATAACAATAAGAAAAGACTTCTATCTTGTTGATACGAAGTAGTTTCTTTAAAATATCAAAATTTATAAAGAAGTTTTAATTAACTTCTAAATATCCCGAAACAACTTTGCAAAAGCGACTTGAAACCTAAAGTTCCATCTTATGGTGAGATTCTTGGGTTTTAAAGTTGAAATTAAGCAAGTGCCATTTATGTGCTACCAGATACGAGTTGACAAAGAAATTAGGACGATCAAATCGTTCTTTTTCAAAAGAAAATGCGCTTTTATTTTATTTTATATTGAAAATAATTAAAGCTTTTAAATTTATTGTAAATCTTTTGAAAACTTATTAAATTTAATTAGTTGAATTAATTAATGCTTCAATTAATTATTTTTGTAAAAGCGCATAAATAGCACTTGCAAATTAATTTGGAAACCTTTCGGATTAACCGTATTTTACGGAATTTCGGAAGTGCCTTAAAAACTTTCTTTCGAAATTTACAAAACCTCTTACTTAGAATATCTAAAAGACTGCATTTTTCCAAAAACAGAGTTTTTGCACACATTGGCTTATTTGGTTCTCTGTTTTTCCTTAAATTGGGTGGCGACTCCAAAAATTCCAAAAGAGTTAGTCCATTCAGTTGACATTCCTAAATTTTTCCTTTTTGGATTATTTTTTGGGGTTCAACAGCATGGCGACTCCGCTGGGGAGCAATAAAGGTTTTGACCATAAAGGTTTCCAATTATTTGCAACTAGCATGCCTAATTTATTTGCTTTATTATACTCCCTCCGTTCCAAAATGGTTGTCATAGTTTGACTTGGAGCGGAGTTTAAGAAATGTGGTAAGACTTTTGGAACTTGTGGTCCAAAATAAGTCATAGATTAATATGTGGCTATAAAGCATTTCATTAAGGGTAAAGTAGTAGTTTCAACTTAAAAATATTTCCAAATTTAGAATTGTGCCATTCTTTTTGGAACGGACTAATAAGGAAATAGTGACAACCATTTTGGAACAGAGGGAGTATCTGTTTGTTTAGTTTGTTATAGAAAGCATGTATTACATTTTATTTGTGCATAGTCCGCATTCCGTTCATATTTCCTCCCTCATGGAGCCTGTCAATTCTCTTTCACCTCCTCGATTTCATCACGGGGCACCCGCTTGACGGGTAGTTACGCAGGAAGGGCATTGCCCTTACCTCACTCTTTGAAACTTCTTTCGTGTCACCAAAGGTTAGTTCGGGATATTGATATTGCCTGGTTTTGTCATGGCCAGTTCTACTGCGTTGTGAGGCCAGGTCTATCCCGCATTGGTCGAGTCAGCCTCAACCGTTAGCCCACTCTTAGAAGGAGATTTTAGGAGCATGCATGCATTTACACTTTATTCTGGACCCGGTCCTTTGTACCGCCTTCATAGTTAGGAAACCGCCTTTATGTCGACGGGTTCTTGAAATCCAACGACCTGCATATTATGTGCAATGTGATAACGAATCCTCAGTCCCGGCCAAGTTTTGAGCATAATCAAGTTTAGAGTCTGTCTTATTTGCTTTATAGCTCAGAAAAGTGATAGATTTTGGATCATTTGCTCTAAATGAGATTGGCTCAAGACTGGTATGGACTATTTTTCGTTAGCACTCATTTAACGTCTTAGGCCTACCTCTGGCAAAGAGGCACCTTACAGGGTAGGATGCGCCCGTATTTTATTTTACGCTCAACTAATTGTGATTGCCACATGACAACTTATTTAAAATGCAAAGCGCTACGTGATGCACGCTACGTGATTGTTTGCAATTTTGCAAATGACATGCAAAGTAACATAGTTACACTATGAATTTTTCTTTTGTTTTGATTATTCCCCAAAGAGAGTTTGATTCGTATTGACTCCCGAGTTGGTTAAGTGTCTGATCCAAAGTGAAATAAGCAATGGACGATTTGACTGTTAGCAGAACTACGCACGGTCTGATTCCCAAGGAGGGATACGTAGGCTCCTCCATCGGGCTCTACCCTTTAGTATTTAAATTTTCATTTTTCCAAAGATAACAACTAGAGAAAATTTTGCAAAGCAAGTAAAAGACGTGGGAGATTGCAATTGGAGCAGCTTTTATAAAGTAATTTGAAGTATTGAAAGTCATAACTGGGGCAATTTTGCAAAGCGAGTTAAAGATGTAAAAGATCATAACTGGGGAAGATTTTTTCAAGAGGCGGTATTGCCTGATGGAAGATGAATAGGCAAAATCCCGAGAAGTGGTTTTTCGAGAATGGTGCAAAGTTGCAAGATAATGGACATTCAGCTTGTTCAGCTATATGTCACAATCTGAAATATGACAGAGTTCATTGGCCAAGACTCAAATATGGATCACAAATCTAGGCAAAGAGAGAAGAAGGAAGAAGTTGCAGGGTGAAGGCTCAAGTCAGCATGAATCAAACGCTCCCCCTCCATTCCCAAAACTAACAAATTTTTCTTTGAGAGCAGGAACGAGAAAGCTTGCACTGAAAGGATCATTCACACTACGGATGAACAATTATTTGAACACGCATCCAAAGTTGCCTTGCAAATCGCGTCGCATTGCCCTTTTCATGACTTAAAGCATTATGCTTTGTCATGAGTTATTGCCGAACAGGCAGCATTTCTACCTCTATGACTTTCATTCCTAATAGGCGACAAAGCCGAGGTTTGTTTTGTGTTTTCACAACTAAGCCAAATAGGGCATCGCCTTGTTTTAGGTGATAATCCGCACAAGGCCATCCTTGCCGGATTGTCTCGCCAATTGATTTATCAATGGCTATCGCACTGACTACATTTCCGCACTACTTTGCTTTTCACTTACTTTGAATTATGTCTTTGCACTTGCTTAAAAAATTAACGCCTTGCTTTACTTTTTCAGGTTGACTATCATGGCTCGAGGCTTCCCTTTTTGTTGGACTATATTGCCTGTCAATTCGCCCAAATTGATCTTGCAATGCTTTACATTTCACGCCAAGAATTTCTTTGCATTTTCTTTAAATTATGTCTTCGCACTTGCTTTAAAATTAACGCCTTGCTTTACTCTTTCAGGTTGACCATCAGCTACGAGGATTCCCTTTGTTGGATTATTTCGCCTATTGATTCCCCGATAGGCTCTTGCATTGCTCTACATTCCTGCATTGCTTTTCTTTGCACTTGCTTGAAATTATGTCGTCGCACTTGCTTTACGTTTTTCAGGTTGACCACCAGGCGGGGCTTCTCTCTTGTTCGACTTTCACGTCTGTTGATTCGCTAAATCGCTTTTGCGTTGCTTTACATTTCACACTTAATTGCTTTGCACTTGCTTTCAATTATGCCTTTGCACTTGCTTTATATTATGACTTGCTTTACTTTTAGTTTAACAGATTAACAGGTCAGCCCTGAGACCCTCCTTGCTTTGTGCCGGATCGGATCACCAGCTGATTTGTAGACAATCAACTCCAAGACCCTCCTTGCTTCGTGCCCGACCGGCTTTCCAGTTTATTTGTCAAGATGTTCAAATTACCTTGCACTTGCTTTCAATTATGACTTTGCACTTGCTTTATATTATGAACCGCTTTACTTTTAGCTTAACAGGTTAACAGGTCAGCCCCGAGACCCTCCTTGCTTTGTGCCGGACCGGATTGCCAGCTGATTTGTTCGACATTCAACCCCAAGACCCTCCTTGCTTAGTGCCCGACCGGCTTGCCAGTTGATTTGTCAAAGATGTTCAAATTGCCTTGCACTTGCTTTCAATTATGACTTTGCACTTGCTTTATATTATGAACCGCTTTACTTTTAGCTTAACAGGTTAGCAGGTCAGCCCCGAGACCCTCCTTGCTTTGTACCGGACCGGATTGCCAGCTGATTTGTCGACAATCAACCCCAAGACCCTCCTTGCTTCGTGCCCGACCGGCTTGCCAGTTGATTTGTCAAGATTGTTGAAAATGCTTTGCTTTATGCCTTCGCACTTGCTTTATTGCTTCACCAGTTGATTGGAAGACAACTTATTGATGATATCGAAGCCAGCATTTACAGTTCTATATTATCATTTTATTTTATTGCTTTATTCCAAAATTATCAAAGTCTATTAGCAGTCGCTCGCTTACCGTTTGTCGAGTTTATTACAGGATTTTACCAGCACCGCAGCAGCTTTTGGAGCATAACGTGGAACTTTTTCTTACCAGTGAACTGGAGCAATCGTCAACGAGGATCTGAGGAATCGCACTCGAACAAGCAAGTCCTATCCTAATCTTTTGTTTCGGATTAGGATGTTAGTTTGAATTCTTTCCTATTCGAGCGTTCTTTTTTGTCAATCGTGCGAGTCTTTGTATCTAAGTGTCATTGAACTACATATGACCTGATTCTCTTACAGCCCGAGATATGTAGGCAACTCGGAAACCGGAGTTCGGCCGTGTCCAAAAGGCACTTTGGTCCTTGGAATCGAAGTTCTTGGCTTTATCGTGACAAAATTGGTTTCTCGTCAACTTCTTTACCCTGAAAACTCTTTCATCATTTCCAGGTAAAGAGGGGCAGCTGTTGACACCCAATTTTGTCCCGAAAATTCTAGTTAATGTCTAATTATTTCTAATTTAAGGTCAATTTTAAATTTAAATTTAAATTGAATAAATTTTATTTTAAAAGGAAAATAGGTTAAAATCGCAATCTTAGCCTCAATCCCCGCTCACCCGTGCAAACACACATATACACATTACATACAAAACATTTTCAGTCTCCCGAAAAATTCAAAGAAAACCCGATAACCCAATTCCCTCCACCCCAAAACCCGATTACCCAAATTCCCCCCCCCCCCCAAAAACTTAGCTGAATCAGTCCAAAAACTCCAGCTCATCCTGTTCGTACAAAAGCTTATCTGACTAGAGCCGCTAGGGGTTCTTTGGTCCTTTTCTTTGAGATTCTTACTCCCTAAAAGCCCTAATTTTTGTTCCTATAAATTGAAAGCTGAAGGAGACGATTACGAGGGCCTGAAGGAGATAGAGGGAAAAAGCAGAGAGGGAGGGTTCAAAATTTGAGCCGTTAATGGGGGAAATAGAGCATTAGAGAGTCAGCAGCTGTCGATAGGGAAAGCAGAGGCAGATGAGAGAAAAAACAGCAGCAGCAAAAAATTAAAAGCATTTCATTTAATCTCGCTTAAATAACAGAAATCGTATTGTATGGGTTTTAGGCTTTGTTACTGAGTTGGTCAGTGTTTTGTCAATCTTCGCCGCTATCGAGTTTCAAAGTTCGATTCGTCGTCTTGGTCGAGTGTGCAACTTCAGGTCCTAAGCTCCTTTTCGCTGCACCGCAAGAGGTAATACTCCGATACTTTTACCTGAATAAGTATGTTGTTTGAGTTTAATTACTGGGCTGATTTTCACTGTGCTCAGTAGAAGCTTAGTTCATGTATGTGTGTTCAACTTTTGAATTATGAGTAATGTTAAAGATCACATATTTCCTCTGTTTAATCAAAGTATGTATGTGAATGAGTAGCTTATGCTAAAATATCATGTGAATGCAAATATGAATAGTTAGAACTATTGAGTTTCTTGAGATTTCAATATTAAAGTTACTAAGATCTGAAATAAGCATAGTTGGAGTTTAATCCTTATTGATTAAGTATATGTTGTGTGAATTCAAGTTCAATATAATTTTTCTCTTTGGGTAATCCGGTCTGTATAAGCTGTTTTAGAATGGAGCATTCTTGAGTCGTTCGAGGCTCGTTTCTATGTTAAAAGCTAAGCGTAGGATGAATTCGATTTCTCGTAAAATTCTGGAATGCATTCTGCCTGGTTGCTTTATTTTCTATAACTCTGGTTATTTGTGACGCTTTTAAGAGGTTCTGGAGGGAGTATTGGGGGCTGTATTTGGCAGCCTTGTTATATGCGTGTATAGTGGCTTCAGGGTAATTTCAGAGGTGTGAAGGTTGTCAAGGGATCTGTTAAAGCTGTCCTGGTTCAGGGGTTCAGGTGGTGCATAATTTTAGGTGTTGGTGGGTTTTCAGGTTTGTCTGTGAATGTGAGCAAGTTTGAGAGAGTATGTGTATGTGCTGAAGTTTAGTGAGGGAACTATATGTGTGTATGCAGATGGTCTATTATGGTTTGTTCAGGGGGGTGCAGGGGTTTGTGAAGGAGGAATTAGGGGTTGTTGTTAGATGGAATATGCAGGTGTGTATGATAGGGCTGGTAGCTAGTGAGAGGAGTAGAAAAGACTGGTTGCAGAAACCAGTTCAGGTGCTGATTGAGTCAAGGTGCTGATAAGTTCAGGTGCTAATGGTTTAAATGGGTTGCAGGTTTACTTTAGGTAGGTTGTTGGTATGGTTAGGTAGTAGCAGCTGTTCCTAGAGGTGGCTGGTAGTTCTAGGGTGGTTTCAGGTAAATGTTGGATGCAGATAGTTGTGTGGGAGGAGATCAAGTTATCATGATGTTGTTGTTTCAGGTAGTTAAGGAGTCTAGGTTGTCAAGTGGCATGTGAGTGTGAGGTAGGCTGGTAGCTAGGTTTTTCCTGGTTGTTTAGTAGTAGAGGAAGGGAGAGTAGTTTCAGGAGAAGGATGATATTTGTAGGGTGTGCAGGTGGTTTTGTAGTCTGGTGTAGGTAGATAGGAGTAGTCCTGGTTGAAGAAAGAGTTGTTCCAGTTTCTTGCGGCTTGAAGGGATGTCAATCTTCTTCTTTGGGTAATTATTTGTTACCCTTTAGATCTCAGAATATGAATTTGTTCCGAAGTTTCTATGACTGGTCTGTGCAAGGTCCAAGTTTGCCTTGTTTCTTTTATGAATCAGCGTATTCTAGGGAAGTATTAAGAAAAATTTCACTTAATTTCACACATCTTTTGGTATTAAAGTTTGAAACATTTCTAAAGAAATTGTATATGGTGTCTATCATGACTTGTTGTTCAGTTTGCGAAACTTGAAGGTTGGAATCTTGCCTTAGACTCAAAAATCATATTCTGCAGATCTTAGAACTTTAATAAAATCATGCATTTCATTGGTATTTTCTAGGATGTCTTCATAGGTTTCAGGTGAGTTGTGTTAGCTTAGTATGAGTTCTTGACTATATTCTTCCTCTTTAAAGGTTTGAACTTGGCTTTTATTAAATCTAGAAGCTTTAGGGATGGTTTAATTTGAGTGTATTAGCTATGCAACACATTTCTGTAAACTGATTTATTCATTAAATTGAACTTGATAGTAATTTGCTCCTTGTTCTTGTGGAATCATCATTGGTTCTTTGTGTCAAATAGAAGATGGTTGTAAGTAAGAAGTGTGCCAGGCTTTTATTAAATCTATAAGAAATTCTTTGCAGCTTGAATAATTGAGACCCTAATGATAAAGTTCAGGCCCTTTATGATTTGAGAATGCATATTGTTAGTTTCATTTAATAATTGCCTCAAGTTTGAATTGGTACCCTTGCTATTGTCTCTGGAACTACTCATTAAATGTTTTTTTAATTTATTTGCTATTTCTACTATTGTACTTGTTTAATTATTCATCCTTTACCTAGGCAGTTGCTAATCTCTATCTCTCTTTTCTTCTTTGCATGACATGTCACGTCTGGATGAGTTGAAGTTTGAGCTCTATTATGTCCAAGTCTAATTTCGACTTCACTGCTGCATTTCTCAAGCCCAAGTCAGCCTTTGGTCCAATTTTATACTTTGTTCACTGGTGGTTCCTGAAACAAGAATTATAAGACTAGCCATCCAACCATCTTTTGCATGGCGTCTTCAACTTCTAGCCATTTCGGGTTCTATCTTTTAACTCGTCCTCTTTTGCCTATTTTAGGATATTTATGTAAATGTTGTAGAATAATTATGTATTTATTTATGAAAAAATATATATTTCATTAATTAGTTATTTGTATACTTTATGTTCATTTCCTTTATTTTGGAGTTGTTATTTAATTTATTGCAAATTAGGTCATTTAAGCAAATGCATGCAAAATTTCATAAATTTTCAAAACCACGATTAATAAATGACAATAAGAAAAGACTTCTATCTTATTGATACGAAGTAGTTTCTTTAAAAAGTCAAAATTTATAAAGAAGTTTTAATTAACTTTGAAATATCCCGAAACAACTTTGCAAAAGCGACTTGAAACCTAAAGTTCCATCTTATGGTGAGAAACTTGGGTTTTAAAGTTGAAATTAAGCAAGTGCCATTTATGTGCTACCAGATATGAGTTGGCAAAGAAATTAGGACGATCAAATCGTTCCTTTTCAAAAGAAAATGCCCTTTTATTTTATTTTATTTTGAAAATAACTAAAGTTTTTAAATTTATGTAAATCTTTTGAAAACTTACTAAACTTAATTAGTTGAATTAATTAATGGTTCAATTAATTATTTTTAAAAAAGCGCATAAATTAATTTGGAAACCTTTCGGATTAACCGTATTTTACGGAATTTCGGAATTGCCTTAAAAACCTTCTTTCGAAATTAACAAAAGCTCTTTCTTAGAATCTTTGAAAGACTGCCTTTTTCCAAAAACAGAGTTTTTGCACGCATTGACTTATTTGGTTCCCTTTTTTTCCTTAAATTGGGTGGCGACTCCAAAAACTCCAAAAGAGTTAGTCCATTCAGTTGATATTCCTAAATTTTACCTTTTCGGGTTATTTTTTGGGGGTTCAACAGTGGGAATGGAATACACAAGTGTGTGGAATTTAAAAACGGTTGATTTTGAAAGTAGGAGGGACAAAATTGGGTGTCAACATGCATAAGCATGATTAACTGAGGGAATTGGATAGTCAATATTTGGCTTCTAGCCTGTCCATAGCCCTCATTTAAGCCCATCAAAAGCTGCAATAACCTTTTTTTCTCCAAATGTTCTACAAACTCATCTGACTTCTCACAATTATAAGTATGAAATGAGATAATTGAATCATATTCATCCCACACATCGTTCACTTTGAAATAGTATCAAAGACAAAAGATACTCCTTGATTCAAGGTAGCTATCTTTTTATGTAAATGAAATACTCGTGACAACCTTTCTTTTAAATCTTTCCGGACTAAGTTTGCATTAGATCAAAATAAATGACAATCTTTAAGCCACGACTAACATTATTTATTAATCACAATAATGCCATATCATTACACCTATCCCACCGGCATAATAAATCACCAAAACAACTATCTTTAAAAGAATTCCATTAATATGAACCTTGATTTATTTTTAGTCAAAAGAGCACCTGCATTGCGTGACTCTAGAAGATATAATTCTCCATACTGATAAGTTGATTCCATATTTGACAGATTCTGGAGTATCCGAAGGATGTAAATTCAATGGATGGTTGCGATCAAGCTCTGACAAACAAGATTGTAATTATTCCCCATTAGTTGGTACACAATTCGCCATTAAAATACATAAAAATAAGAGAATAGAAAAGTAAAGAAAATAACAAGAAAACTTTGGGTCGAATCAAACAAATTAGCCACTATCAGAAATCTCTCTTCCTGTTATCATAAAGAAATTCCCTAGATTTGAGCTTCTGATACTATGTTAGATTCTTATAATTTTGAGATAAAATGTGGAGAGGAGAAAAGATGGTTATAGAGAGATGTTAGAGAGAAAGTACTTGCATTCAATTGAATATTATTGCTCAAAGTGAGCTGTACACTCTCTCTATATATAACCATCTAAGCTACTAATTATGGCTGACTAACTTAATCGTAATGAACTAACAACTAATCTATATATATATATCTATATATATCTATATATATATATATATATATATATCTACAATTATTCAATTTTTTGAGTGTTTGGATAGATTTTCCCAGTTCCAGCCTTCCAAAGCAACCCTTTATAACACATAGACCTACACCTTATTTAGTCAAAATACAATTAGTAACTTTTTTAAGCATACCGCTTAAATAAAATACTTAATGTCTTTATACTTTGAAGAGAATTAAAACATGATCGACTTAAAACTTTTCTAATAACTCTATCCACAATGGTAACTATTGCTAGAAAATTAACCACATGAAGTATTCTTATTTAAATCAATTTCAATGGGATGAGCATCACTTGACACTAATACCACATATTGAAACATCCTAAATAAGTAGAGCATGTGACTAGAACCATGAATATAAGCATTAGTAATGTTCAAGTAGTTCAAATTAACCAAGTTGTGTTTCTTTAATTGTTGTAATGCATCCATCTTCAAGACACAGAATGTTGCACCTCGAAATCCAGAGCAGTAGAGGATGTGTTGCCCTTGGAAATGCCTCCAGCATATGGAAGCTTCCCTTGAAGCACTACTTGAAGAAAGCTTCAGCAACTTCAGAGTCCACTATTGATCAGGGTGGTATTGGGAGCGGCGCCACTGATAAAGCCTCCCTCTAGTCGTTCCAGACATGCAGTTAGCAACCTCCAAAGTAGCGCCTTGACTGCCACGTCAGTTTCTACTACTCCACTTGATTTTTTTAGCCCAATGTAATATGATGATGCAATATTATTCCATATATTGGAGCTTGTAAAACTGCTACAATATATACGAACACATACTTTTGAATGGTTGACCTTATTATCCATCACAAAACCTACAAAACAAGCAAACCTGTTAGTGTAAAAGACTATCATGCTCTCTTCCACATGAATTCGAGCATAATAGCCCACCAAAAGCTCCAACACTTCTTGTAATCACACCAAGGCCTCCACTCATAAGCAAGCTGCTTTAGACAAGCTGGCCATTTTCCTTTTTCCCACACACACACATACCGTATGTCGATTAGTTATTCCTCCCTTTTCGCATCCTCATATAAGGTGCATTGCATTTGTCATTGTTCAAGATCTTCTTTGCACCAATATCTAACTCATGAAAAGAGCTTGATACAATACTACCTTGATCAAGTGCAACATTAGCAAGATGGTCGGCTAGTTTGTTACCTTCTCTCAATACATGACATACCACAACTTCCATATCCTTACTAATTCATCAAATCTCCTCCACAAAGCTAACAAGCTGCCATGGTATCTCCCACTTTCTCTCCAATACATTCTTTATTAGTATGGAGTCAGTTTCAACACTATTTTGAGAAAGGTCACATACCTCTTCCCTTGCAAGATAGCCACTACCGCAAGAGCATGATAATATTTTACATTACCTGATATACTAATCTAGCATTCGAGGGCTTTCCTCGTTACAACAATAAATTCCTCCTTTTCTATAGCTCCTTGATAATGAAAATAACAACAGCACAAAAAACAACTTTCATATGAGGAGGTACTGGTGCATTTCACCTAGTATTAATAACCGGCACCAATTGTAACCCATCTATATTTATACCTGCTGAAATTGATAAATACTTCTAAAGAAAGCACGTAGAAGGAGCATGAAGGAACACTTGGGTAATAGTTTCTACATTGTGGTTCACAAAACAATGACATCTAGATGCAAAATAGAAATCCCACATTTTTATTGTATCATCAAGAGGTACCTTACCCTTCCACAATCGCCATAACAAAAATGATATTTTGAAGGGCACACCCTTCACCCATATATGCTTGTACAAATCACGATTTTTCTTCCTTTGACGCGCTAAATGAAATGTCGAGCTAACAGAATATTTACCTTTTGAGTTTCCCATCCAGAAAGCTCTATCAAATGCATCTGCATACCTAGGAGGTTCAATATTTTCCACTATGTGCGCAGCTAGATCCTTAGGCAAAAGCTCTCCAACTAGCTTCGCATTCCACCATCCATTCACCACAACCTCATTCACACAAATAAAGCTAGTATCACACATAAAAGCAGGTGGCGTGACATGGTATAGCGCTCCTACGCCTATCCAGTTATCTAACCAAAACTATGAATTAACCGACCTCAGTTGCCACCATATCTCATGTTCAATAGCATCCCTACATTGAATCATCTGTTTCACACATACGTCTATTTTTTTCCATGGCAAGCACTGGGTGATGCTTTTTCAAATATTTATTACTGATAAAGGACCTCCACAAAGACTGTTTGATTCTAATATTCCACCAAAACTTAGCAAACAAAGCTTTAGATATATCATACATGTTTCTAAACCTAAGTCCACCCTCATTTTTTGGGTGACATAATGTCTTGCAGGAAGCCCAATGTCTGCTATCATTTCCGATAATATTTCTCCAAAAGAATTTAGTAATCATACTATGAAGCTATGTAACTACACCTAAAGAAAGATCACAAGCAGATAAGAGACGGATAAATATAATCTGAAGTACTGAAGAAATCAAAATAGCCCTTTCCCTATGGATAACAACTTGCCCATCCATGAATTTAACCTTTTTTGTACATTATCCACAAGCTCATTATACTGAAAATATTTTCTCCTTCCATAATAAATAGGAACACCAAGATACGTAAAAGCGAGGTATTCTAGTACTCTCATGCACCTTGTTAACTATCAATTATAAAATTTAGTGATGTAAATAAATAACACTCTTTTCTTTGTTGATTTTCTAGCCACTTGACACCTCATAACTAGCAAGTGTATCCATCACTTGCTTCAACGATCCCTCATCAGCAGATGGGAAAATAGTCATTTCATCAACATAAGCTAAGTTATTAACTTTACTCATGCAAAACTCAACAGCATTATTATCCCTACGCGATGCATTTAAAGCTCTGGATAGACATTCATCGGCAAGAATAAACAAGGAAGGTGAGAGAGGATCATATTGCTTCACTCCCCTTGTAGATTTGAAGAACCCATAAGCCTGATCATTTATCAATACAGAATAGTAGTTATTGCACAAAGTCCTGAACACCAACTCAATAATGATCTCACCAAAGCACATCTTCCTCAAGAGTTTTTTTAGGAACAACGAGGAAACTCTATCATAGCTTTTTTCATGTCTAATTTGATCACTAAATTAGCTAGCTTCATTCTTTATTTTATGTCATGTACAATCTCTTGTACCAACAAAATATTCTCTACTATACTTCTTCCCTTCATAAAGCGTGATTGATGTGGTAAAATATTCTAGGTAATAAATTAGGAAGCCTATCATGTATTAACTTGGAGAACACTTTGTTGATAAAATAACTTAAACTAATTGGTCTCATGTCAGAAAAGATAGTAAACCTTTTAGGGAAGAGCACCAAATTAATAGAAGTAACGTATCTTGGCAGTTCTTTCCCAAGAAAGAAGGCATATACCATCTTAATTACATTGCTAGCAGTGATATCCCAATAAGATTGATAGAATACACTTGTAAAGCCATCATGAATACCAACACTCTCAGTATTCAGCCTAAAATTACTTGTTTCACCTCTTGTGCATATGGTAATGTAGTAATAGCATCATTCTGCTTTTTTTTTAACCAGCCGGGAGATGTGGTCTAATATATCAAAGCCAGTAGGCACACCCTCATCAGTGAATTGATCTTGAAAAAAAAATGGATTGCCTCATATGGTATGTCAGTATCATTTTCTAACTAAATATTCTAAGCATCTCGAATCTTTCTGAGTTGCAACACCTTCCTTCTTCCTTTAACATAAGCATGGAAGAACTTGGTGATCCTGTAACCATCTTTGAACCACTACATATCTGCTTTTTGCTTCCAAAATTGTTCCTCCGAAGCATGTAACCTAATTAGTTCAGCCTGTACTTTTTGTATTCTTTCCCTGTTCAAACACGGTAGGGTGCAGCTTATACTCTTGTTCATGAACTTGCACCACCTCTTCAAATGTAGCTATCTGTCTGAATATATCACCATATGTCTCCCTACTCCATACAAAAAGAGTCTTCCTCACATCAATTTGTACTAAAAACTATAGAAAGGATCTGAGCGAAAATTACCTACCCAATTCTCACTAACCACGGGCCAAAAAGTCTCATTTTTCACCCAAAAAATAAGAAATTTGAATGACTTCTTAAAAACTAGACTATCCATATTAGTAGTTATTAACAAAGGAGCATAATATGTTCCTTTCTTTATAAAATGTTGAACTTAAAATTAAGGAAAGCGTTCTTGAAAAGCTTGATTCACAAGGCACCTATCAAGTCTTTTAAAGATACAATCATCATTTGATCTCCCATTCCAACATGTGTACATACTCCCCTCGAAACCCACATCAAAAGGCTGACATGTATTGATGATGTGCAAAAAACCTTTGATCTCCTCAAAGGACACTGGAAGGCCATCATACTTCTCTATCTCATAAATAATGAAATTAAAATCACCCCTTACCAACCATGGAGAGATGATATCACCTGCTTTAGCATATAATAAATCCCACAGTTTAATCCTGGTTATCCCATCAGTACTTTCATAGATTAAAGAAACCACAAATTCCTGCAGTCTATCCAGGTGTGTCAATTTCAAAGAAAGCATATGTGAAGTATCATACAACATCTCCACTTGAAAATCCTCATTCATTAACACACAAATTTTAACATTGATTTGTGCCAAGATAATCCCGTTCCTAACCATAAATAATATTTATCGATATGCCTACGGTGTTGAAACAATTCCATCAAAGCAATAAAGGAAAAGTATTTTTGCCTATGCATTGTTACCACTCTTTCATGACACGACCCAGAATCCGGATAGGTCGTGTGGGCACTTGACACAAACCCTACTCCCATCGGGCAAACTCTTTTGAATAATAATCAGCTAATAACAGATGAAATAACTAGAAAATATTGATATATAAAGAGAGTACAATTGTCCATCCAAAAGATAAAGGTTTAGGTACACCTCCAGATCTTAGACATCTAGAAGTGTGAATATATACAATCACACTAGGGAAACAAAGTACATTTAATCAAAAGAAAACAAAAGTTGGTGACCACCAGGGACAAAGGGTCAGCTCATCCTTAATAGTAGAACAATCCTAACTGCTCAACCACGCGGTGCACTCGGACTTGGAGTAGAATCTGCCAAAAAAAATACACAATAAAGAGAAACAGGCAAGGGTGAGTCAAAAGGACTCAGTAAGTGAGGGCCAATTAGCCATCCTCGAATAATAGGAAGCTAATCACGTTGAGCAAGCAAATCAAGTAATATCAACAACCAAAATGTAACTCGCGAGGTAGCATATAAGAAATTTAATATCTACAAGTCAAAATAACATACAATAGATGAGATGCAATACGATGTGATACGGTGAAATGCAACGCAACCAGGTCACATGTACCCAAACCCCAATGGAGCATACTTCTCAATGTATTCGGGGGAATGCATATACTGGTGAAGTTTCCAAAATGCTAACTAGTTTGATGAGTATAACCGGCCCATGACCAATATACCATGGAATAAGTTAGAATAGCCAACAATCACAAAACTAACAGTTGTAAGTATGCCTTCTCAGTAGCCACACACGTAAATAACACAAATATAGACATCTATATGGCCTAAGGCCATCAAAAGAACGAATTGAATTACTTACCTCGATTTCGAGCAAATTCGGGCTCCTAGACAACCTTTTTTCCCTTCCGGATCCTTTCCTAATGATCCTCATCTAAGCATTTGAAGGGAAACTGCAGATATAAGTGCCAAGATAGAGAACTAACAACGGTAATTAAAAATATATAAGAAATTTCTAAAATACCAAATTGATTTTAGCCCACATCAACTTGTTGCTGCTCCCCCATACAACGATTCTAGCGAAATTGTTCCAACTCTCAGATCCATAGCAAATAGAGCTTCTTCATTGTATTCGCTTCCCATTGATAAAGAAGATGAGATATGGATGTTGTATGGCTCTAAATCGGTTTGGGTTTAGCCCCAAAGTCTCAGCCACATTCCAACTCGCGATACTACTTGAAACAGGTGCGAACACCCAGCAGAGAACTGGCTATGTTTATGTTGCAAAGGAAGTTCTTTGTAGTCAATTTGTCAGGAAGCACATGATCGATCATTACAAGCAGACCAATCATTCTTTAGCGCTTAGCTTTAGTGATCTATCAGTGTGGTGTTTCTCCTACAATTAACACCCATACAATGTAAAGTGCATCATTTTGGTTTACCAGAACTTGTATTCCTACGACTACTTAAAAGTTCGGATAGCTGTAATTCACATTAGTGTTTAAATGTGTTTCTAGTTACAGACCATGAGTTTCAAAATCATAACCTTCAAAATCATTTCACTTCCGTCCAATATATAAGAGAGCTGCATTGTTTCGTATTGGACTATCTGTATGATACGATTTTTATGGTTTGAGTATTAAACTTGACATACATGCGAAGAATGTGTTATATCATCTTACGAATTCTTGTTCGTAAAAAATACTCATACTTCTACTTATACCAATTGGGTTGTGAACTGGACAAAAGTATATTTCACCACTTCATTGAAAAATAAACTGATGAGAAGTCCTTTACAGAAGTAATTTATTAAAAATTATTCCAAGCTAGTAACAGATAACAAAGCAGACGATTCTACTTCTAGGAATTAACCATTCCCTCTTCTCTTTAGTGCCTTAAAACTGATACCTTTGATTAGTAGTATGGTAACAAAAGAAACTTATATCTTTAAGGTAGCACATATTTTTTTCTTCTTTTTTTTGT
The DNA here is from genome assembly GCA_037355625.1 of Petunia x hybrida. NCBI lineage: Eukaryota > Viridiplantae > Streptophyta > Magnoliopsida > Solanales > Solanaceae > Petunia > Petunia x hybrida. The sequence continues at coordinate 4,588,245 of JBBBVM010000023.1, read as the reverse complement.
CTAAATGAATGGACAAAAAAAATTGTACCCTCACAAAACTCTCTTGAACAGGTGCATACAAGGCGCCTTTTAACCAATGTACAGGACTCCCAGAACAACACATACCAACACTAAGGAGAACAGAGATGATACAAGATCAGGTTGATGACACACACACAGATGTCAGTGAATTGGAGAGTGACTGAGCAGCCTTGCTATTTAAATTAACATCTCATTAGTGAACATAGGCATGATTTTAAAGGTGCAGGGATTACTTAGGCCTATCAGATCATCCATAATCAAAGCAGAACACAAGCATAACAAATAATTCAAGTAAAGCAAACACAAGATGAGATTATGCAGGGCAAACACATAGACATAATGAGTGACAGAGGGTTGAAGATATACCTTTTGAACACTGTGAAGCTAATGTGAGTACAGTCAGCAGAAAGGAAAGGTAGGACCAGCACTCACACAAACAATACTGACTCTCCCAGGGAAGCAAGTGAACAAGAAGAATTGAATGCAGAAAAGCTATGCAGAGTTTTGCTAAGTATACCAGTGTATGCCTCTTAATTTTTTAGTGTTCAGAAAACTCTCTCCTTTTTGTATAGAGCAAGAAGAGTTTATATAGGCATAGTAGGGGTTTTGAAAATCAATGGGTAAAAGTTAATAAAGTTAAGCAAATATAGTCTTCCAAAAATAACAGGGAGAAACTTGAGCCAAATTTCCAATAATAGAGTAGTCAATCCCTAATTCTAAGGTCAATCAATCTTGAATTGATTTGAGAACCCCTCCCCTCAACTTAACCTAGTCCAGATTCACAAATCTACTCATAAACAAGTTTGAACTTCAACAGGTTTCAAAAAATGCAAACATCAATGATCATGCCAACTTTTCTAAATTCTAACCACAGATTTCAATGAAACATTAAAAAAAATCCCTTGGATCATGCAAATCACTCCACCAGTTCAGGTTTTAACTAGGCAGGCCCTGGATTCACACAAGCAATGCACAACAAGATGGTTCAAACGACTTAAGCAAAACATGACAATTTCTAGGCTTCAAATTCAAAGGAAATAACAGAGAATTTTAACCTTAAATGTGTCAAAATCAAAGCATAAATAGGCTTACTACAATGTCCAAACAAATCAACGGTTCATAGAGGTCATAAGTCATGCAAATCAATCAATCAATTGAAAACAATGGTCATGCTAATTCATGGAAACACATAGGAAATTCAGCATAACACAGATTCCACAAAAATAAAAATAAAAAGGATAAGGTTACCTTTTTACTAGAATTGGGTTGATCGGGACCCGTTATAATCTTAACTTCGCATGGGGTTTTTATCCCGCTTAGGTGATAATACCTTTGAATCGACGGCCTGAACCCCGCCAGAGGCGTTTCCCGGCGGTGGTGTCACAGTTGTCAAGGGTCGAATCTCGCCCTTGCCCAAACATCTTCAAAACTACACAGGTTTTGTAGCGGACTTCGATGGGGAACACAGTGATGTTGTTTTCCCTAATTTTCTCCTGCTGGAATGGCCGAAAAAGTCCATTGACAGTGGTGGCGACTTCAGTCGCCAAGGAGAGAGAGAGAGAGAGAGAGTTATTATCCAAGGGAGGGAGGTGAGGAAATGAGGATCAACAGGGTTTAGGGGTTGTGTGGGGTAGTTTAGGGATTTTAGTTTTCAGCCGTTGGATCAGATCTAACGGAGGGCTAGGATTAGGCCACATCAGTGCTTAAGTGGCAAAACAGGCTGATGTGTGTGCTTTGTGTATATATACGTGTATATGTATATACACGTATATATATATGCATATACACGTATATATATATATATATATATATATATATATATATATATATATATATATATATATATATATATATGTATAAAATAGGTATAAAAGGGTATAAAATGGATTTTAAATGTTGAAAAAATTATGAGAAAAATTAGAAAGTCAATTTTAAAATGTCAGGGAGGCTAAAATGCACAGAAATTGTAATTTCGAGGCTTAGAACAATTTAGGGCAATTTTATCGAAAATAAGAATAATTGTAGGAACTTGCAAAATAGCTATGGTTTGAGACGATGCTCTTGAAAATGGTCTTAATTACTAGGATATTTTGAGAAGGTAATTTTGAAGATAATAGACGAGGTGGGTGTTGACACCCAATTTTGTCCCGGAAATTCTAATTAATGTCTAATTATTTCTAATTTAAGGTCAATTTTAAATTTAAATTGAATAAATTTTATTTTAAAAGGAAAATAGGCTTAAATCACAATCTTAGCCTCAATCCCTGCTCACCCGTGCAAACACACATATACACATTACATGCAAAACATTTTCAGTCTCCCAAAAAATTCAAAGAAAACCCGATAACCCAATTCCCTCCACCCCAAAACCCGATTACCCAAATTTCCCCTCCCCCCCTCCAAAACTTAGCTGAATCAGTCCAAAAACTCCAGCTCATCCTATTCATACAAAAGCTTATCTGATTAGAGCCGTTAGGGGTTCTTTGGTCCTTTTCTTCGATATTCTTACTCCCTAAAAGCCCTAATTTATTTTCCTATAAATTGAAAGCTGAAGGAGAAGATTAGGGGGGCCTGAAGGAGATAGGGTTAAAAAGCAGAGAGGGAGGGTTCAAAATTTGAGCCGTTAAAGGGGGAAATAGAGCAGTAGAGAGTCGGCAGTCGTCGATAGAGAAAGCATAGGCAGATGAGAGAAAAAACAGCAGAAGCAAAAAATTAAAAGTATTTTATTGAATCTCGCTTAAAATACAGAAATCGTATAGTCTGGGTTTTAGGCTTTGTTACTGAGTTGGTCAGTGTTTTGTCAATCTTCGCTGCTATCGAGTTTCAAAGTTTGAATCGTCGTCTTGGTCGAGTGTACAACTTCAAGTCCTAAGCTCCTTTTCGCTGCACCGCAAGAGGTAATACTCCGATGCTTTTACCTGAATAAGTATGTTGTTTGACTTTAATTACTGGGATGATTATGACTGTGCTTAGAAGAAGCTTAGTTCATGTATGTGTGTTCAAGTTTTGAATTATGAGCAATGTTAAAGATCACATCTTTCCTCTGTTTAATCAAAGTATGTATGTGTATGAGTAGCTTATGCTAAAATGTCATGTGAATGCAAATATGAATAGTTAGAACTATTGAGTTTCTTGAGATTTCAATATTAAAGTTACTAAGATCTGAAATAAGCATAGTTGGAGTTTAATCCTTACTGATTAAGTATATTTTGTGTGAATTCAAGTTCAATATAATTTTTCTCTTTGGGTAATCTGGTCTGTATAAGCTGCTTTAGAATGGAGCATTCTTTAGTCGTTCGAGTCTTGTTTCTATGTTAAAGCTAAGCGTAGGATGAATTCTGTTTCTCGTAAAATTCTGGAATGCATTCTGCCTGGTTGCTTTATTTTCTATAACTCTGGTTGTTTGTGAAGCTTTTAAGAGGTTCTGGAGGGAGTATTAGGGGGCTGTTATTGGCGGCCTTGTTATCTGCGTGTATAGTGGCTTCAGGGTAATTTCAGAGGTGTGAAGGTTGTCAAGGGATCTGTTAAAGCTGTCCTGGTTCAGGGGTTTAGGTGGTGCAGTATTTTTGGTTTTGGTCGGTTTGCAGGTTTGTCTGTGAATGTGAGAAAAGTTGAGAGAGTATGTGTATGTGCTGAAGTTTAGTGAGGGAAGTATATGTGTGTATGCAGTGGGTCTATTATGGTTTGTTCAGGGGGGTGCAGGGGTTTGTGAAGGAGAAATTAGGGGCTGTTATTAGATGGAATATGCAGGTGTGTGTGATGGGGTTGGTAGCTAGTGAGAGGAGTCGAAAAGTGTGGTTGCAGAAACCAGTTCAGGTGCTGATTGAGTCCTGGTGCTGAATACAGCAGGATCGTGTGGCAGGGAATCCAAAGGATAGAGCGGTTGTTGAGTAACTGTACTAACTTTGTACCAAGGTAAGTGTTTATATCCATTTCTTTGGAGGCACCTGGCCTCGTGAATTTTCTACCACGTTTTCCTTACATGTGTAGCTGCCGATAGGCGTACTCATTACGCCGTAGCTTTGAATTTACATTGTATATTATATGTTATGTCCTGTTGTTGGTATTGCATTGAGGATTTGAGCATTGTACTCTGGCTGTGAGTTGGCATCTACTTCCCGGCTGTCGATGAGAGTCCCGCGCCGGTGAAGGGTTATTATTGCATCACATTGCATTCATATGCATTATATGTCATTCATATGCATTACATTGCATATCATATTGGGTGCGGGAGTATTCCGCCCCAGGAGCAGGAGTATTCCGCTCCATTGTATCAGGAGTATTCCGCTCCATTGTATCATATTGAGAGAAGGAGGATTCCGCCCCAGGAGAGTGCAGGAGTATTCCGCCTCAGCTTTACATTATATCGGGTGCAGGAGTATTCCGCCCCAAGAGAGTGCAGGAGTATTCCGCCTCTGGTTTATATTATATCGGGTGCAGGAGTATTCCGCCCAAGAGTAGGAGTATTCCGCTCCAGTTGGTTATCAGATAGGGTTCCCCTCGAATGCAGGTGTATTCCGCTTCGGGATGGGATGACGGGCACATGTGACCCTTTGCATCAGATTTCATTTCATCTCATTTTATTTCATTTCTTTTCATACCAGTGTGTAGACTTGTGGTACATAACTACTGTTCTGCTTATACGTGCATTGCTTATTTGTTAATATGTTTCTGGCTCGTATTTCTGGATGAGTTTATAGTTTCATACGTGTTTCCGGTTATTATCTGGCTCCGCCTTTTTATAATTTGAATAAGAGGAATTTTGGTTTATCTATTTCTTCTCCCTGGCTAGCTATCCTATTCTTTGAGGTGGCTAGTCTGCCCCACTTATTGAGTCCTTTTGACTCACCCTTGTTTGTTGTTTATTTTTTTCTATCTATTTCGTTTCGGCAGGTTCGCTCCAGGATTGAATTCGCCACGTTGTGATGGAGCGAAGATGACTTCAGCTGTCAGGGTGAGCCAGCTTTTATTCCGGATGGCCACCAGTTTTATGTTTTTTATTTCAGTTGCATATTGCTCCCTTCAGGAGGTATTTGTCTTCTTCTGTACTCTTAGATGTCTAGTCTGGTTAGCCCTAAACCTAGTATATTGGGTAGTCAGCTGTAATATCTTTTGTACAGCTTAGAGGTATCAGTATGTCTGTGTCTTTTTTAAAGCTTGTCCTTATTTATAAATTATTATATTTATTTTCCGAATTAAATTAGTAAGGGTTCGCCCGACGGGTCTAGGGGAGGATGTCGGGTGCCCGCACGGCCTAACCGGATTCCGGGTCGTGTCAGTTGGTATCAGAGACTGGTTTAGAGTCTATCCAGACTAAGACAGTGTCTAGTAGAGTCTCGCTAATGGGTACGTAGACGTCCGTACTTATCTACGAGAGGCTATGATGGAATTTAGGAAGTTCCACTTCCTTCTTCTCTGATCGTGCGTCGGTCTAGGATGCAAAAGTATTTTCGTTAATTCCTTCGTGGTAATCGTGAACCCTCGTGCAACAAATCAGCAAACTATAGGAGTTCAGGACGAAGTAGTCTAGCATGAGGCTAGAGCAACTCAAGCCCCGAGAGTTTTGATCGTGCTGACGATCTAGTTACGGAGGTCCCAGCTGTACGAGCTCGCGATGGGCAAGGGAGCAGGGTCTTGTGGTTCCCTTGGCTCTCTACGATGCTTTTACGAGAATCTTGGTGACGCAGATACCGTAAGAACCTATTATTCGCTAGGTACCTTACCAGGTTGCCGCAGATGTTCTGTCTCAGGGAGCTCCTATTACAATTCTTAATATTGTCATAATAAAGTATGTTCCGGAGGCAGCATGTTTTGCGCCACTAATTATTCTGGTTGTTTAGCTAGCCCGAGTAATGGCTCGGTCCGAGTATCTGAAAAGGCTGCATTGCTTTACCCAATTGAGCCTTCCGACATTCTTAAGCCATGCATTAGATAATCCATGTTTAAATTTTTAAAATAAAATGATGTCAGCTTATCCTTCAGGCTCTTGATTATATCAAGCGGTATGGTGTTGATTATTCTTCTTTCCAGTTTTAGGGGTCCAGCCTTGAATTGGTGGGCCGCTCTCTTATTAGCGACTTGGTTAGGTTTTTCTTCTAGATTCGTGGAAAAGTTTCTTTTGAGTAGCGAGCGAGATGAAAAGTGTTGCCAGTTTGAGTGGATTGGATAGGGTAGCCTGTCGGATAGCCTGTTGGTGTTAGAATATGAGATTGAATTCTATAGAATGGCTGAATATGCATTAGAGCTAGTCTATGAGTCTTTCGAGAGATTCAAAGATTTATTGATGACCTTCCTCCTTCCTTGAGATCCCAGATGGCTCGATAAATTGAGGTTGAGACATCATTTGACGTCGTTGTTGATATTGGTCAGAGGTATTAGGCATACCATAAGTTAGAGCGGGAGAGCAAGAAATCCCACGGCCCTGGTGGGCACCATACCCACCTTTGGGAGGTAAGAGTTCTGATTATTTTGGGAGGTTACCTTCCAGGTCTCAGCGTGTGTCACGTGATTCTTAGAGTGCGCCAGTAGATTGTCAAGATCAGATTCAGTCTTCTCTTTACAACTATCAACAATCTGTCCAGCTTCCATTTTCAGCAAAAAGGTGTTATCATTGTCGTGAGTCTGGTTATCCTTTGAGGAGTTTCCCCTTACTCTGACAAGTAGGCAATCATTTTTTCTCTTGTCATCAGGCACCTGCATAGTCGTAGGGGATTTCATTTAGATCTCAATCAGCCAGAGAAATACCACCATCCAGTAGAGGTCGAGAGCGTGGTGGCAGTGGTTCTTCAGAAAGTGATTGTCAGGGTAGTGGCTCAGCTCAGCTGTAGTGGCAGTTCTATGAACTGCTTGTCTGACGGGATGCTGAGGTATCCGATATAGTAGACCCTGAGATTTCTTCTTCTCTTAAATGTGAGTAAGATTTGATTCTTTCGATCGATCTGGAAATGGTGTGTTTTATCATGTTTCGATGGTTTCCTTGGATGTCGTTTCTATTAAGAATCGGCTACGGTGAGTGTCGCTATTGTCTGCCTGGCATCTTGTCGTGCCACCTTCTATTATTATATCAAATTAGTTTACCTCTGTTCTTGAAAATTCCGTGTTGGTTGGATTATGGGATTCTAGTTCTTCACCATAAGGGAGTGTCATGGTTTCTTCCGGTGTAAAGTGGTTAATAAGTAATGTTCGATCTACTTGTCTCCTCTTGGTTCGAAACGCTAGTAAAGTCATGTTATCCTATGAGCTTGTCTGGGTTACAAAAAGAGTTTCTGGTAAATTGTCAGTAACTCCTTCTTATTGGGAGGTCAAATTGGCATGGATGTTGTTCCATAAAGCTCAGTTAATATCTGTTTAATCAATTGTGATTCTTGGGCTACTTTGACTCGTAAGTAGTCTAGCTTTGATAGCCAAGCAAATAAGAAGATGAGCTTCTTGAAGCTCTAATTATTTCTATCCTCGATCCATTTCCATTTCTTCTTCGTCCGGCACTAGGGAGCTTGGGCGATTGGTAGCCGCTTGTGACGTTCCCCGTGTTGAGGCAGAGTACGTGTTATTGTGGCCGGGTAAGTATATTATTATTTTGGAAGCATATTATTATTTTGAATACAAACACTTACCTCTTCCAAAAGATAGCACTGCTAAGAACCACGGTAAAAGATGTCCAAAATAGTAGCACAAAATGTTTCAAAATCTGGAAAATCGTTTTTTTCTTCGGATAGCTGTTAGTAGTTTGCGCATAACTCCTTGTACAAAATTGATATTGAGATGCTTCAAGATTTCCTTGAACCCTAAGACATATATCTAAAACTTTTATGAAGACTATGAAGTCTATAACTTTGATCTACACTCTGAAAATTAGGTTGAAAATCAGGACAGTGGTGTTGTCCAGACATTCTATCTACGGATTTGTTATGTCATCCAGTTGTCTCATCTTGTTATTCGTTTAACATGTTTATGTTATCAGTTTATCCAGATATACATTCCCATGTATAGTATAGTGCTGGTTCTGTTTGTGCGGATCATCCAGTTTCAGGGGAAACTCTGCCGAATTTTTTTTATATAGAAGTACCATCCATCAGGCGGTGGTGTTTACAGCAAAGGTATGGAGTTGTGAACTCGAGAGTTGCAGCTATTTGGCAACTCGAAAGGGTAGTTGGCAGCTTAGGTCTGCCTACGTTCAGTTTTTAGCTAAATCTTCTTTAGTCCAGCAGACTGTGCGAGGATGGTTATTCCTATTCAAATAGCTGCATGAGTTTGTGCTTTAAGTGGAGGAGTCTTCCTCCAAATACTGAATGGTAATACTATATCTCTAAGGCGTTGATACCACTTTTGTCACGACCCAATCGAGGGCCACGACAGAAACCTACAATGACTGTCGATCATTGCTAAATCCACTAATGATCTATTAATGCTAGAGATAAGCTGGTAACCTGATCATATATACGTACCTGTCTGCTAAAAGTATAAAGTCTGGAAAGATGATACGACTTTAACTTGCTGGCAATTAGAACACTGAGCCACAAATTCTGCTATGTCACACTTCATTTTGTCCCACCAATAAATCTGCTTAAGATCATGGTACATCTTAGTCGAACCTGGATGAACAGTGTATTTGGAATAATGTGCCTCTATCATAATCTGTCCAAGTAAATCTGCAACATCAGGAGCAGAACACCGTTAGGAGTAACCCTGTATGGATACTTCAGTTTTTTTCTGGCATTTGTTTGTATTCAATTAGAACTGGGATTATGGCTACTTCGGTTTTTTTCTGGCTATTTGTCTCTATTCAATTAGAACTGGATCCTCATACTACCGCTGTTTTACTTCATGAAAATTTAGAGTTAAAGGTCTAGTGTAGCTTATCGTCCATCCATCATTGGCATATCTCCTTCACACCTAAACTCTTTGAGAAGTTACTTTATCGTTATAAGTGCACATGTAATCAACTTTGTTGCTAGTATTCTGCCTCAGCTCATGGTCCAACTACATGTCTCTTTTATTTTCACTTTTTCAAGTCATAATATTTTCAATGCAAAGACAATACCCTGAAGTAGATGTTCAGTCTGAATATCATTCCTGGTCTGCATCATACTATCCAGTAGTATTTGCATGATCCTTATCTTTATATGATAGACCCTGTTCAGATGAACCTTTGACATACATTAGGATGTGAGTAACTACATTCCCACAGGGAGTTTGCAAAACAACACTAACATCAACTGAGATGTTGCATAATGCGTTCGTAAAAAAAAAATATTACTTGCATCAAATCTTTTATAGTGTGTAGTGACAAGGTACTTCAAAAGCTCCCCCTATTGCATCAAGCGTGGGCTAATTCTTAGTTCCATCGACCTGTTCTATATCGAAAGGTATATCGAAGAGGTAATTATCGGCTGAATCATATTAACCCATTCAAAGTTTCGTCTATCTTGGTTTCGAAAATGTAGAACTCTCCTCTCGTGATTCAGGAAGGATCAGTTTAGTCAAAATAAGCTGGGCAAAGGCGTTATCATATTATCAAGATATGTTTTATTCCAAGAGTTCGGTGTTCGTGTTATAATTTTGATTCTGTAATTATGAAAAAAATTCCGTGGAATAGTTTATGAAGGTCGTGCAAGTTCTTTTGTTATCAGCGTGAATCTTGCTTTAGAATTAGGCTCGTTCGACGACGAACGAGAGTTTAAGTGGAGGAGAATGAAACGACCTCGGTTAGTCATTTCGGAAGATAGGACTCCGATTGGCGTGCCGATAATTTTAAAATATTCGTAAGGTCCGTTGGGATTTGTCTGTAAAATTTGAGCTATATCAGACCTCGTTTGGTAGGCATCGGAAGAAGGTTTCAGTTTTTATTGTCGATAATATTAAAAAGAGATTTTCGAGCTCGGTTTTGGCGAATGAGCTCCGATTCAAAATTCGAAAGCGCCGTTAGGTTCGTATGATTATTTATGATTTTTGTGAACTTTCGAAAGTGAATTTCGATATTGTTCGGCTAGTTTCCGCTAAAATGCCGAAAGTTAAATAATTTGACTTTTTCCTATTTAAATTCGCATCTTGAGTTTCGGGAACCCGATTTGAGATCCGCCTTTGCGAGTATGCTACATATATTTTATATAACCTTTATGCAAAAGTTGGAATTATTTCGAATATCGTAGGGTACCATTTTAATTTTTGTTGCGAAAAGAAAAGTAAAAGAAATAAAAGAAAAAGAAAATGAAAAGAAAGAAAGAAAAGTCAAAGTTAGGCGGTGGGGATATAAATCCCCCCACCTTATCAATTCAGTACAGAAACATAAGAACAAAAACAGGAACGTGAGACAGTGGAAATTATCAGAAAAAATACCAGAAAATGAGAAAAGAGCCGGGAAAATGGTAGAATTTTTACCCCAAAACATTCAGGTAATGATCTTAATGTATTATTTGAGTTTATTACGTGTGTTTGAATATATTTTAACGGTAAAACTTGAAATATTAGACATCGTTTTAACAAGTTCAATTAATAGTTTAAAGGGTCAAATGGACCCCGATAATGGAATTGATTATATATTCGTACTCAGTGAGTTATGTGCAACATATAAATGTAATTTATTTAGGGTTTGGTTATGTGACCATAAACACTGTACATAGGCCTGGCCTGCGTATTGCGTATACCAATAGGGTATCAGGTTCCTAACCGGGTTACCCTAAGATGTGGGGAATGAAGCCTTTAGCCTTATTTGATATAGTTTTCTGCTTATTGAATACAACAGGATCGTTTGGCAGGGAATCCAAAGGATAAAGCGGTTGTTGAGTAACTGTACTAACTTTTTAACAAGGTAAGTGTTTATATCCATTTCTTTGGAGGCACCTGGCCTCGTGGATTTTCTACCACGTGTTCCTTACGTGTGTAGCTGCCGATAGGCGTACTCATTACGCCGTAGCTTTGAATTTACATTGTATATTATATGTTATATCATGTTGTTGGTATTGCATTGAGGATCTGAACATTGTACTCTAGCTGTGAGTTGGCATCTACTTCCCGGCTGTCGATGAGAGTCCCGCGCCGGTGAAGGGTTATTATTGCATCACATTGCATTCATATGTATTATATGTCATTCATATGCATTACATTGCATATCATATTGGGTGCAGGAGTATTCCGCCCCAGGAGCAAGAGTATTCCGCTCCATTGTATCATATTGAGGGTAGGAGTATTCCGCCCCAGGAGCAGGAGTATTCCGCTCCATTGTATCATATTGAGGGTAGGAGGATTCCGCCACAGGAGAGTGCAGGAGTATTCCGCCTCAGCTTTACATTATATCAGGTGCAGGAGTATTCCGCCTCAAGAGAGTGCAGGAGTATTCTGCCTCTGGTTTATATTATATCGGGTGCAGGAGTATTCCGCCCCAGGAGCAGGAGTATTCCGCTCCAGTTGGTTATCAGATTGGGTTTCCCTCGAATGCAGGAGTATTCCGCTTCGGGATGGGATGATGGGCACATGTGACCCTTTGCATCAGATTTCATTTAATTTCATTTCATCTCATATCATTTCATTTCTTTTCATACCAGTGTGTAGACTTGTGGTACATAACTATTGTTCTGCTTATACGTGCATTGCTTATTTGTTAATATGTTTCTGGCTCGTATTCCTGGCTGAGTTTATGGTTTCATACGTGTTTTCGGTTATTATCTGGATCCGCCTTTTTATAATTTAAATAAGAGGAATTTAGTTTATCTGTTTCTTCTCCCTGGCTAGCTATCCTATTCTTTGAGGTGGCTAGTCTGCCCCACTTATTAAGTCCTTTTGACTCACCCTTGTTTGTTGTTTGTTTTTTTCTATATATTTTATTTCGGCAGGTTCGCTCCAGGATTGAATTTGCCACGTTGTGATGGAGCGAAGACGACTTCAACTGTCAGGGTGAGCCAGCTTTTATTCCGGATGGCCACCAGTTTTATGTTTATAATTTCAACTGTATATTGCTCCCTTCAGGAGGTATTTATCTTCTTCTGTACTCTTAGATGTCTAGTCTGGTTAGCCCTAAACCTAGTATGTTGGGTAGTCAGCTGTAATTTCTTTTGTACAGCTTAGAGGTATCAGTATGTCTGTATTTTTGTTTTAAGTCTTGTCCTTATTTATGAATTTTTATATTTATTTTTCGAATTAAATTAGTAAGGGTTCGCCCGACAGGTCTAGGGGAGGATGTCGGGTGCCCGCACGGCCTAACTGGATTTCGGGTCGTGTCACTGGGAGAGTACTTTCAGGAGAAGGATGATATTTGTAGGGTGTGCAGGTGGTTTTGTAGTCTTGTGTAGGTAGATAGGAGTAGTCCTGGTTGAAGAAAGAGTTGTTCCAGTTTCTTGCGGCTTGAAGGGATGTCAATCTTCTTCTTTGGGTCATTATTTGTTACCCTTTAGATCTCAGAATATGAATTTGTTCCAAAGGTTCTATGACTGGTCTGTGCAAGGTCCAAGTTTGCCTTGTTTCTTTTATGAATCAGCGTATTCTAGGGAAGTATTAAGAAAAATTTCACTTAATTTCACACATCTTTTGGTATTAAAGTTTAAAACTTTTCTAAAAAAATTGTATATGGTGTCTATCATGACTTGTTGTTCAGTTTGCGAAACTTGAAGGTTGGAATCTTACCTTAGACTCAAAAATCATATTCTGCAGATCTTAGAACTTTAAAAAAAAATCATGCATTTCTTTGGTATTTTCTAGGATGTCTTCATAGGTTTCAGGTGAGTTGTGTTAGCTTAGTATGAGTTCTTGACTATATTCTTCCTCTTTAAAGGTTTGAACTTGGCTTTTATTAAATCCAGAAGCTTTAGGGATGGTTTAATTTGAGTGTACTAGCTATGCAACACATTTCTGTAAACTGATTTATTCATTAAATTGAACTTGATAGTTATTTGCTCCTTGTTCTTGTGGAATCATAATTGGTTCTTGGTGTAAAATAGAAGATGGTTGTAAGTAAGAAGTGTGCCAGGTGTTTGGTTCAGTTCGCATTAATTTCGTTAAATCTAAGCAATGAAAAGAAAAGGCTTTCTTGTATAAAGTAAAAGGTCTTGAGCCATTTAGTTTGGTTCAGATGTTAATAGAGTAGTATTCTGATACTATAAGAAATTTTTGGCAACTTGAATAATTGAGACCCTAATGATAAAGTTCAGGCCCTTTATGATTTGAGAATGCATATTGTTAGTTTCATTTAATAATTGCCTCAAGTTTGAATTGGTACCCTTGCTATTGTCTCTGGAACTACTCATTAAATATTTTTTTATTTGCCATTTCTACTATTGTACTTGTTTAATTATTCATCCTTTACCTAGGTAGTCGCTAATCTCTATCTCTCTGTTCTTCTTTGCATAACATGCCACGTCTGGATGAGTTCAAGTTTGAACTTCCTGAAACAGAATTATAAGACCAGCCATCCAACCATCTTTTGCATGGCGTCCTCAACTTCTAGCCATTCTAGGTTCTATCTTTTAACTCGTCCTATTTTGCCTATTTTAGGATATTTATGTAAATGTTGTAGAATAATTATGTATTTATTTATGAAAAAGAAAATATTTCATTAATTGAGTTATTTGTATACTTTACGTTCATTTCCTTTATTTTGGAGTTGTTATTTAATTTATTGCAAATCAGGCCATTTAAGCAAATGCGTGCAAAATTTCATAAATTTTCAAAACCACGATTAATAAATGACAATAAGAAAAGACTTCTATCTCATTGATACGAAGTAGTTTCTTTAAAAAGTCAAAATTTATAAAGAAGTTTTAATTAACTTTTAAATATCCCGAAACAACTTTCCAAAAGCGACTTGAAACCTAAAGTTCCATCTTATGGTGAGAAACTTGGGTTTTAAAGTTGAAATTAAGCAAGTGCTATTTATGTGCTACCAGATACGAGTTGGCAAAGAAATTAGGACGATCAAATCGTTCCTTTTCAAAAGAAAATGCACTTTTATTTTATTTTATTTTGAAAATAATTAAAGCATTTAAATTTATTGTAAATCTTTTGAAAACTTACTAAATTTAATTAGTTGAATTAATTAATGGTTCAATTAATTATTTTTAGAAAAGCGCATAAATAGCACTTGCAAATTAATTTGGAAACCTGTCGGATTAACCGTATTTTACAGAATTTTTGAAGTGCCTTAAAAACCTTCTTTCGAAATTAACAAAACCTCTTACTTAGAATCTCTGAAAGACTCCTTTTTTCCAAAAACGGAGTTTTTGCACGCATTGGCTTATTTGGTTCCCTGTTTTTCCTTAAATTGGGTGGCAACTCCAAAAACTCCAAAAGAGTTAGTCCATTCAGTTGATATTCCTAAATTTTACCTTTTCGGGTTATTTTTTGGGGGTTCAACAGCATGGTGACTCCGCTGGGGAGCAATAAAGGTTTTGACCATAAAGGTTTCCAATTATTTGCAACTAGCATGCCTAATTTATTTGTTTTATTATATTTGTTTCTTTGGTTTGTTATAGAAAGCATGTATTACATTTTATTTGTGCATATTCCGCATTCCGTTCATATTTCCTCCCTCATGGAGCCTGTCAATTCTCTTTCACCTCCTCGATTTCATCACGGGGCATCCGCTTGACGGGTAGTTACGCAGGAAGGGCATTGCCTTTACCTCACTCTTTGAAACTTCTTTCGTGTCACCAAAAGTTAGTTCGGGATATTGATATTGCCTGGTTTTGTCATGACCAGTTGTACTGCGTTGTGAGGCCAGGTCTATCCTGCATAGGTCGAGTCAGTCTCAACCGTTAGCCCACTCTTAGAAGGAGATTTTAGGAGCATGCATGCATTCACACTTTAGTCTGGACCCGGTCCTTGGTACCGCCTTCATAGTTTGGAAAGCGCCTTTATGTCGACGGGTTCTTGAAATCCAACGACCTACATATTATGTGCAATGTGATAACGAATCCTCAGTCCCGGCCAAGTTTTGAGCATAATCAAGTTTAGAGTCTGTCTTATTTGCTTTATAGCTCAGAAAAGTGACAAATTTTGGATCATTTGCTCTAAATGAGATTGGCTCAAGACTGGTATGGACTATTTTTCGTTAGCACTCATTTAACGTCTTAGGCCTACCTCTGGCAAAGAGGCACCTTACAGGGTAGGATGCGCCCGCATTTTATTTTACGCTCAACTAATTGTGATTGCCACATGACAACTTATTTAAAATGTAAGCGCTACGTGATGCGCGCTACGTGATTGTGTGCAATTTTGCAAATGACATGCAAAGTAACATAGTTACATTATGAATTTTTCTTTTGTTTTGATTATTCCCCAAAGAGAGTTTGATTCTTGCTGACTCCCGAGTTGGTTAAGTGTCTGATCCAAAGCGAAATAAGCAATGGACGATTTGACTGTTTGCAGAACTACGCACGGTCTGATTCCCAAGGAGGGATACGTAGGCTCCTCCATCGGGCTCTACCCTTTAGTATTTAAATTTTCCAAAGATAACAACTAGGGCAAATTTTGCAAACCAAGTAAAAGACGTGGGAGATTGCAACTGAGGCAGTTTTTATAAAGTAATTTGCAGTATTGAAAGTCGTAACTGGGGCAATTTTGCAAAGCGAGTTAAAGATGTAAAAGATCATAACTGGGGAAGATTTTTGCAAAAGGCTGTATTGCCTGATGGAAGATGAATAGGCAAAATCCCGAGAAGTGGTTTTTCGAGAATGGTGCAGAGTTGCAAGAAAATGGACGTTCAGCTTGTTCAGCTATATGTCACAATCTGAAATACGACAGAGTTCATTGGCCAAGTCTCAAAGATGGATCACAAATCTAGGCAAAGAGAGAAGAAGGAAGCAATTGCAGGATGAAGGCTCGAGTCAGCATGAATCAAACGATCCCCCTCCCTTCCCAAAACTAACAAATTTTTCTTTGAGAGTAGGAACGAGAAAGCTTGCACTGAAAGGATCATTCACACTACAGATGAACAATTATTTGAACACGCATCCAAAGTTGCCTTGCAAATCACGTCGCATTGCCCTTTTCATGACTTAAAGCGTTATGCTTTGTCATGAGTTATTGCCGAACAGGCGGCATTTCTACCTCTATGACTTTCATTCCTAATAGGCGACAAAGCCGAGGTTTGTTTTGTGTTTTCAAAACTAAGCCAAATAGGGCATCGCCTTGTTTTAGGGGATAATCCGCACAAGGCCATCCTTGTCGGGTTGACTCGCCAATTGATTTATCAATGGCTATCGCACTGACTACATTTCCGCACTACTTTGCTTTGCACTTACTTTGAATTATGTCTTTGCACTTTCTTTAAAAAATTAACGCCTTGCTTTACTTTTTCAGGTTGACTATCATGGCTCGAGGCTTCCCTTTTTGTTGGACTATATTGCCTGTCAATTCGCCCAAATTGATCTTGCAATGCTTTACATTTCACGCCAAGAATTTCTTTGCATTTTCTTTAAATTATGTCTTCGCACTTGCTTTAAATTTAACGCCTTGCTTTACTCTTTCAGGTTGACCATCAGCTACGAGGATTCCCTTTGTTGGATTATCTCCCCTATTGATCCCCGATTGGCTCTTGCATTGCTCTACATTCCCGCATTGCTTTTCTTTGCACTTTCTTTAAATTATATCGTCGCACTTGCTTTAAAATTGATGCCTTGCTTTACGTTTTTCAGGTTGACCACCAGGCGAGGCTTCTCTCTTGTTGGACTTTCACGACTCTTGATTCGCTAAATCGGTTTTGCGTTGCTTTACATTTCACGCTTAATTGCTTTGCACTTGCTTTCAATTATGCCTTTGCACTTGCTTTATATTATGACTTGCTTTACTTTTAGTTTAACAGGTTAACAGGTCAGCCCTGAGACCCTCCTTGCTTTGTGTCTGATCGGATCACCAGCTGATTTGTAGACAATCAACTCCAAGACCCTCCTTGCTTCGTGCCCGACCGGCTTGCCAGTTGATTTGTCAAGATGTTCAAATTACCTTGCACTTGCTTTCAATTATGACTTTGCACTTGCTTTATATTATGAACCGCTTTACTTTTAGCTTAACAGATTAACAAGTCAGCCCCGAGACCCTCCTTGCTTTGTGCCGGACCGAATTGCCAGCTGATTTGTTCGACAATCAACCCCAAGACCCTCCTTGCTTCGTGCCCGACTAGCTTGCCAGTTTATTTGTCAAAGATGTTCAAATTGCCTTGCACTTGCTTTCAATTATGAATTTGCACTTGCTTTATATTATGAACCGCATTACTTTTAGCTTAACAGGTTAACATGTCAGCCCCGAGACCCTCCTTGCTTTGTGCCGGACCGGATTGCCAGCTGATTTGTCGATAATCAACCCCAAGACCCTCCTTGCTTCGTGCCCGACCGGCTTGCTTGTTGATTTGTCAAGATTGTTCAAATTGCTTTGTACTTGCTTTAAATTATGTCTTCGCATTTGCTTTGTATTACGTCTTGTTTTGCTTTTCAGTTTAACAGGTCAGCCCCGAGACCCTCCTTGCTTCGTGCCGGACCAGTTTGCCAGCTGATTTATTCGACAATCAACCCCAAGACCCTCCTCGCT
Organism: Petunia x hybrida; assembly: GCA_037355625.1. Lineage (NCBI taxonomy): Eukaryota > Viridiplantae > Streptophyta > Magnoliopsida > Solanales > Solanaceae > Petunia > Petunia x hybrida. The sequence goes on along the minus strand of JBBBVM010000023.1, from coordinate 4,570,713 downwards.
TCGTGCCCGACCGGCTTGCCATTTGATTTGTCAAGATTGTTGAAAATGCTTTGCATTATGCCTTCGCACTTGCTTTATTGCTTTGCCAGTTGATTGGAAGACAACTTATTGGTGATATCGCAACCAGCATTTACAGTTCTATATTATCATTTTATTTTATTCCTTATTCCAAAATTATCAAAGTCTATTAGCAGTCGCTCGCTTACCGTTTGTCGAGTTTATTACAGGATTTTAGCAGCACCGCAGCAGTATTTGGAGCATAACGTGAAACTTTTTCTTAGCAGTGAACTGGGGTAATCGTCAACGAGGATCTCAGGAATCGCACTCGAACAAGCAAGTCCTACCCTAATATTTTGTTTCGGATTAGGATGTCAGTTTGAATTCTCCTATTCGAGCGTTGTTTTTTGTCAATCGTGCGAGTCTTTGTATCTAAGTGTCATTGAACTATATATGGCCTGATTCTCTTTCAGCCCGAGATATGTAGGCAACTCGGAAACCGTAGTTCGGCCGTGTCCAAAAGCCTCGCACTTTGGTCCTTGGAATCGAAGTTCTTATCTTTATCGTGACAAAATTGGTTTCTCGTCAACTTCTTTACCCTGAAAACTCTTTCATCATTTCCAGGTAAAGAGGGGCAGCTGTTGACACCCAATTTTGTCCCAGAAATTCTAATTAATGTCTAATTATTTCTAATTTAAGGTCAATTTTAAATTTAAATTTAAATTGAATAAATTTTATTTTAAAAGGAAAATAGGTTAAAATTGCAATCTTAGCCTCAATCCACGCTCACCCGTGTAAACACACATATACACATTACATACAAAACATTTTCAGTCTCCCGAAAAATTCAAAGAAAACCGGATAACCCAATTCCCTCCACCCCAAAACCCGATTACCCAAATTCCCCCCCCCCCCCCCAAAAAAAACTTAGCTGAATCAGTCCAAAAACTCCAGCTCATCCTGTTCGTACAAAAGCTTATCTGATTAGAGCCGTTAAGGGTTCTTTGGTCCTTTCCTTCGAGATTCTTACTCCCTAAAAGCCCTAATTTGTGTTCCCATAAATTGAAAGCTGAAGGAGAAGATTAGGGGGCCTGAAGGAGATAGGGGGAAAAAGCAGAGAGGGACGGTTCAAAATTTGAGCTGTTAATGGGGGAAAAGAGCATTAGAGAGTCAGCAGATGAGAGAAAAAACAACAGCAGCGAAAAATTAAAAGCATTTTATTGAATCTCGCTTAAAATACAGAAATCGTATAGTCTGGATTTTAGGCTTTGTTACTGAGTTGGTCAGTGTTTTGTCAATCTTCCCGCTATCGAGTTTTAAAGTTTGAATCGTCGTTTCGGTCGAGTGTGCAACTTCAGGTCCTAAGCTCCTTTTCGTTGCACCGCAAGAGGTAATACTCCGATACTTTTACCTGAATAAGTATGTTGGTTGAGTTTAATTACTGGGCTGATTTTGACTGTGCTTAGTAGAAGCTTAGTTCATGTATGTGTTCAAGTTTTGAATTATGAGCAATGTTAAAGATCACATCTTTCCTCTGTTTAATCAAAGTATGTATGTGTATGAGTAGCTTATTCTAAAATGTCATGTGAATGCAAATATGAATAGTTAGAACTATTGAGTTTCTTGAGATTTCAATATTAAAGTTATTAAAATCTGAAATAAGCATAGTTGGAGTTTAATCCTTACTGATTAAGTATATTTTGTGTGAATTCAAGTTCAATATAATTTTTCTCTTTGGGTAATCTGGTCTGTATAAGCTGTTTTAGAATGGAGCATTCTTGAGTCGTTCGAGGCTCATTTCTATGTTAAAAGCTAAGCGTAGGATGAATTCTATTTCTCGTAAAATTCTGGAATGCATTCTGCCTGGTTGCTTTATTTTCTATAACTCTGGTTGTTTGTGAAGCTTTTAAGAGGTTCTGGAGGGAGTATTAGGGGGCTGTTATTGGCTGCCTTGTTATCTGCGTGTATAGTGGCTTCAGGGTAATTTCAGAGGTGTGAAGGTTGTCAAGGGATATGTTAAAGCTGTCCTGGTTCAGGGGTTCAGGTGGTGCAGAATTTTTGGTTTTGGTGGGTTTGCAGGTTTGTCTGTGAATGTGAGCAAGTTTGAGAGAGTATGTGTATGTGCTGAAGTTTAGTGAGGGAAGTATATGTGTGTATGCAGTGGGTCTATTATGGTTTGTTCGGGGGGTGCAGGGGTTTGTGAAGGAGGAATTAGGGGCTGTTATTAGATGGAATATGCAGGTGTGTGTGATGGGGCTGGTAGCTAGTGAGAGGAGTTGAAAAGAGTGGTTGCAGAAATCAGTTCAGGTGCTGATTGAGTCCAGGTGCTGATTAGTTCAGGTGCTAATGGTTTAGATGGGTTGCAGGTTTGCTTTAAGTAGGCTGTTTGGATGGTCAGGTAGTAACAGCTGTTCCTAGAGGTGGCTGGTAGTTCTAGGGTGGTTTCAGGTCTGGTTGGATGCGGATAGTTGTGTGGGAGGAGATCAAGTTATCATGATGTTGTTGTTTCAGGTAGTTAAGGAGTCTAGGTTATCAAGTAGCCTGTGAGTGTGAGGTAGGCTGGTAGCTAGTTGTTTCCTAGTTGTTTAGTAGTAGAGGCAGAGAGAGTAGTTTCAGGAGAAGGTTGATATTTGTAGGGTGTGCAGGTGGTTTTGTAGTCTGGTGTAGGTAGATAGGAGTAGTCCTGGTTGAAGAAAGAGTTGTTCCAGTTTCTTGCGGCTTGAAGGGATGTCAATCTTCTTCTTTGGGTCATTATTTGTTACCCTTTAGATCTCAGAATATGAATTTGTTCCAAAGGTTCTATGACTGGTCTGTGCAAGGTCCAAGTTTGCCTTGTTTCTTTTATGAATCAGCGTATTCTAGGGAAGTATTAAGAAAAATTTCACTTAATTTCACACATCTTTTGGTATTAAAGTTTAAACCTTTTCTAAAGAAATTGTATATGGTGTCTATCATGACTTGTTGTTCAGTTTGCGAAACTTGAAGGTTGGAATCTTACCTTAGACTCAAAAATCATATTCTGCAGATCTTAGAACTTTAAAAAAAAATCATGCATTTCTTTGGTATTTTCTAGGATGTCTTCATAGGTTTCAGGTGAGTTGTGTTAGCTTAGTATGAGTTCTTGACTATATTCTTCCTCTTTAAAGGTTTGAACTTGGCTTTTATTAAATCTAGAAGCTTTAGGGATGGTTTAATTTGAGTGTATTAGCTATGCAACACATTTCTGTAAACTGATTTATTCATTAAATTGAACTTGATAGTTATTTGCTCCTTGTTCTTGTGGAATCATAATTGGTTCTTGGTGTAAAATAGAAGATGGTTGTAAGTAAGAAGTGTGCCAGGTGTTTGGTTCAGTTCGCATTAATTTCGTTAAATCTAAGCAATGAAAGAAAAGGCTTTCTTGTATTAAGTAAAAGGTCTTGAGCCATTTAGTTTGGTTCAGATGTCAATAGAGTAGTATTCTGATACTATAAGAAATTCTTGGCAACTTGAATAATTGAGACCCTAATGATAAAGTTCAGGCCCTTTATGATTTGAGAATGCATATTGTTAGTTTCATTTAATAATTGCCTCAAGTTTGAATTGGTATCCTTGCTATTGTCTCTGTAACTACTCATTAAATGTTTTTTTAATTTATTTGCTATTTCTACTATTGTACTTGTTTAATTATTCATCCTTTACCTAGGTAGTTGCTAATCTCTATCTCTCTGTTCTTCTTTGCATGACATGCCACGTCTGGATGAGTTCAAGTTTGAACTCTATTATGTCCAAGTCTAATTTCGACTTCACTGCTGCATTTCTCAAGCCCAAGTCAGCCTTTGGTCCAATTTATTACTTTGTTCACTGGTGGTTCCTGAAACAAAAATTATAAGACCAGCCATCCAACCATCTTTTGCATGGCGTCTTCAACTTCTAGCCATTCCGGGTTCTATCTTTTAACTCGTCCTCTTTTGTCTATTTTAGGATATTTATGTATATATTGTAGAATAATTATGTATTTATTAATGAAAAAATATATATTTCATTAATTGAGTTATCTGTATACTTTATGTTCATTTCTTTTATTTTGGAGTTGTTATTTAATTTATTACAAATCAAGCCATTTAAGCAAATGAGTGCAAAATTTCATAAATTTTCAAAACCACAATTAATAAATGACAATAAGAAAAGACTTCTATCTCATTGATACGAAGTAGTTTCTTTAAAAAGTCAAAATTTATAAAGAAGTTTTAATTAACCTATAAATATCCCGAAACAACTTTGCAAAAGCGACTTGAAACCTAAAGTTTCATCTTATGGTGAGAAACTTGGGTTTTAAAGTTGAAATTAAGCAAATGCCATTTATGTGCTACCAGATACGAGTTGGCAAAGAAATTAGGACGATCAAATCGTTCGTTTTCAAAAGAAAATGCGCTTTTATTTTATTTTATTTTATTTTGAAAATAATTAAAGATTTTAAATTTATTGTAAATCTTTTGAAAACTTACTAAATTAAATTAGTTGAATTAATTAATGGTTCAATTAATTATTTTTAGAAAAGTGCATAAATAGCACTTGCAAATTAATTTGGAAACCTGTCGGATTAACCGGATTTTACGGAATTTCGGAAGTGCCTTAAAAACTTCTTTCGAAATTAACAAAACCTCTTACTTAGAATCTCTGAAAGACTGTCTTTTTCCAAAAATAGAGTTTTTGCACGCATTGGCTTATTTGGTTCCCTGTTTTTCTTTAAATTGGGTGGCGACTCCAAAAACTCCAAAAGAGTTAGTCCATTCAGTTGATATTCCTAAATTTTACCTTTTCGGGTTATTTTTTGGGGGTTCAACAGTGGGAATGGAATACACAAGTGTGTGGAATTCAAAAACCCGGTTGATTTTGAAAATAGGAGGGACAAAATTGGGTGTCAACATACATAAGCATGATTAACTGAGGGAATTGGATAGTCAATATTTGGCTTCTAGCCTGTCCATAGCCCTCATTTAAGCCCATCAAAAACTGCAATAACCTTTTTTTCTCCAAATGTTCCACAAACTCATCTGACTTCTCACAGTTATAAGTATGAAATGAGATAATTGAATCATATTCATCCCACACGTCGTTCACTTTGAAATAGTATCAAAGACAAAAGATACTTCTTGATTCAAGGTAGTTATCTTTTTATGTAAATGAAATACTCGTAACAACCTTTCTTTTAAATCTTTCCGGACTAAGTTTGCATTAGATCAAAACAAATGACAATCTTTAAGCCACGACTAACATTATTTAATAACCACAATAATGCCATATCATTACACCTATCCCACCGACATAATAAGTCACCAGAACAACTATCTTTAAAAGAATTCCATCAATATGAACCTTAATTTATTTTTAGTCAAAAGAGCACCTGCATTGCGTGACTCTAGAAGATATAATTCTCCATACTGATAAGTTGATTCCATATTTGACAGATTCTGGAGTATCCGAAGGATGTAAATTCAACGGATGGTTGCGATCAAGCTCTGACAAACAAGATTGTAATTATTCACCATTAGTTGGTATAGAATTCGCCATTAAAATACATAAAAATAAGAGAATAGAAAAGTAGAGAAAATAACAAGAAAACTTTGGGTCGAATCAAACAAATTCGCCACTATTAGAAATCTCTCTTCCTGTTATCATAAAGAAATTCCCTAGATTTGAGCTTCTGTTGTTCTGATACTATGTTAGATTCTTATAATTTTGAGATAAAATGTAGAGAGGAGAAAAGATGGTTATAGAGAGATGTTAGAGAGAAAGTACTTGCATTCAATTGAATATTATTGCTCAAAGTGAGCTGTACACTCTCTCTATATATAACCATCTTAGCTACTAATTATGGCTGACTAACTTAATCATAATGAACTAACAACTCTATATATATGTATATATATATATCTACAATTATTCAATTTTTTGAGTGTTTGGATAGATCTTCCCAGTTCCAGCCTTCCAAAGCAACCATTTATAATACATAGACCTAGACCTTATTTAGTTAATCTACAATTAGTAACTTTTTAAGCATACCGCTTAAATAAAATACTTAATGTCTTTATACTTTGAAGAGAATTAAAACATGATCGGCTTAAAACTTTTCTAATAACTCTATCCACTATGGTAACTATTGCTAGAAGATTAACCACATGAAGTATTCTTATTTAAATCAATTTCAATGGAATGAGCATCACTTGACACTAATACCACACATTGAAACATCCTAAATAAGTAGAGCATGTGACTAGAACCATGAATATAAGCATTAGTAATGTTCAAGTAGTTCAAATTAACCAAGTTGTGTTTCTTTAATTGTTGTAATGCATCCAACTTCAAGACACAGAATGTTGCACCTCGAAATCCAGAGTAGTAGAGGATGTGTTGCCCTTGGAAATGCCTCCAGCATATGGAAGCTTCCCTTGAAGCACTACTTGAAGAAAGCTTCAGCAACTTCGGAGTCCACTATTGATCAGGGTGGTATTGGGAGCGGCGCCACTGATAAAGCCTCCCTCTAGTCGTCCCAGACATGCAGTAAGCAACCTCCAAAGAAGCGCCTTGACTGCCACGTCAGTTTCTACTACTCCACTTGATTTTTTTTAGCCCAATGTAATATGATGATGCAATATTATTCCATATATTAGAGCCTGTAAAACTGCTACAATATATACGAACACATACTTTTGAATGGTTGACCTCATTATCCATCACAAAACCTACAAAACAAGCAAACATGTTAGTGTAAAAGACTATCATGCTCTCTTCCACATGTATTCGAGCATAATAGCCCATCAAAAACTCCAACACTTCTTGTAAACACACCAAGGCCTCCTCTCATGAGCAAGCTGCCTTAGACAAGCAGGCCATTTTCCTTTTTCCCACACACACATACATACTGTATGTCGATTAGTTATTCCTCCCTTTTCGCATCCTCATATAAGGTGCATTGCATTTGTCATTGTTCAAGATCTTCTTTGCACTAATATCTAACTCATGAAAAGAGCTTGATACAATACTACCTTGATCAAGTGCAACATTAGCAAGATGGTCGGCTAGTTTGTTACCTTCTCTCAATACATGACATACCACAACTTCCTTATCCTTACTAATTCATCAAATCTCCTCCACAAAGCTAACAAGCTGCCATGGTATCTCCCACTTTCTCTCCAATACATTCTTTATTAGTATGGAGTCAGTTTCAACACTATTTTGAGAAAAGTCACATACCTCTTCCCTTGCAAGATAGCCACTACCGCAAGAGCATGATAATATTTTGCATTACCTGATATACTAATCTTGCATTCGAGGGCTTTCCTCGTTACAACAATAAATTCCTCCTTTTCTATAGCTCCTTGATAATGAAAATAATAGCAGCACGAAAAACAACTTTCATATGAGGAGGTACTGGTGCATTTCACCTAGTATTAATAACCTGCACCAATTGTAACCCATCTATATTTATACCTGCTGAAATTGATAAATACTTCTAAAGAAAAGCACGTAGAAGGAGCATGAAGGAACACATGGGTAATAGTTTCTACATTGTGGTTCACAAAACAATGACATCTAGATGCAAAATAGAAACCCCACTTTTTTATTGTATCATCAAGAGGTACCTTACCCTTTCACAATCGCCATAACAAAAATGATATTTTGAAGGGCACACCCTTCACCCATATATGCTTGTACAAATCACGATTTTTCTTCCTTTGACACGCTAAATGAAATGTCGAGCTAACAGAAAATTTACCTTTTGAGTTTCCCATCCAGAAAGCTCTATCAAATGCATCTGCATACATAAGAGGTTCAATATTTTCCACTATGTGCGCAGCTAGATCCTTAGGCAAAAGCTCTCCAACTAGCTCCGCATTCCACCGTCCATTCACCACAACCTCATTCACACAAATAAAGCTAGTATCACACATAAAAGTAGGTGGCGTGACATGGTATAGCGCTCCTAAGCCTATCTAGTTATCTAACTAAAAGTATGAATTAACCGACCTCAGTTGCCACCATATCTCATGTTCAATAGCATCCCTACTTTGATTCATCTGTTTCACACATACGTCTATTTTTTTCCATGGCAAGCACTGCGTGATGCTTTTTCAAATATTTATTACTCATAAAGGACCTCCACAAAGACTGTTTGATTCTAATATTCCACCAAAGCTTAGCAAACAAAGCTTTAGATATATCATACATGTTTCTAAACCTAAGTCCACCCTCATTTTTTGGGTGACATAATATCTTGCAGGAAGCCCAATGTCTGCTATCATTCCCATAATATTGTTCCAAAAGAATTTAGTAATCATCCTATAAAGCTATGCAACTACACCCAAAGAAAGATCACAAGCAGATAAGAGACGGATAAATATAATCTAAAGTACTGAAGAAATCAGAATAGCCCTTTCCCTGTGGATAACAACTTGCCCATCCTCATTATACTGAAAATATTTTCTCCTTCCATAATAAATAGGAACACCAAGATACGTAAAAGCGAGGTATTCTAGTACTCTCATGCACCTTGTTAACTATCAATAATAAAATTTGGTGATGCAAATAAATAACACTCTTTTCTTTGTTGATTTTCTAGCCACTTGACACCTCATAACTAGCAAGTGTATCCATCACTTGCTTCAAAGATCCCTCATCAGCAGATGGGAAAATAATCGTTTCATCAACATAAGCTAAGTTATTAACTTTACTCATTCCAAACTCAACAACATTATTATCCCTACGCGATGCATTTAAAGTTCTGGATAGACATTCATCGGCAAGAATAAACAAGGAAGGTGAGAGAGGATCATATTGCTTCACTCCCCTTGTAGATTTGAAGAACCCATAAGCCTTATCATTTATCAATACAGAATAGTAGTTATTGCACAAAGTCCTGAACACCAAATCAATAATGATCTCACCAAAGCACATCTTCCTCAAGACTTTTGTTAAGAACAATGAGGAAACTCTATCATAGCTTTTTTCATGTCTAATTTGATCACTATATTAGCTAGCTTCATTCTTTATTTTATGTCATGTACAATTTCTTGTACCAACAAAATATTCTCTACTATACTTCTTCCCTTCATAAAGCCTGATTGATGTGGTAAAATATTCCAGGTAATAAATTAGGAAGCCTATCATGTATTAACTTGGAGAACACTTTGTTGATAAAATAACTTAAACTTATTGGTCTCATGTCAGAAAAGATAGTAAACCTTTTAGGCAAGAGCACCAAACGAATAGAAGTAACGTATCTTGGCAATTCTTGCCCAACAAAGAAGGCATGTACCATCTTAATTACATTGCTAGCAATGATATCCCAATAAGATTGATAGAATGCACTTGTAAAGCCATCATGAATACCAACACTCTCAGTATTCAGCCTAAAATTACTTGTTTCACCTCTTGTGCATATGGTAATGTAGTAATAGCATCATTCTGCTTATTTTTAACCAGCCGAGAGATGTGGTCTAATATATCCAAGCTAGTAGGCACACCCTCATCAGTGAATTGATCTTGAAAAAAATGGATTGCCTCATATGGTATGTCAGTATCATTTTCTAACTAAATATTGTTAGCATCTCGAATCTTTCTGAGTTGCAACACCTTCCTTCTTCCTTTAACATAAGCATGGAAGAACTTGGTGATCCTGTAACCATCTTTGAACCACTACATACTTGCTTTTTGCTTCCAAAATTGTCCCTCTGAAGCATATAACCTAATTAGTTCAGCCTGTACTTTTTGTATTCTTTCCCTGTTCAAACTTAGTAGGGTGCAGCTCATACTATTGTTCATGAACTTGTACCACCTCTTCAAGTGTAGCTATCTGTCTGAATATATCACCATATGTCTCCCTACTCCATACAAAAAGAGTCTTCCTCACTTACTTCAATTTGTACTAAAAACTATAGAAAGGATCTGAGCGAAAATTACCTACCCAATTCTCACTGACCACTGGCCAAAAAGTCTCATTTTGCACACAAAAAATAAGAAATTTGAATGACCTCTTAAAAACTAGACTATCCATATTAGTAGTTATTAACAAAGGAGCATATTATGTTCCTTTTTCTTTATAAGATGTTGAACTTAAAATTAAGGAAAGAGTTCTTGAAAAGCTTGATTAACAAGGCACCTATCAAGTCTTTTAAAGATACAATCATCATCTGATCTCCCATTCCAACATGTGTACATACTCCCCTTTAAACCCACATTAAAAGGCTGACATGTATTGATGATATGCAAAAAATCTTCGATCTCCTCAAAGGACACTGGAAGGCCACCATACTTCTCTATCTCATAAATAATGAAATTAAAATCACCCCTTACCAACCCTGGAGAGATGATATCACCTGCTTTAGCATATGATAAATCCCACAGTTTAGTCCTGGTTATCCCATCAGTAATTTCATAGATTAAAGAAACCACAAATTCCTGCAGTCTATCCAGGTCTGTCAATTTCAAAGAAAGCATATGTGAAGTATCATACAACATTTCCACTTGAAAATCCTCATTCATTAACACAAAAATTTTAACATTGATTTGTGCCAAGATAATCCCGTTCCTAACCATAAATAATATTTGTCGATATGCCTACGGTGTTGAAACAATTCCATCAAAGCAATAAAGGAAAAGTATTTTTGCCTATGCATTGTTACAACTCTTTCATGACAAGACCCAGAATCCGGATAGGTCGTGCAGGCACTTGACACAAACCCTACTCCCATCGAGCAAACTCTTTTGAATAATAATCAGCTAATAACAGATGAAATAACTAGAAAATATAGATATATAAAGAGAGTACAATTGTCCATCCAAAAGATAAAGGTTTAGGTACACCTCCAGATCTTAGACATCTAGAAGTGTGAATATATACAATCACACTAGGGAACAAAGTACATTTAACCAAAAGAAAACAAAAGTTGGTGACCACCAGGGACAAAGGGTCAGCTCATCATTAATAGTAGAATAGTCCTAACTGCTCAACCACGCGGTGCACTCGGACTTGGAGCAGAATCTGCCAGAAAAAATACACAATAAAGAGAAACAGGCAAGGGTGAGTCAAAAGGACTCAGTAAGTGAGGACCAATTAGCCATCCTCGAATAATAGGAAGCTAATCACGTTGAGCAAGCAAATCAAGTAATATCAACAACCAAAATGTAACACGCGAGGTAGCATATAAGGAATTTAATATCTACAAGTCAAAATAACATTCAATAGATGAGATGCAATACGATGTGATATGGTGAAATGCAACGCAACCAGGTCACATGTACCCAAACCCCAATGGAGCGTACTTCTCAATGTATTTGGGGGAATGCATATACTGGTGAAGTCTCCAAAATTCTAACTAGTTTGATGAGTATAACCGGCTCATGACCAATATACCATGGAATAAGCTAGAATAGCCAACAATCACAAAACTAACAGTAGTAAGTATGCCTTCTCAGTAGCCACACACGTAAATAACACAAGTATAGACATCTATATGGCCTAAGGCCATCAAAATAACGAATTGAATTACTTACCTCGATTTCGAGCAAATTCGGGCTACTAGACAACCTTTTTTTCCTTTCGGATCCTTTCCTAATGATCCTCATCTAAGCATTTGAAGGGAAACTGCAGATATAAGTGCCAAGACAGAGAACTAACAACGGTAATCAAAAATATATAAGGAATTTCTAAAATACCAAATTGATTTTAGCCCACTTCAACTTGTTGTTGCTCCCCCATATAACGATTCTAGCGAAATTGTTCCAACTCTCAGATCCATAGCAAATAGAGCTTCTTCATTGTCTTCGCTTTCCATTGATAAAGAAGATGAGATATGGATGTTGTATGGCTCTGAATCGGTTTGGGTTTAGCCCCAAAGTCTCAGCCACATTCCAACTCGCGATACTGCTTGAAACAGGTGCGAACACCCAGCGGAGAACTGGCTATGTTTATGTTGCAAAAGGAAGTTCTTTGTAGTCAATTTGTCAGGAAGCACATGCTCGAGCATTACAAGCAGACCAATCATTCTTTAGCGCTTAGCTTTAGTGATCTATCAGTGTGGTGTTTCTCCTACAATGTAGAGTGCATCATTTTGGTTTACCAGAACTTGTATTCCTACGACTACTTAAAAGTTCGGATAGCTGTAATTCATATTAGTATTTAAATGTGTTTCTAGTTACAGTCCATGAGTTTCAAAAGCATAACCTTCAAAATTATTTCACTTCCGTTCAATATATAAGAGAGCTGCATGGTTTCGTATTGGACTATTTGTATGATACGATTTTTATGTTTTGAGTACTAAACTTGACATACATGCGAAGAATGTGTTATATCATCTTACGAATTCTTGTTCGTAAAAATACTCATACTTCTACTTGTATCAATTGGGTTGTGAACTGGACAAAAGTATATTTCACCACTTCATTGAAAAATAAACTGATGAGAAGTCCTTTACGGAAGTAATTTATTAAAAATTATTCCAAGCTAGTAACAGATAACAAAGCAGACGATTCTACTTCTAGGAATAAACCATTCCCTCCTCTCTTTAGTGCCTTAAAACTGATACCTTTGATTAGTAGTATTGTAACAAAAGGAACTTATATCTTTAAGGTAGCACATATTTTCTTCTTTTTTTTGACTAAATGAATGGACAAAAAAAATTGTCTCCTTAATTATAATTGAAATAAAAACCGAATTATAAAATCGAAACCGTACCGAACTAACCAAATCGAATTACATGTAATTGAACTGAACAGAATAAATTTTGGTTTGGTATTTGGAATCAACATTTAAGTACTGAAAACCAAAATTTCGAATTTAAAAAACTGAACCCGAACCGAAATTCCGAATGTCAACCCCCTGCTTGGGCTTACCTTGCTGAATCCCAACAACAAATATATTTTTGTAATCCAATTGACCCAACAATGCTAATTACACGATTGAATTACAATTTCGTGCTCCAAATAGTTCTCGACATGAAGCATTTGCAGTTAAGTCTATGGATACTATAAGTTGGTGATCAATAAGCTTTTAGGTAGCTACGAGGTAAAGAAACTCGAGATGCATCCCTATCACGACTATGAACAAAAATTTATAGTTAGGCTTGCCGATATAACTCTTCATCATGTGCCAAAAATGGATACCTTAGCTACTCTAGCTTCAGTACTTAGTCTGTCTGATCAGACACAAGTTACTATCTGGCAAAAATGGATAGTGCCATCGCTAGACAAGGACGAAGATAAAAAGGATTACCTCCAATGTCTTGTTTCTATTTTTTAAGTCGAGCATGAAGACTGGTGATAACCTATAATTAATTATTTAAGTTATTGGATACTGCTAGACATCCAAGAAGGAGAGCTGAAATCTGTCGCTAAGCTCCAGGCTTCCTTTACTACAAAGATACTCTATTTTAAGAGATGATTAAACACTTCAAGCTATGCGAAATGCGCATTAGGGTATGTGGATCACATCAGTCTGGGCAAAAAATCCACTTTCACATAAGAAAGATAGGATACTACTCGCCAACGATGGTAAAAGATTGCTTGGACCATGCTTAAGATGCAAAGCTTGTCAGCTTCATGCAAATTTTATACATCAACCACCTAAAGTATACACTCGGCCGCTATGTGTTGGCCATTTGACGCATGGGGGCTAGATATTGTTGGATCATTTCCAAAGTCTTCTGGAGGACACTTATTCAGGTTGGCTACAACTGACTAATTCTCAACATGGGCAGAAGTTGTCGCTCTTAAAGAAATGAAGAATGTGATTGCAAACTTCATCCGAGTAAATATCATCTACCGCTTTGGCATTCCGTGGTATATAATAACAAATATTGACAAACCAATTGATAATAGGTTGATGAATAAGATTGTGATCTCTTTGGCTTCAAGTACCATAAGTCTCCTATGTACATTATTGCCCCAATGGTCTATCTGAAGCATTCAATAAGACTTTGTACAACTTGTTGAATAAGGTTTTCTTTAAATCCAAGCGATATTGACATGAAAGGATGGAAGAAGCTTTATTGGTATATAGGACGGCTCATCATATGCTAACACATGGAGCGTCAAATACCATCATTACGACTTGCTCTCCAAGAAGGGCTCGCTAATGAAGAACATGCTCACTTGCGCCTTGAAGAGTTAGAGGCACTTGATGGAAAGAGATTTGAAGCCCAGCAAAGTCTTAAGTGTTATCAAGCTCGCTTGTCTCATGCTTTCAATAGAATGGCATGCCAAAGGTCCTTCCAGGATTGATGATCAAGTTCTTGCGGTAAGAAGACCCATTATCACTTCACACAAATGTGGGGGTAAGTTCACTTTAAAATAAGATGGGTCATATGATATGCGGAAAGCCTTTTCAAGTGGTTTTTATAAGCTTATCGATGCTGAAAGCATTAGAATTGGCCCCATCAATTGGAAATTCTTAAAGAAGTACTATCCTTGAAGAATATTACTCCTTAACGTACTGCAAATCACTGCTGGAAATTCTAGGTTGAAAACCATCGAAAGCGGCGACCTAGGCAAAAATTATGATGCAACAAAAAAGAATCCACTAGGTTGAAAACCTCGAAAGAGGCGGCCTAGGCAAAAGTTAGGACCAAAAAAACCTACATGTTCTAAACTACAATGAACTGATCCTCTTCACCGAGCTATATAGGCAACTTAAAGTTTTATTCTAAGTTTAGTTGCATAAGTTACGAAAAAATGGGTATGGCATGAGATGATTATCAATTTAAAGTTGATGCCACAACAATCCTTTCAAGTATAAAGGCATACATTAAAAAAAAGAGTTATTTTCCTTGTCTTACTCCACAACTATATTTAAACAATGAGTTTTTATTGTCGAAGCTTGCAACCTGAAGGAGAAAGACAATAACTTAGCAGTTGTTTAAGACTCCAAAGTCAAGTTCAAAACATTTTTCGAGACAAATTCAATAAGACTTGAGTTAGAAACTTCTGTTGTGCATGACGCGTTATAAGTCTTCTTTCGTGCAATAAAAAAATGCTTTGCTATTTGAATGTGTCTTGCCAGGATAGCTGAAATGACATGATTTGAAGGTTGACTTCAACAGTTCACCTAGAGCGATCTTGAAGCCATTTAGTTCTGAATTTTGAATGTTCAAAATCTTGGAGTTTGGATTCTAGAAAATTCAAATGACTTGCAACAGATGCATATTCGTTAAGTTATAAATATTTTGGTTAAGTCGCACAACTCTGTAACTCTGAAGATGTTAGGATTTAAAGGTTGAATTAAAAACTTTACCTAGAACAATCTTGACGCTGTTTGATTTTGAACTTCATATATGTTCTTGATCTTGAAGTCTAGTTTCTAAAAATTCAATTGGCTTATGATTCATATGAATATTTCACTAGGTTATAAATATTTTGGGTATGCCGCACAAATATACAAGTATGAAGAAGACAGTATTTAAAAGTTGATTTCAAAAAATCACCTAGAACGATCCTGACGTTGTTTGATTCTGTACTTTGGATATATTCTTGATTTTGAAGTCCAATTTTTGGATATTCAAATGGCTTCCTATTCGGATACATATTCATCAAATTATTAATATTTTGGTTAAGCCACACAAACTTTTAAGGTTTAACATGACATGATTTAAAGGTTGATTTCAAAAATTCATATAGAATGATTCACAACTTGTTCGATTTTGAATTTTGTATATGTTCTAGATCTTGAAGTTTAGTTTCAAGAAAATTAAACAGGTTGTGATTCGAAAGCACATGCATTATGTTATAAATATTTAGTTCTGAATTTTTGATATGCTCCAGAACTTGTAGCTTATGGAAACTTAAACTTCTCTTGATTTGGACGTTCATGCAACAAGATATGAATTTTCTTCGACAAGTGTGATGTGCAGTTAATATGCAATGTAAAAAAATTAAATGCGCAATGGAAGGGACACCAACATAGGCCAAACTACCAAGAAAATCTTATTTATTATGAAAATACCCGCTACTCAATCAAGTGAAATAAAAAGAAAGGAAAATAAGAAAATGTGTGTAGCCTAATTTAAAGACTACTTGTCATTGATGAAGTCTTGACAGCTAGCTTCCAAGCGTTCCCGCTTTTCTTCCAAATAAGCAGAATCATCAAAAACCAACAAATCATGCCATTATATTAAGATACCTCATTCTCAACAACTGACACTTTTGATTGGATCTCCTCAAGCTCCCTTATCCTTCTTCTCTTTTTGTAGTTTTTCAACTTAATTCTGGTGGTCTTTAGCGACTTTTGTTTTGAAGAGACTAGCCCAACTTTGTTAGTTTCATATAACTTGAATGATTTAAGATGATCATTGGCTTTAGAAAGCAGTTCTATCTTCTTAGCTTTGCTTGTCCTATCAGCCAAGTTGGACCGTTCTTCATAATATGATGTAGGAAGCTCGAAAAGGGAATCCGTCAAGTCCTTCAAGGTGAAAAATCAGTGACATTTGATCATTGCATCTCCTCAAAGATTAGCTTGATTTCCTCCTCAAATTGCGAAATAGCTTCTAATTCAGTTTTGGAAAAACCTATCGCGGATGTCCTCCCAAAGGTAAAAATATACTTCATTTTGCGTTTAAAGACGACGCTCTTGCCCTAAAAAATTGACAGACCATCATTTGGCATGCGAGGGATTTCTTTTAAAGTAGAAGATGACATTGTTGAGCCCTTTTTCATGATGGACAGAGGATATATCTTGTTCCTATTCAGCATCATTAGGCTGGAAAAAGAGGCATCAACATACTCATTTGTTTATAATTCCAAACTGAGGAGTTTACGATTATCACCATGCAAGCCATCAATGTCATTGTAGAGCTCCCAACAATGTGAACCTCAACTTCGTGCTCAGACACTCTGATATGTTCTTTTGAAGATACTTTCTTGCATTTCCAACAACGATCTTCATTAGTGCTCCCACTGTCGTCTTGCGACAGACGATTGTTAGAAGAATGAATGGTGCTATTATGGCCATCTTTGAGTAATCCATATAGTTTGGTAGATTGAACTTGCAAGCATACTAGCTATACGTCTAAGATGTTGATCCTTCTTTCTGCTAATCACCAAGTTACAAATATTGCAAGTTACCTCCCGTGCCTCGGAAGGCAATTCATCAATAGAGAAGTTCATTGGGGTGATGTCTTGATGTTTGGTGGTGAATTTCACTATATTCGTGACTACTAGGAGTGGGCTGAAGATATTCTTAGCAGGAGCCAACATACTTTGAGAGCCACTAGGATTTATTACACGGTATAAGCTTTATTTTTCGCATATTATTGCAGCACCAACCTTATACAAGCCTTTCGTGAGGCCTGGCGCCCTATCACAAATACATTGCTTACCTTGGTTCGTGAGTTATCAATGTTTCTTTGGAATATATGCATGATCGGTGGTCTTCCTATTGCAGGGTCTCCTTATGAGGTAACTGTTCCCAATGCTCGATAACTCACTGGTAATTTTGACAAAAAATAAAAGGGTTCTTCCACAAACTTGCAAGCATTTGTTTGATGCATTCCATCAGCTTTGAGAGGAAAACAACCTAAATGTTCTTATAAGGAAATGGATAGAGTTTTAATGAAAAAGGGTCGTGATGCATGATCAACCTCCAAAGAAAAAAGAAAAGAAGTCAACTCAAGGTTGTCCCTAATTGACACATAACCCTACTAGAGCCATTAGCTAAGCAGTTACTTGGTCGAATGTAGAAGAAGGAATGTTCTACAAACTTGATATTAAAGGCCATATGAAAGATGAAACTTATTTAGCCGATTTTCTATCATGATAGAAGGAAGTAAGCCTTTGCTATAGAAATTAACTAATACACAAGCTCGTGCAACTCAGAGCACTTCATCCAACGAGGCCTCACGAAAATCTCAATACAAGCAACTAGGGACGTCTTTGTAAAATTCAAATTGGTGGCTGAAACGATGGGGACCATAAGGTTAAATAAAAAAGTGGCCATCTCTCAAGTTGGATTGTTTCCTTCTTGAAGCTGATGGATTGCGTCAACCAAACAATCACAAGTTCGTTGAAGAAACCTTCTATTTCTGCCAAAACTACATGTGATTTCTTGAGCATTCGGAACAACTTCCTCATAAAAGACCCAGCAATAGGCAAACCACCAATCATGCATATATCCCAAAGGTACATCGATAATGCATCAACAAAGGAAAGAAATGTATTTGTGATAGGGCACCAGGCCGCACAAAAGGATTGCATAGGTTGGTGCTGCAACCATATGTGAACAACAAAGCATATACGGCGTCATAAATCTGAGTGGCCCTCAAAGTCTATTGGCTCCTAATAAGAATATCTTCAGCCCTCTCTCATCACCCACCAATATAGTAAAATTCACCACCAAACATCAATACATCACCCCAATTAACTACTCTATTGATGATTTGCCTTTCGAGGCATGGGAAGGGACTTGCGACATTTATAGCTCAGTGATTGGCAGAAGTAATGCTCAACATCTTTGACGTGTGATTGGTATGCTCGCAAATCTAATCTGCCAAATTATACGAATTCTTCAAAGATGGCCATGATGAAGATGCATACAAACAACTTAATAGCGAATCAACTAACAACCTGCTCTCTGCCCTTGCTTTCCATGTGATATGAAATAGAAAATACTTGAGTATACAGAAAGATTTTGAATTCCTAAAGTAAAGCATGTCGAATCTGCAAAAATGAAGTGAATATAATTAGCACGCATCTTAGAAAAGTTGAGATAAGGGTTATGAGAAGCACGACTAAGTAGAATCTAAGCCCTCTTCTCGAATTCATCTCGAACTTTCAAGGGCTTTCACTTCGAACATTTAATGCTTTCATTTTGATTTTTAAAGGCTTTCATCACAAACTTTTAAAGGTATTTATCTCGAACTTTAAAGAGCTCACACTTTGAATTTTTAAAAGCTTTCTATGTGAAATTTAAAGGCCTTCATCGCGAACTTCTAAAAGTATTCATCTCGAACTTTTAAGAGCTTCCACTTCGAACTTTTCAAACTTTTTGAACTTTAAAGAACTTTCACTTCAAAATTTTAAAAGCTTCCATTGTGAATGTTAAAAGACCTTATCCGCGAACTTTTAAAAGTGTTTATCTCAAACTTTAAAGAGCTTCAACTTCGAACTTTAAAGAGCTTCAACTTCGAACTTTTCGAACTTTTAAGAGTTTCCACTTCAAACTTTTAAAAACTTCCATTGTGAATTTTAAAAGGCCTACATCGAAAATATTTAAAGGTGTCTCAAACTTTAAGAGCTTGCACTTTGAATTTTTAAAGTCTTCCATTGTGAAATTTAAAGGCCTTGCGGTATTTTAAGGGTGTTTCTTCTAGAACTTTAGAAAGCTTCAACTCGAACCTTTGAAAGTCTTTGATCCAAGATTTTGAAGGTTTTATCTATGAACTTTTAAATTTCGCCTGGATTGGTTCAATGAGGGCTTATTTGTTGCTCGAAAATGAAAGGAAACAACGAATGAAAAGAAATACAAACATGAGAAGGAGAGTGTTACCTGTCAAGTTTGCTAACGATCACCGACGATAATTGGGAAAATTGACTTTTTTCTTGCTGGCTGAAAATAATAAAAAATTAGGATGAGGTAAAATCTAGCAACAGGACGACCAAGGAGAAAGAGAAAGAAATAGTCCTACAACTTGGTCTATGTATTAAAAGCTAGAGCGAATTTTCTTGCAAAATAGTTCCAAAAAAAACACAATAAAAACTACTTAGAGATAAAAAGTGGAAAGCAGTACACCTCCAAGGAGACATCAGTGTCTATATTTTCTTTGTGGACATGAAGACACAATCATAAGCTCAAAAATGGTGCAAGTATTTAAAGTCTAATATTGATCTTCTCTTATTAAACTTCAAGAAATATTTCTACAAGTTACCAAGGAGAAGAAGGTTAAACAACCAAAGACAAATAAGAAAGAAGACATGCATGGCAGCGAAACAAAAGAAGAGCAAAATAAAATTACTTATTCTGCTATGTTTTTCTCTATGTGGTATTGTGGTTGTTTTAAAGATACACCTAAATTAAGTAATTCCCATATAAGCACGTAAAGGTTCCAAAGTACACAAATATTCTTTTTCATGCACATGAAGAATTATAGTGACTATTAACATGGATTCGAATATTGAAAGGATTAACTCCTGAAGAGTAGTAGCAAGCATATGGAAAAAGGTACGCAAATTCCATCTATAGTGTAACAGGTTTGAATGCTAACTTTCATCTCCAAAGCTATGCACATGTATCCAAATCATGAAAAAGGTATTAGTCACTCGTTGCTTTCGTTAAAAGGGTGGGGATCAAGCAAAAGTCATTTAAAGTGAAACATGTTTGAACATCCTCAAGCTTATTTATTTACATGGACTCAGATTGAGTCAAGAACTAGTCTTTGGTGGCTTTTATAGATAAAAAGACTAAATCTATTCACGAGAGCGAGCATGTTGGAAAACTTTATCTTGTTTTCTTGAAAGAAAAAAATATTCCAACAATTTTGTGCATACATGATAAAAAAAAAAAACTATCTCGAGGTAGTTCCCGAACACACAAGTAGCTAAGTTTACTTTTGCGTAGTGGAACAAAGCAAGAAAGAAAAAGGGATAGCAAATGTATTCATGCGATAAGAGAATTTGAGGCTATCTGAAGGAAGCATAAGATATCATAAGCTCCAAACTTTGTCTTTTGGATAGAGGAAGAGCAGACAAAGTAATGTGATGATTTACGTTGAAGCCTTCTTTTTTTCTAGATATAATGAGGCAGCTTAGCATTCCCTTATTCAAGTTGGACTCAAAAGAGTCATAGTTGGAGGTCAATCAGGACTCCTACAAGTGATTGGACATATCTCAAATGCATAGAAGCTAGGAAAGTGATGAATAGTATGGATTTTGAAGAGTATTAGAGTTTAACTATTATGCACTGTCTGTGTAACTCTATTTTTCACAGTCAGGCAAGGTTGACTGGCAATAGCTGGTTACTCTCACTTATGTCAGTTTTTTATTTTCCTTTTTATATTTTAAAAATTAATTCATCATTACCTTACTCTCTCCCCTCCTTAATCATCGAGGCTTCGGATTTCCTTTCTATGTATATCTTCTCTCCCCTATATTCCCCAACTATGGGTTTGGATCTCATTCTATATGAAATCATAGAAGACTTTAATTCAATTCCAGAGATAATTAGTTATTACACTGATTTTTGGGAGAGATTATATGCGGATTGCGACTACTTGAGATTTACAGCTACGGCTTTCAAATAGAGATTATTATGACGTGCTTACTAGTCGGCTTTCCCATCTCCGATCTCATTTTTTCACAGTTTGGTATATTAAATTTCAATTTTCTATTACTTTTTTTGGGTGATTGTTTCAATCTTTGTATGATATAGCAGAGAGTGATTGGAAAAACTTCATAGGGATCTTCTTTCAACACTTTTATTCCCATCTCTATGCTAATTATAAATGTTGATACTATTAATTTGTTCATTCAATTGGTTATCTTATCACTTAAATCCTATTATTCTTATTTTGTATGATGTTGTAAACCATTAGTTCTTGGTTCCCTAGTGTTGCTGGATTTGTCCTGGTTGTTTTTGTGAATTAACTGCATATATGAATTTGGCCTTAGTATGTTTAGTTAAATAAATTGAAATAGTAATTGTTTCCATTTCTTCATTAACCATGTAGCGCACCTTGGAGTTGGTTTGAGTTCATCATTGTTTTCTATCCTTTTGTTAGAGTTTCATTGTTTACTACATTATATTTGTTGCTCGCTTTCTCATCCTTTCTAGCAACATAGGTGATGGGATTGTGATGATTAGCTAAGGGGGATGGGAAGCCAGTTCACTGATGCATTAATACAAGCACCAAACTATCTTGGTTTTTTCTCAAGCTACAATAGTTGGTGTATTAACTATACCAATGTATGAACCTTTATAAAAATCATTAACCTTGACCTACATATGTTTTTGTTTAGGTTATGTTGTAGGTGTTACCTTTGTTTGGCAGAATGTGAGTCTGCTAATAACACTAATTTTTGCACTCAATGATGTTATGGAGCTTTGGTACAAGTTTTTGGAATGGGTTTGACTTGCATTGGTTCAATCCCTTACAAATTAAATGATGCCTACAACTGCTAGATTTTGTGTAAGGTGCAGAGAAACAGAACAAAGATGTGGCATCCAATATCCAGCAACATCGTTTGGAACATATGGAGATACAGATTGAAGATGTTTATATGATAAATCAAGCTCAATTTTTCTATATTGCAAGTTGGCCGTTCTTTTGAACTTGTAATTAGTGGGGCAGAATTCATATGATGTAAATAATGTAATGCAGCTTATAGATTTTGTCGACTTTACATAATTGACAATGTATTTGTATGAGTTTGCTCCCTCAAGATGACTTTTTAATGAAATCGTTACTTCATCAAAATTGTCACTTTTAAAATTTTGTTGAGCTTGTTCTCTTGAGCTATGTAGATGGTCTGCACTTTCTCACATAATTATAAATCTGAAAGTTAACTGGTGCTCCCACCTGCATTATTGTTTGCACTACTTCATTCATCGGATACATATAATTTCTCTCGCTTGTTCTTCTATGCTTCAACTTACAGCTCGTGACACAGTGTATGCATTTTTGGAGTTTTAGTTGTTTTATTTAAGAAACGCTACATTCAAGTAATTTTGTGCCCGAAACGTAATCAGGTGTCACAGAAACTTAAGCAATATTGCAGAATAAAATTTAATCATAGGACTATTTCTGCGAACAAAAGAATATGTTGCAAATCATATCATATCTGTTTTTATTTCATTGAATTACACTTAAGTAAGATGGCCAAGGTAAAACCTCAAGTTCACCAGCATAGTTCAGTAGTTGTGCAGAAAACTTCTATCCATGTGTGAGATCCAACAAACTAGTGAACAGAAAAAATATTGCAGTTGCAAGGACTTTTTGTATACATAACACAACTAACATATATAACTCAAAACTTGTGTTTAAACTACTACGATCCATCCATCTCTCCAAGCATCTTTTCACATTTTGAAACTCCATTAGTCCACCAATAATTATAGATTAGAAATCTTATCCGTAAGGGTATGAAGCAGCTCTCATCAAATCCTGAAAATATATATTCAAAAGACATTTAACATGAATTATATACCTATAAATAATACTATATAAATAGACAGGAACAAGCAAACCTACAGTAAACGAGGTAGGATATCCATCTCCATTATTGCCATTATGTCCTTGAGATTTTGAATATGACTGAAATTGGTTTAAAGAAAAAATAAATAAAACGACAAATAAAAATGAACTCCTTAGGTAAGAATTATGAGGTACATGAAAATAAAAGAGTGTTTTACTATTGTAGGAGCTGCACTAAATGGTGTTTCTGTACCTTTATATTGCACTTCAGCTTTAGAGCTTGAGCTGCATATTAAATGAAAGTTATAAAAGTAATTGTCAATAATAATGCATCCAAAAAATTGAAATTACCTTGCTTCCTTGCATGTCTTTGTGCTTCTGATTTGACCTTTTGGTTTTTGAGAAGAACTCTTTTTGACCTTCTAAGAACTTTCCAAACCACCTTCCATTCTCAAAGATCGAGGACGTCCTTTATTAGCCGTGCATGGAGGGTCAAGCGAAGTAATATTTTGACTCTGTTCACCTATGTTTAATTCCATATCAGATTCATTGACTTGACCACCGCATACATTATCATCCTCAAACTCATAAGAGAGTTCATCAAGCTTTTTGGACAGTTGCAATAATTTTTCATATGCAAATTTATAATGCTTCCCAGATCGTGTAGCTCGTTCAAAAATCCCAAGCGAACACCATAATATTATTGAACCATACAGTGGAAGGTTTCAATTTATGTTGTTCATGTAAAACGTCAACAAACTTTTCTTTGGTTGCAAAAATTATCCAGCGATCTAGTAGATAACATGGTGGAAGTGAATGGATTTGTTTCTTTATAAATACCATCAGAACAAGCCTATATAAAATTCCCATGACTTCAAACTTATGACAAAAACAAACAATATTTTATAAATCAAGATTCAATCGAATAATGTATTCCGGTTTTTGTTGTTGAAACTCATGAACTTTATAGATGTTCATCCCACCCTTCACCTCAATCTTTTCTGAAACAAATTTTTGAGACATAATCAATTCTTCTTGGAATATTTTGAACATTTTTCTAGTATGTGCTTTCGCTGCTTCATCCACCATAGGATATAAAGTTTTCAACTTAGGTTTTGAATCTTTTGTCTTAAAATCCTTCTCCCTTACTTTATCATACCTAGCATCAACAACTTTATCATATTGCGCTACAAAAATACTCATTGGTGTGCTAGAGTTAAGATAATCCTTAAAGAATTTATTCATACTCTCACTTCTTTGAGTTGTTGACATTCCAGCACAAAAAGTAGTCCGCACTATGCTGGAATACATTTCTCACGAATTTTATGTATCCTTCGCAACCAACTATTTTGACACGACTCGAAATCCGGTTAGGTCGTGGGGGCACCCGACAACCTCCCCTAGACCCGTCGGGCGAACCCTTACCAATTTAATTAGGAAAAAAAATATAACAATTCATAAATAAGGTCAAGACTTAAAACAAAAATACAGACATACTGATACCTCTAAGCTGTACAAAAGAAATTACATCTGAATACCCAACATACTAGGTTTAGGGCAATCCAGACCAGATATCTAAGAGTACAAAAGAAGACAGATACCTCCTGAAGGGAGCAAAATGCAACTGAAATAACAACCCATAAACTGGTGGCCATCCGGAATAAAAGTTGGCTCACCCTGACAGCTGAAGTCGTCTTCATTCCTTCACAACGTGGCGAACTCAATCCTGGAGCGAACCTGCCGAAACGAAATAGATAGACAAGAAACAAACAACAAACAAGGGTGAGTCAAAAGGACTCAATAAGTGGGGCAGACTAGCCACCTCAAAGAATAGGATAGCTAGCCAACGAGAAAAGAAACAGATAAATAAAATTCCTCTTATTTAAATTATAAAAAGGCAGAGCCAAATAATAACTAGAAACACGTATGGAATCACAAATTCATTAAATCCAGGAACGTAAGATAGCCAGAACTTATAGGTATCCCAAACCAGTCAACAATCAGAAATTCATCCTGTTGCGGCGTGTAACCCGATCCATATATTCATCCTGTTGCGGCGTGCAACCCGATCCATATATTCATACTGTCGCGGCGTGCAACCCTATCCATATATTTATACCGTTGCGGCGTGCAACCCGATCCATATATTCATCCTGTCGCGGCGTTAATTGGTAAGGGTTCGCCCGACGGGTCTAGGGGAGGATGTCGGGTGCCCGCACGACCTAACCGGATTTCGGGTCGTGTCATATTTTCCTCCAAATTGTACATTTTCATCAAATCCCTCCAAGTAGTTTCAAAATCCTCTGGAGTGTTTGTCTCATATAAACACTTACTATATTTAGTTTTGAAATCAACAAACTTGTTATACACATGACTTAGATAAGCAGGGACCTTCTTTAGTATATGCCACATACAAAAGTGGTGTGCACTATCGGGGAACACCTTCGCTACAATATTTGTTATTACCGAGTCTTGATCTGTAATTATTGTACGAGGGGCAACATCAAACATTGTTTCTTGCCAAGTGTGAAGCAACCATTCAAAAGTTTCTTCATTTTCATCCCAAAGAAGAGCACAACCAAATAAAATTGATTGGTGATGGTTATTAACTCCCAATATGGAACAAATGGCATCATATATTTGTTTGTCAAGTATGTCGGGTCAAATACCACAACCTCTCCAAAGTTCTTATAAGCTATCCTAGACCTAGCATCAACCCAAAAGCAATTAGCTAAGTGGCCTTCTACATCCATCTGAATTGCGTAAAAGAACCCAAGGCTCTCAGATTGACGCTTTTGAAAATATTTCAACATCAACTGGGCATCTCCTTTCTCAAGATTTTTTTGTCTTTTAGTGCTCAAATAATTTTGAATATCTCGTCATGTTAAGTTGAGGTTCTCTACACCCCCAACTTGATTAATCAATATTGACGCAATTTTACTTGGACGAACACCTGAAGTATCAAGTAGATCAATAAGATTTTTTTGAACCTCCGACTTTTTTCTTTTTCATCGTAGGAATTTCTGGCTATGCGGAGAAGCTAGTTCATGGTTGTGGTATGGGATAAGCCTAGCAATAACCCACTCTCCTTCTTCTTTTTTTTGGCAAATATCACTTTGAAGTCTTCTCTAGTTTCATCTCGTTGTTGATTACTATCAAGACTCTTCTTTGAACGAAATCCTTCTTTTGAACAAACAAATTCTTGACCAATAATTGATTTATCTTTTCTTGATCTACTAATCCGATTTTTACGCACACTAAAATCACTACGATGTGCATATTCAAGATAAAATTTATATGCAGTATCAAGTGATTGGAATTCCATACTAATATAGGGCGCTCTCGATTCTTCATCACTTAACTGAGAATTAAGTGGTACGATATCTGTACTCATATCACCTTCGAATTCCTCCTCTGAACCTCCAACTCCTATATTTTAGTTTGGTAAATTAGAGATTACTAGTTTGTCCTATAATGCACAAATTATTGAATGTTAGTCTGTCCTCATCTTTAAAATATAGAACGAACAAATAAGAGATTGTATAAAGAGTTACCATATAGAACACAGTTGGTGATGGCCTTGAGTAGGTTATGCTAAGCAAACCAGAAACACATACAACTAAGGCATATAGACCAACTAGCGACACAAGATAGCTAGAAACATAAAAGCAAACTGAAATATATCCACAACATGGTATACAAACCGTATACACAAAACACAGCACAATAGTCAAACAATTCACAACAACCGACGTAATGAAATAGAATGAACGAAGTATGATGCAATGGGGTTACATGTGCCAAATGAATGGAGTGGAATCCTCCAACTCCGGGGTGGAATCCTCCTATCCTCAATATGATGAAAGGACCGGATTCTTCCTGCTCCTAGGGCAGAATCCTCCCACCTTCAATATGATGTAAGGAGCGGAATCCTCCTGCTCCTAGGGTGGAATCCTCCTACCCTCAATATGATACAAGGAGTGGAATCCTCCTGCTCCTACAGCGGAATCCTCCTACCCTACATATGATGCAAGGAGCGAAATCCTCCTGCTCCTAGAGTGGAATCCTCCTACCCTCAATATGATGCAAAGAGTGGAATCCTCCTGCTCCTAGGGCAGAATCCTCCTACCCTCAATATGATGCAAGGAGAGGAATCCTCTTTCTCCTAGGGCGGAATACTCCTGCACTCAATATGATGCAAGGATGATGCAATAATAACCCTTTATCAGCGCAGGACCCTCACCGACAACTGGGAAGTACATATCAAGCTCAAAGCCAGAGTACAATCCTTTTATGCTCAATGCAATACCAACAACAAGGCATAACAAATAATATACAGTGTAAATCTAAAGCTAAGGCGTAATAAGTACGCCTGTCAGCAGCTACACACGTAAGGAACACGTGGTAGAATATCCACAAGGCCAAAGGCCACCTAAGAAATGGATATAATCACTTACCTCATTCCAAAGTTAATGCTGCTACTCAACAACCGCTTTGTTCTTTGGATTCATTGCCAAACGATCCCACTGTGTTCAATAAGCAGAAAAATATATCACATAAGGCTAAAGCCTTCATTCCTTACATCTTAGAACAATCCGGTAAGAAACCTGACACCCGATTCGCATAGGCAATACGCAGTCCAGGCCTATGTACATGGTTTAAAATCATGTAACCAAACTCTAAATAAATTACATTTACAGATGCCCATAACTCCCTGAGTTCAAATGTATAATCAATTCCATTATCGGGGTCCAATTATCCTTTAAACTATATCCCGATTTCTGTCATTAAAATATATTCAAACACATGCAATAAACTAATATAATAAATTAACATCATTACCTAAAGGTTTCGGGGTAAAAATTCTACTTTTTTTCTCCTTCCCTTTCCTTTTTTCTTCCTGTCTTTACGTTTTTTGCTTTCTGTTTCTCGTTTCTCGTTTCTGTTCTTTTTTTGCTGGAAATGTTATCCCCACCGCCTCTCATTTCATTTCTTTTTATCTTTTCTTTTATTTTTCCTTTTTCCTATTTTTTATTTTCGTGACGAATATTAAAACGGAACCCTACGAAACTCGAAATAATCTCAAATTTCTCAAGCAAGTTATACAAAATTTATGTGACGTATTCGCTAAGGCGGATCTCGAATCGAATTTCTAAGCTCAAGATACGAATTAAACAGAAAGAGATCAAATTATTAACTTTCAGCATTTTAGTGGAAACTATCCGAACGACATCGAAATTTACATCCAAAAATTCACTCAGGTCACAAATGACCATACAAACCTAACGAAAATTTCTAATTTTGAATCGGAGCTCATTCGCCAAAAATCGAGCTCGAAAACCTCTTTTTATGATTTACCGACAACGAAAACTGAAACCTTATTCCGATACCTACCAAACGAGGTCCGATTTAGCTCAAATTTTACAGACAAGTCCTAATGGACCTTACAAAGATTTTAAAATGGTCGACATGCTAATCGAAGTTCTATCTCCTGAAACAACTACCTAAGGTCGTTTCGTCCTCGAACGAGCTTGAGTCTAAAGCAAAATTCACACAGATAATAAGAGAACTTGCACAACCTTCACAAACTATTCTACGGACATTGTCTCATGATTACAGAATCTGAATTATAACATGAACACCATACTCTTGGAATAAAACGTATCTGGATAATATCATAACACCATCGCCCATCTTATTTTGCCTAAGTGGACCCTTCCTCGATCACGAGAGGAGAGTTCTATATTTTCGGAATAAAGATACACGGAACTCTGGATAGATTAACATGATTCCCCCGATGAATTACCTCGTCGATATATTTTGCAATATAGATAGATCGATGAAACTAAGAATTAGTTCACGCTTCAGCAGCACCTTAGAGATTTAATATTAGCATTCAGTATTGGAGGAAGACTCCTCCACTTAGAGCATAAAATCATACAACTAATTTGAATAAGAATAGCCATCCTTGAACAACCTGCTGAATTAAGGAAGACATAGCTAAAACATAACGCGGCT
Source organism: Petunia x hybrida (assembly GCA_037355625.1). Taxonomy (NCBI): domain Eukaryota; kingdom Viridiplantae; phylum Streptophyta; class Magnoliopsida; order Solanales; family Solanaceae; genus Petunia; species Petunia x hybrida. The sequence goes on along the minus strand of JBBBVM010000023.1, from coordinate 4,541,545 downwards.
CAGACCTGAGCTACCAAATTACCCTCTCGAGTTGCCAAACAGCTGCAACTCTCGAGTTCACAACTCCATACCCTTGCCATAAGTACCACCGCCTGATGGATCAACTCAGAGGTCAAATGACGGCTCTCATTACCCTTAGCAGCCTTAAAAAACAGCAACGTGCTTACCCGGCTACCTTGACATGCACTCTGGCTCAACACAGGGAATATCACAAGCGGATACTAACCACCCAAACTCACTAGTGCCCGACGAAGAAGAGATGGCAATGGATTGAGGCTGGGAATAATTAGAGCTTTAGGAAGCTCATCTTCTTATTTGCTTGGATACCAAAGCTAGACTACTTATGAGTCAAGCTAGCCAAAGAACCGCAATTGAAGAAATAGATATTAAATGAGCTTTGTGGAACAACATACATGCCAATTTAACCTTCCAATAAGAAGGAAACTCTGACAATTTACCAGAAAATGCTTTTATAACTAAGACAAACTCATAGAATAACATGACTCTACTAGCGGTTCGAACCAAGAGGATATACGTAGATCGAATATTATTTACTAATCACTTTATACCAGAAGAAACAATGACACTTTTTGATGGTGATGAATTAGAATCCCATCATCAAACCACACGGAATTTCGAGAAGAGAGGTAAACTGATTTGACATAATAACAGAAGGTGGCACAACAAGATGCCAGGCAGACAATACCGATATTTACTGCCTAATCTCTCACATTTAGACTAGATAAACTAGTAGGGGTCTCACAAATGCCAGAAATAAACCCTACCAGAAGCTCACCCCTCTACCACAACTGATTCTTAATAGACTACATCCAACGAAACCATGGAAACATAATAAGACAAATCATTTCTAGATCGATCGGAAGAATCAAATCTTACTCACATATAAGGGAAGAAGAAATACTTAGGTCTACTACCTCAAACGCCTCAGCATCCTAACAGAGCAGTTCATAGAACTGCCTTTGCGGCTGAGCTGGGCTGCTACCCTGATAACTACTTACAGAAGAACCATTGCCACCACACTCTCAACCTCTAACGGATGGTGGCATATCTCTAGCTGATTGAGATCTAAAGGAAATCCCTCGCGACTGGGCAGGTGCCTGAGGGCGTGAAGAAGGACGACTACCTTCCTATCAAAGTAAGGGATAGTTCCTCCTAAGATGACGAGGCTCACGACAATGATAATACCTTTTGGCTAAAAATGGATATTGGACAGACTACTGGTAGCTAGAAAGGAAAGACTAAGTCTGATCTTGACTTACTACTGGCGCACTCTGAGAATCACGTACCACAAGTTGAGATAACTTGGCAGGTGACCTCCCACGATAACCAGAACTCTTACCTCGCCAGAAGAGGTAACATAGTTACCCACCAGGGCCACTGGATTTCTTGCTCTCCCGCTCTGACTCTTCCTGCTTTAACTTATGGTATGCCTCATAGCTCCGAGCAATATCAGCAACAACATCAAATGAAGTCCCGAACTCAATATCTCGAGCCACCTTGGACCTCAAGGAAGGAGAAAGGTCATTAATAAATCTTTGAACCTTCTCATAAGGCTCATAGACTAGTTCTAGTGCATATCCAGCCATCCTAAAGAATTTAATCTCATATTCTACAACCGACAGGCTACCCTATCCAATCCACTCAAATTGGCACTCTTTTCATCTCGCTCGCTGCCCGAAAGGAACTTTTCCATGAATCTAGAAGAAAAATCGAACCAAGTCAGCTTAGGCTAGCCTTACCTAGCTAATAAGAGAGCGGTCCATCAATCCAAGGCTGGACCCTGAAACTGGAAAGTAGAATAATCAACACCATACCGCTCGATATAATCAAGAGCCTGAAGGATATGCTGACATCATTTTATAAAAAAAATATTCGCGGGGTTTATCTGATGCATTGCTTGAGAATATCGGAAGGTTCAACTGCGTAAAATAATGCAACCACTTTGGGCACTCGGACCAAATTGTTACGTCAGCTACCTATCCAGCCAGAACAACTGGAGACACAACATATGCAACCTCTGGAACATAATTTACTGGGGCAACATCAGGAACTGGAACAGAAGCTCCTTGAGACCGAACATTTGCATCTGCGGCAACCTGATAGGAGGTTCTAGCGGCATCTGCGCCGCCAAAATTCCTATAAAAGCACTGTAGAGAGCCTAGGGAACCAAAATGCCCTGCTCCCTTTCCCATCGCGAGCTCGTACAGCTGGGGCCTCCGCAACTGGATAGTCAGAACGATCCACAACACTCAGGGCTTGAGTAGCTCTAGCCCCAGGCTAGGCTGCTTCGTCTTGAACTCCTACCCTTTGCTGATTTATCGCACGAGGGTTCATAATCACTATGAAGGAATTAACGAAAATATGTTTACATCCCAGACCGACGCACGATTAGAAAAGAAGGAAGAGAAACTCCTAAATGTCATCATAGCCTCTCGTAGATAAGTACGGACTTCTATGTACCTATCAACGAGACTCTACTAGACACTTTCTTAGTCTGGATAGACTCTAAACTGGGCTCTGATACCAACTGACATGATCCAAATTTTGACTAGGTCGTGCGGGCACCCGACATCCTCCCCTAGACCCGTCGGGCGAATCCTTCTGAATTGAATTCACAAAAATAAACATAAATAAACTTTCAGATAAGAAATAAAACCTAAAGAGACACAAACATAGCTATACATAAGTGTACAAAAGAAGTTACAGCTGACTACCCAACATACTAGGTCTAGGGCTATCCAAACTAGACATCTAAGAGTGAAAAAGAATACAGACACCTCCTGAAATGAGCAAAATACAACTGAAATAATAAACATAAAATTGGTGGCCATCCTAAATAAAAGCTGGCTCACCCTGACAGCTGCAGTCGTCTTCGCTCCTTAACTACGTGGCGAACCCAATCCTGGAGCAAACCTGCCGAAACGAAATAAATAAACAAAAAACAAACAACAAACAAGGGTGAGTCAAAAGGACTTAATAAGTGGGGGCAGACTAGCCACCTCAAAGAATAGGATAGCTAGTCAGGAAGAAAAGCTAAGCAAATACAGACCAGAAACGCATACAACTAAAGCATATAAACCAACTAGGGACACAAGATAGCCAGAAGCATATAAGCAAACTGAAATGTGTCCACAACATGGTATACATACTGCATACACAAAACACAGCACAATAGTCACACAATGCACAGCAACCACCGTAAGGAAATACAATGTATGCAGTATGATGCAATGGAGTTACATGTGCAAAATGGATGGAGCGGAATCCTCCTACTCCGAAGCGGAATCCTCCTACCCTCAATATGATGCAAGGAGCGGAATCCTCCTACCCTCAATATGATATAAGGAGCGGAGTCCTCCTGCTCCTAGGGCGAATTCCCTCTACCCTCAATATGATGCAAAGAGCGGAAGCCTCCTGCTTCTAGGGTGGAATCCTCCTACCCTCAAAATGATACAAGAAGCGGAATCCTTTTGCTCCTAAAGCGGAATCCTCCTACCCTCAATATGATGCAAGGAGTGGAATCCTCCTTCTCCTAGGGCGGATTACACCTTCACTCAATATGATGCAAGGATGATGCAATAATAACCCTTTATCGGTGCAGGACCTTCATCGACAGTTGGGAAGTACATATCAAGCACACGTCCAGAGTACAATGCTTTTATGCTCAATGCAATACCAACAACAAGGCATAACAAATAATATACAGTGTAAATCCAAAGCTAAGGCGTAATAAGTATGCCTATCGGCAACTACACACGTAAGGAACACGTGGTAGACTATCCACAAGGCCAAAGGCCACCAAAGAAATGGATATAATCACTTACCTCGTTCTAAAGTTAACGCTGCTACTCAACAACCGCTTTGTCCTTTGGATTCATTGCCAAACGATCCCACTGTGTTCAATAAGCAGAAAAATATATCACATAAAGCTAAAGCCTCCATTCCTTTATATCTTAGAACAATCCGATAAGAAACCTAACACCCGATTTGCATAGGCAATACGCAGTCCATGCCTATATAGAAGGTTTTAAATCACATAACCAAACTCTAAATAAATTACATTTACGGGTTGCCCATACCTCCCTGAGTTCGAATGCATAATCAATTCCATTATCGGGGTCCAATTACCCTTTAAACTATATCCTGATTTCTACCATTAAATTATATTCAAACACATATAATAAACTAAAATAATGAATTAACATCATTAACTGAAGGTTTCGGGGTAAAAATTGTACTTTTTTTTCTCCTTCCCTTTCCCTTTTTCTTCCTCTCTTTATGTTTTTTGCTTTCTATTTCTCATTTCTCGTTTCTGTTCTTGTTTTGCTGGAAATGTTATCCCCACCGCCTCTCATTTCTTTTTCCTTTTTCCTTTTTTTTATTTTCGTGACGAAAATTAAAATGAAACCCTACGAAATTCGGAATAATCCCAAATTTCTCAAGCAAGTTATACAAAATTTATGTGACGTACTCGCTAAGACGGATCTCGAATTGGATTCCTGAAGCTCAAGATACGAATTAAACAGAAAGAGATCAAATTATTAACTTTCGGTATTTTAGCGGAAACTATCCGAACGACATTGAAATTTACATCCGAAAATTCAGTCATGTCACAAATGACCATACAAACCTAACGACGGTTTCAAATTTTGAATTGTAGCTCATTCACCAAAAATAGAGCTCGAAAACCTCTTTTTATCATTTACCGACAACGGAAACTGAAACCTTCTTCTGATACCTACCAAACGAGGTCCGATTTAGCTCAAATTTTACATACAAGTTCTAATGGACCTTACAAATATTTTAAAATTATTGATACGCTAATCGGAGTCCTATCTCTCAAAACGACTACCTAAGATTTTAATAGTGCACACCACTTTTGTATATGGCATATACTAAAGAAGCTCTCTGATATCTAAGTCATGTGTATAACAAGTTTGCTTATTTAAATACAAAATTTAGTAAGTGTTTATATGAGACAACTACTCCAGAGGAATTTGAAACTACTTGGAGGGATTTTATGAAAATGTACAATTTGAAGGAAAATAGTTGGTTGTGAAGAATACATAAAATTCGTGAGAAATGGATTCCAGCATATGTGGGGACTACTTTTTGTGCTGGAATGTCAACAACTCAAAGAAGTAAGAGTATGAATAAATTTTTTAAGGATTATCTTAACTCTAGCACACCAATGAGTATTTTTGTAGCTCAATATGATAAAGTTGTTGATGCTAGGTATGATAAAGTAAGGGAGAAGGATTTTAAGACAAAAGATTCAAAACCTAAGTTGAAAACTTTATATCCTATGGTGGATGAAGCAGCGAAAGCACATACTAGAAAAATGTTCAAAAGTATTCCAAGAAGAATTGATTATGTCTCAAAAATTTGTTTCAGAAAAGATTGAGGTGAAGGGTGGGATGAACATCTATAAAGTTCATGAGTTTCAACAACAAAAACCGGAATACATTATTCGATTGAATCTTGATTTATAAAATATTGTTTGTTTTTGTCATAAGTTTGAAGTCATGGGAATTTTATATAGGCTTGTTCTGATGGTATTTATAAAGAAACAAATCCATTCACTTCCACCATGTTATCTACTAGATCGCTGGATAATTTTTGCAACCAAAGAAAAGTTTGTTGACGTTTCACATGAACAAAATAATTTGAAACCTTCCATTGTATGGTTCAATAACATTATGGTGCATTCGCTTGGGATTTCTGAACGAGCTACATGATCTGGGAAGCATTATAAATTTGCATATGAAAAATTATTGCAACTGTTCAAAGAGCTTGATGAACTCCCTTATGAGTTTGAGAATAATAATGTATGCGGTGGTCAAGTCAATGAATCTAATATGGAATTAAACTTTGGTGAACAGAGTCAAAACATTACTTTGCTTGACCCTCCGCGCGCGGCTAACAAAGGACGTCCTCAATCTTTGAGAATGAAAGGTGGTTTGGAAAGTTCTCGGAAGGTCAAAAAGAGTTCTTCTCAAAAACCAAAAGGGCAAATCAGAAGCACAAAGAAATGCAAGGGAGCAAGGTAATTTCAATTTTTTTGATGCATAATTATTGACAATTACTTTTGTAACTTTCATTTAATATGCAGCTCAAGCTCTAAAGCTGAAGTGCAATATAAAGGTACAGAAACACCATTTAGTGCAGCTCCTACAATAATAAAACACTCTTTTATTTTCATGTACCTCATAATTCATACCTAAGGAATTCATTTTTATTTTTCGTTTTATTATTTTTTCTTTAAACCAATTTCAGTCATATTCAAAATCTCAAGGACATAATGGCAATAATGGAGATGGATATCCTACCTCGTTTACTGTAGGTTTGCTTGTTCCTGTCTATTTATATAGTATTATTTATAGGTATATAATTCATGCTAGATGTCTTTTGAATATATATTTTCAGGACTTGATGAGAGCTGCTTCATAACCCTACGGATAAGATTTCTAATCTATAATTGTTGGTGAATGATAAGACCCAAATCGAGCATCCATCTAAAAGCACCACCCAAGGCCAAGGAAGAGCACTTCAAGGTCATGCATTGGGACGCCATGGAAAGAAGAGCATCCGAGACACATTTCGAAGTGTTTCAAGAAGCTTCAGGAAGAGGCGGACCGCCTAAAGAAAGTTAGCTCTCGGGACTTTTGGAGGCGGCCGCCTAGAGGAGCAGAGGCGGGCACCTAAGGCATGGAGGCGGGCGCCTCCCCCTGTTCAAGTTTGACGGGAATTTGACTTTAAGTTGCTATGTAATTCCTATTATGCCCCTACGTGGCTTATGACTTTAGAACCTACTTAAGGGTACTTTAGGTCTTTCATTAATGTCTAGGAAAGGCCTATAAATACTACATTAGCTTTACATTTTCCTTAGTTAGCTTTGATGATGAATGATCGATGAACAATGTTCAAGAGTGGATTCTCTTTGAATGAAAACCCTTTGAGTTGGTTTGAGTTTACTAGTGGATTCTAGTTGAACCCCAAACCCCCCCCCCCCCCGATCATTCTACTTGCGAGTTCTTGTTAACTCGAGGGTAGTTGCATAGTGTAGGTCCTCCTTGACACCGATACGAGGGTATTATGGAACGAGTTCTCCATAGTTACTTCGTAGGGAGTTCGAGTAGTGTCTCGCTCTTTATCTTTATTTCCTCATTTTGGTTTTGATTCTTATCATCTTGGTATCAGAGCAAGGCTCGGGTTTTGTTTGTACAAACCCCCGACCCTTGATTCTTCGTGCCTTAGGTTGATTCTATCTTTAGTTTCCTTGTTCTTATTATTGAAGGAAGAAAAACACAAAAAAATTGAAAAATTGAAATTCCAAAAATTTGGTGTAACTTGTTGGTTTGGATGATTTATGATATGGGTGTTATAGATTCTTGATCGTGATTGAATTCCCGTTGATTGGGTACCAAAATTACTTGGTTTGGTGAAGTTTGAAAAATTGAAACCCCAAATTTTCCTTAAACCCTTGATGAACTTGCTCTTGATGATTTTTGGCTTGATTCTTGGGTTGGATTGATGTTTTAGTGGAAACTTGATATTGGGGATTGATCTTCATTGAAAAAAAAACGAATCGGTACCAATTTTGTGGGATTTGAACATATATAACACCAACTTTGATGAATCACAATCCATTTTTGAAACCCTTTGATAAACCCTTGTGTTCTTGAAGTTCTTGACTTTGAATCTTGATTTGATTGATTGTTTGGATGTAAATTTGATTGGGGTTTGTTAGAAGAGATCAAAAACAACTTTGGGTATCATTGGATTGTGAAAACAAGTTGAAAACATCGGATTTGAGGCTTGGGAATCGACTTGAAACGAGTTTGAACTGTGCTGGAAATTGCAGGAGGCGGAGCGCCTAACCCAAGAGGCGGAGCACCTCCCACTGGTGTGCTCTCTGGTTTTCCTGAGGCGGAGCACCTCCCCCAAAGAGGCGGAGCGCCTCCCCCTGTAGGTTTTTCCCAGGGCGGCTGCCTACTATCCTGAGGCGGAGCGCCTACTTCCTGGAGGTTGGGAATTGGGTAGTTTCTTCTAGGATCTCTTGTTTTGTTGTTTGCATTGCTTCTAATTAGTGCTATTAGAGTATAATCCTACTTGATTAGTACTAATTACTTCGAGCTATTAGGATCATCGTGCCTTAGAAAGGAGACTAGAATTCAAAGAAGATCCGTAGTATCTTTTGATTCAAGTCCTCACTTAAAGTGCTTATCGTTCCAATCGAGTCCCATTAATTCCACTCACCCCGGAGTGCATTGGGCTTGAGAAGTTGAGTGATTGAGTTGTGGTTCGTTGGTCAACTACTTGAAGCTTTTAGACTCAAACTTGTGCGAAATATCCCCCCCCCCCTCCACCAAACGAGCGAACAGAGTGAAACACTTGTGAGGGAGTGGGTGAGGAATTTTACTAACGTTTGTTGCTTTTTGTAGGTACAATGTCCACTGAAGGAGAAGATTTTGCTAAGAGTGCCCTTGCTACTATCCTTGCTAAATTGGATAGTATGAACTTGAGGATTGAAAGCCTTGAGAGGGTGACATCAAGTGCCCTAGTTGAGCAAGGGACTTCTAATGTTCAATCGGAGAAGGGGACCCCGAGTGTCCAAGTTGTGAAAGGGGCCCCGAATGCCCAAGTTGACGGTGTTGAGGGCACAAGTAGCCCAACCTTTACCCCAGAACAAGTTGTTGAGTTGCTCAATCGCCAACAACGGGTAAGGGAGGATCGTGATCGAATTGACCAATTGTTGGGCAATACCCAACGTGTGACTATTCCTAACCTTATGGGCAATCCCCAAAGGAATGCTCCACTTCCCGGACCAATCCGGAATGTTCAACCTCTTGAGCAAGTTGCGCAAGCTCAAGAAGGGGAGGAGGATGATTATGGCGATGGTGGGTATGATGCTCACTTTCCATTTAGGGGTTGGAATTTGGATAGGGGTAGAGGCCGAGGTCGAGGGCCACCCATGGGGTATGTTGGAGGAAATGTTAGGAGAGAATATGGAGGTTATGGAGATCACTATGGGGGCCAACCGGAGCCTTTCCAAGGATGTCGTGACAATAACAACAATCTTAATAGTGTGAAGCTCACTATTCTTTCTTTCAAAGGAGGTAGTGACCCGGTGGAGTACATTGATTGGAAGTTGTCTATGGAGCGTATCTTTGATACTAATGATATGCCCGAGGTGAAGAAGACCAAGTATGCAATATCTTCCTTCGAATCTTTTGCTTCTACTTGGTGGGAGTCGGTGAAGAGGAATAGAAGGAGGACGGTTATGGCTATTAATCTTACTTGGGAAGAGTTGATCCGTGTGATGGATGAGAAGTACTTGACTAACCAATACCGGGTTGAACAACAAAAGCGTCTCTATGAGTTGAAGCAAGGTTACAAATCGGTTGGGGAATATTTCAATGAATTTGAGCAAATCCGAATGAGCCTTGACTTAGATGAGGAAGACAATGAGACGGCCATGATCCGTTTCAAAAGGGGGCTTGAACCGAGACATAGTTTCACAATTGAAGTTCCACAAATATGATGATCATTACAAGCTATGTGAAGATGCGGTTGAGGCCGAGAAATGGCTTAAAGGAGAGAAGTTCAAAGGCAACACTCCTACTACAACAAGCAAGCCAAAAGAGTGGAAGACTCCAAGTGCAAACTTTCCAAGTGCAAGTGCTAGCAAAGAAGTGAAGAAGCCTTATGAGAAGGCTACACCACACTTGGAAGGTACTTCTAAAACTCGCTTGAGTAATCCTATTTCTACTTCTACTCAATGTTATAAGTGCAAGGGCTTTGGGCATATTGCTAAGGATTGCTCTACAAAAAGAACCATGGTTGTGGTTGGCAATTTAGTGTATGAACAAGAAAGTGAGTCCGAAAGGGAGGAAGTAGAGGAGGATGAGGAAGTTGAATGTGAGGAGGTCGTAGAAGAGGATGATGGCCCTCAAATGTTCTTGGTGGTTAGAAGAAGCTTGAGTACCATTTTTATGGAAGAGGAGGTGGAAAATGAACAAAGGGAAAACCTCTTTCATGCTAGGTGCCGAGTAATGGGCCAAGTATGTTCAATGGTTGTTGATTCGGGGAGTTGTACCAACATCGTGAGCCAAACCTTGATTACCCAATTGACGTTACCCACTCTAAAGCATCCAAAACCATACCGTTTACAATGGCTTAGCGAGTGTGGTGAACTAAGGGTGGTGAAGCAAGCGTTGATTGAGTTTAGCATTGGGAATTATAAGGATAAGATCATGTTTGATGTGGTCCCGATGCAAGCATGCCATTTATTGTTTGGGAGACCATGGCAACATGATAGGTTTGTAGTGCATGATGGCCGGACCAACTCCTACACGGTCAAGCAAGATGGGAGAAAGTATGTGCTTAGACCTTTGACTCCAAGGCAAGTAAGGGAAGACTACAAACGAATGAAGGAGTTGAGGGAAGCGGCTAAGGCAAAGTCACCCATTGTACTTGAGGCTGAGGCAAACAATCTTATTGTTTTGCCATTGCATGATGAAAATGAGAGTCACTCCACTTCAAATGAGAGAGAAAAGATAGAGAGAAGTGAGGGAGTGACCGGTGACAATCCAAGAGAGGAAAAAGGAGAGGATTTGCGGAGTGATGTGAGGGGATTGTCACCACAAACTACACTTGACCATGAGGTAAAATTGCGAGAGATGAGAGGTGAGGAAGGAAAAATTGAGAGTGAGAGCACCCATTGTTCTAACCCTTCTTTATCTTCTACCTTTTCTTGTGAAAGTTCTTGTGTAGGTACATTTGAAGACAAGCCATTGGAGCCTCAAAGTGAGTTTCATAAAGGAGGAGTTGCATATGACACTTCAAGCCTTGTGAGTGACCAAGGAAGTACTACAAATGTAAGTGTTGCTTCACCTTTTCATGAACCTACTAGCTACTTGTCTTGTGATGACTCAACACTAGTTGGTGGTTTTGATGCATCTAGTGAGTATACCACTAGTGGAGAGTCTAGTTGTCAACTTGTATGTGCTTGTGAAACACTAGTTGGAAGGGATGCTATGCCACATCATGATGTGAGCTCATTGTTCATTGAACCCCTCCCTAGTGTAGATTTGATAGTTGACCATGATTGTGACCTTTGCTATGATACACCACCAACCTTTGACATAGGGAAGGATGAGATAGTTGATCATTCCCTTATTGATATGCTTCTATTTGGTGGACCAATGTATTGTAGTGAGGATGGTCTTGGCCTTGAGGAGTCCAAATTGCATGAATTGGACGAGGTTGTCTATGATGACTCCTCAAGTGAACCTAGTCTTGATAACTTGTCTATGCTTGATCATGATAGTGAGATGCATGCTTATACTAATCCATTGTTTGAAGGCATTCTCATTAGTGGTAATAACTTGTATCGGACTAGGGTGAATAGTAGATTGGAACCTCCATGGTGTGAAGGATTTGATCCCTTAGGCAACCACTTGTTTTAGAATTTGGGTGAGGTAGATGGTTCTTTGAGTGACCCTACTATTGCTTGTTGGGGTTATGATGAAGAAGAATCCATCATCAATGCCTTCCTTGAGAGCTTGTCTTTTGAGAAGGGTTGCTTAGGTGATGAAATTGGAGGTGAAAAGGAATCCCTTGGTGTGAGTAAGTATGCTCTAAAGAAGGGGAGTGGAGTACTTGATCCTACTTGAAGGTTGGGCTATTTGATTCACCCCACTCCACATGTTGATCACACCTCGAGGATAGATTGGTGTGTTGATCTTGAGCTTAAGGTTCAAGGGGATTTTGGTAGCTTGATCTTGCATTTTCCATCTTCCCATGACCAATTTGCTCATTATCTTGTTGAATGCATGATGATACTTAACCAAGTGCTTATGGTTCTCTTTGGAGACTTGATATTCATGATTGTTATCTATGCTTGGTTATATCACAAGAGTGTGTTTTCCACACTTCTTGCACTAACCTACTTTCAAAGTAGGATGTTTGCTTGTTTTTGCTTGACGTTGCTTGTAGGTTCTAAGCTCCATGCTAAGGCGGGGGAGATCTTGGAAGAAGCCTATGTCAAAGTGACGATCAAGAAGGACAAAGGAGGAGATTCTTGGCCACCCCGAGGAGTTGTTAGAGCCATGAAAGACCAAGCCTTGATTTCGAGGACGAAATCTTCTCAAGAAGGGGAGGATGATAAGACCCAAATCGAGCATCCATCTAAAAGCACCATCCAAGGCCAAGGAAGAGCACTTCAAGGTCATGCATTGGGACGCCATGGAAAGAAGAGCATCCGAGACACATTTCGAAGTGTTTCAAGAAGCTTCAGGAAGAGGCGGACCTCCTACGGATTGAGGCGGATCGCCTAAAGAAAGTTAGCTCTCGGGACTTTTGGAGGCGGACCAAGGAGGCGGCCGCCTAGAGGAGCAGAGGCGGGCGCCTAAGGCATGGAGGCGGGCGCCTCCCCCTGTTCAAGTTTGACGGGAATTTGACTTTAAGTTGCTATGTAATTCCTATTATGCCCCTACGTGGCTTATGACTTTAGAACCTACTTAAGGGTACTTTAGGTCTTTCATTAATGTCTAGGAAAGGCCTATAAATACTACATTAGCTTTACATTTTCCTTAGTTAGCTTTGATGATGAATGATTGATGAACAATGTTCAAGAGTGGATTCTCTTTGAATGAAAACCCTTTGAGTTGGTTTGAGTTTACTAGTGGATTCTAGTTGAACCCCAAACCCCCCCCCCCCCCCCCGATCATTCTACTTGCGAGTTCTTGTTAACTCGAGGGTAGTTGCATAGTGTAGGTCCTCCTTGACACCGATACGAGGGTATTATGGAACGAGTTCTCCATAGTTACTTCGTAGGGAGTTCGAGTAGTGTCTCGCTCTTTATCTTTATTTCCGCATTTTGGTTTTGATTCTTATCAGTGAACTAATGGAGCTTCAAAATGTGAAAAGATGCAGGGAGAGATGGATGGATCGTAGTAGTTTAAACACAAGTTTTGAGTTATATATGTTAGTTGTGTTATGTATACAAAAAGTCCTTGTAATTGCAATATTTTCTCTGTTCACTAGTTTGTTGGATCTCACACATGGATAAAAGTTTTCTGCACAACTAGTGAACTATGCTGGTGAACTTGAGGTTTTACCTTGGCCATCTTACTTAAGTATAATTCAATGAAATAAAAACAGATATGATATGATTTGCAACATATTCTTTTGTTCGCAGAAATAGTCCTATGATTAAATTTTATTCTGCAATATTGCTTAAGTTTCTGTGACACCTGATTACGTTTCGGGCACAAAATTACTTGAATGTAGCGTTTCTTAAATAAAACAACTGAAACTCCAAAAATGCATACACTGTGTCATGAGCTGTAAGTTGAAGCATAGAAGAACAAGCGAGAGAAATTATAAGTATCCGATGAATGAAGTAGTGCAAACAATAATGCAGGTAGGAGCACCAGTTAACTTTCAGATTTTTAATTATGTAAGAAAGTGCAAACCATCTACACAGCTCAAGAGAACAAGCTCAACAAAGTTAAAAAAGTGACAATTTTGATGAAGTAACGATTTCATTAAAAACTCATCTTGAGGGAGCAAGCTCATGCAAATACATTGTCAATTATGTAAAGTCGACAAAATCTATAAGCTGCATTACATTATTTACACCATATTAATTCTGCCCCACTAATTACAAGTTCAAAAGAACAGCCAACTTGCAATATAGAAAAATTGAGCTTGATTCATCATATAGACATCTTCAATCTGTATCTCCATATTTTCCAAACGATGTCGCTGGATATTGGATGCCACATCTTTGATCTATTTCTCTGCACTTTACACAAAATCTAGCAGCTGTAGGCATCATTTAATTTGTAAGGGATTGAACCAATGCAAGCCAAACCCATTCCAAAAACTTGTACCAAAGCTCCATAACAACACTGAGTGCAAAAATTAGTGTTATTAGCAGACTCACATTCTGCCAAACTAAGGTAACACCTACAACATAACCTAAACAGAAACATATATAGGTCAAGGTTAATGATTTTTATAAAGGATCAAACATTGGTATAGTTAATACACCAACTATTGTAGCTTGAGAAAAAGCCAAGATATTTTGGTGCTTGTATTAATGCATCAGTGAACTGGCTTCCCATCCCCCTTAGCTAGTCATCACAATCCCATCACCTATGTTGCTAGATAGGATGAGAAAGCTAGCAGCAAACATAATATAGTAAACAGTGCACCTCTAACAAAAGGGTAGAAAACATTAATGAACTCGAATTAACTCTAACGTGCGTCATAGGGTTGTTGAAGTACTGGACACAATTACTCTTTCAATTGATTTAACTAGACATACCAAGGCCAAATTCATATATGCAGTCAATTCACAGAAACAATCACGATAAATCCAGCAACACTAGAGAACCAAGAACTAATGGTTTACAACATCATACAAAATAAGAATAATAGGATTTAAGTGATAAGATAACCAATTGAATGAACAAATTAATAGTATCAACATTGATAATTAGCATAGAGATGAAAATAAAAGTGTTGAAAGAATATCCCTCTGAAGTTTTCCCAATCACTCTCTGCTATATCATACAAAGATTGAAGCAATCACCCAAAAAAATAGAAAATTGAAATTTAACATACCGATCTGTGAAAAAATGAGATTGGAGATGGGAAAGCCGACTAGTAAGCACGTCGTAATAATCTCTATCTAAAAGCTATAGGTGTAAATCTCAAGTAGTCGCAATCCACGGATCTAGTATAGTCTCTCTGGCAGCATATAACCTCTCCCAAAAATCAGTGTAATAACTAATAATCTCTGAAATTGAATTAGAGTCTTATATGATTTCATATAGAATGAGGTCCAAACCCATAGTTGGGGAATATAGGGGAGAGAAGATGTACATAGAAAGGAAATCTGAAGGCGCGATGATTAAGGAAGGGAGAGAGTAAGGTGATCAAGAATTGATTTTTAAAATATAAAAAGGAAAAAGAACTGACATAAGTGAGAGTAACCAGCTATTGCCAGTCAACCTTTCCTGACCGTGTAAAAAAGAGTTACACTGACAGTGCATAATCGAGAAAATTGACTTTTCTCTTGCTGGCTGCAAATAATAAGAAATTAGGACGAGGCAAAATCTAGCAACAAGACGACCAAGGAGAAAGAGAAAGAAATAGTCCTACAACTTGGTCTCTGTATTAAAAGCTAGAGCGAATTTTCTTGCAAAATAGTTACAGTAAAAACTACTTAGAGATAAAAAGAGGCAAGTAGTACACCTCCAAGGAGACATCAATGTCTATATTTTCTTTGTGGACATGAAGACACAACCATAAGCTCAAAATGGTGCAAGTATTTAAAGTCTAATATTGGTCTTCGCTTATAAAACTTCTAGAAATATTTCTGCAAGTTACCAAGGAGAAGAAGGTTAAATAACCAAAGACAAAAAAGAAAAAAGACATGCATGGCAGCGAAACAAAAGAAGAGCAAAATAAAATTACTTATTCTGCTATGTTTTGCTCTATGTGGTATTGTAGTTATTTTAAGGATACACCTAAATTAAGTACTTCCCATATAAGCACCTAAAGGCTCCAAAGCACAAAAATATTATTTTTCATGCACACGAAGAATTATAGTGACTATTAACATGGATTCGAATATTGAAAGGATTAACTCCTGAAGAATAGTAGCAAGCATATGGAAAAAGATACGCAAATTCCATCTAAAGTGTAACAGGTTATGAATGTGCTAACTTTCATTTCCAAAGCTATGCACATGTATCCAAATCATGAAAAAGGTATTAGTCACTCGTAGCTTTCGTTAAAAGGGTAGGGATCAAGCAAAAGTCATTTAAAGTGAAACATGTTTGAATGTCCGCAAGCTTATTTATTTATATGGACTCAGATTGAGTCAATAACTAATCTTTGGTGGCTTTTGTAGATAAAAGGACTAAATCTTTTCACAAGAGCGAGCATGTTGGAAAACTTTATCTTATTTTCTTGAAAGAAAAAATATTTCAACAATTTTTTGCATACATGATAAAAAAAGAATATCTCGACGTAGTTCCCGAACACACAAGCAGCTAAGTTACTTTTGCGTAGTGGAACAAAGCAAGAAAAAAAATAGCAAATGTATTCATGCGATAAGAGAATTTGATGCTACCTGAAGGAACCCTAAGATCTCATAAGCTCCTAACTTTGTCTTTTGGATAGAGGAAGAGCGGACAAAGTAATGTGATGATTTACGTTGAAGCCTTCTTTTTTTAGATATAATGAGGTGGCTTAGCATTCCCTTGTTCAAGTTGGACTCAAAAGAGTCACATTTGGAGGTCGGTGAATGAGTATGGATTTTGAAGGATAATATGGCAGCTTGTTTTGTTCGATTTTGGTGAGACGTAACTTTAGGGAAATTTTGATCAACGGCCACCTTTAGGACTCCTAATTGGAACACAGCCAATTTTAGGTACAACTTGCTAACCCAAAAAAAATTCACGCATTGCCCTCCATAAGCATTGGTCTTACCAATTTGCCCCCACTTTCAAATATTTTAAGTAAATGCCCTCCACATCATCCCTGACTATGCAAAAGGACTATTTTGCCCCTGCCTAAACCCAATTCACATGGAACAGTCTCCTTCTCTCTTTCCTCCGTCCTTTCCTTCTCTCCATCCTCCTTCCTTTCCTTCTTTCTTCTTTGTGTCCTAGAGAGATTTAGAAAATCTGTAAAAGTTTTATTTATTTTATTATTTTTCTTTAATTTGTGTTATAATGTAATTTTTATTTTGCCTAATGCTTTATTTATTTTTTTTATTTCTTTTTGGTAAGTTTTTTCCATTTTGATTGATAATCGTTGAATTAAATTTGACGTTCCTGTGAATTTTTTTACTTCTTATGCTTGATTAAGATGATTTTAAGGTTCTTATTGGAAATAGCAATTAGATATTGTTGTTGCTCATTGCACAGAGCTTAAAATCTTGGCTTTTACCATTAGTGCAGAGACTTTCTCTACAAGTAGCCTCTATTGCATAGAGATTAAAGTCTTAGCTATTGCCAAGACTTGTAGAGACTTTCTCTGTAAGTTGCCTATTGCATAGATCTTAAAGTCTTGGCTATTGCCAATACTTGCAGAGACTTTGTCTGCAGGTTACTTATTGCACCAGATCATAAAGTATTGGCAACATCCAATACTTTCAGAGACTTCCCCTACAAGTTGCCTCCTTCCACTTGACCTTAAATTGTTGGCTATTGCCAAAATTTGCAGAGAATTTGGTAACATCACTTGGGTGGTATTACCATTGATAAAAGAAGTTGGTTTCTTGATTTGTCCAGTGATAAGCTGACTCTTAATGACGATATTCGTAACTTTCATTCAATCTTGTTTTTATTTTTCTTGTGTTAGATTACACTTTGATTTCCTAGTTAAGGTGCCCATTGCACTAGAGCTTGAACTCTTGGCAATAACCAAGACTTGCGGAGACTTTCTCGCAAATTACCCAATGCAACAAGGCTTGAAGTCTTGGCAATATCCAAGAAGTCTGTGCAAGGTGCCCATTGCACCAGAGTCCAGTGCTTGAACTCTTTCCAATAGCCAAGACTTGAAGAGACGTTCTCTGTAAATTACCCACTGCAACAGGGCTTGAAGTCTTGGCAATTGCCAAGAAGTCTGTGCAAGGTGCTCATCGCACCAGAGCTTGAACTCTTGGAAATACCCAAGACTTGCAGAGACTTTTTCTGCGAATTGGCCAATACAACAGGGCTTGAAGTATTAGCAATTGCCAGGAAGTCTTTGTAAGGTGCCCATTGCACCGGAGCTTAAACTCTTGGCAATAGCCAAAATTTGCAGAGACTTTCTTTTGCAAGTTGGTCACTACAATAAAGCTTGAAGTCTTGGCAATTTCCAGGGAAGTCTGTGTAAGGTGCCATTGCACCAGAGCTTAAACTCTTTGCATAGCCAAGACTTGCAGAGACAAGTTGCCATTTCAACAGGGCTTAGAGTTTTGGCAATTGCCAAGAAGTCTGTGCAAGGTACCCATTGCCAAGAAATCTGTGTAAGATACTCATTTTCATAGATTTTTTCCAAATGAATGTAAGAGAGTAGGAACTTGAAGAAATCTAACCTTGAATCTTCGTTTCAATGGAAGAATATGTAAAAGTTGTAGGTTTTTAGGTTTTAGAGATTGTTTGAATGGAGAAAAGGAAGGGGAGGATAGTGTGGGTCTTTTTATTTGTTGTGTGGGGTATTTTCGTCCGGAATAAGTTTCATTAAACTAATGGAGGGCAGTTTTGCTAAATCACTGTTATTGAGGGCATTTTGGCAAACCATTGCTTCCCGTGTCATATTTGTGCAATTCAGCCTTGCTAACCAGTAGCCCTGGTGTGAGTTGCTTCTCGGGATATAGCCAGTTTTGCATAGCTTATCAGTTAAGTAGCCAATTTTATGGTAATTAATTGGAAACGACCAACATTGTCACGACCCAATTTCCAAGGGCTCGTGATGGCACCTAAACAACATTTGCCTAAGCGAACCAATGAAACAAGATGCAGAAAAGAACAATAATGTGAAAAGATCATAAATGGATATATAAATATAAAAGTGTGAAGTCCAAAAGAATATATCCACAAAAGAATTGGAGCATTCTAAGAGTGACTCAATAAAGTATGAATATACATCAAAGAAATCTGAGTCCTATCTCTAAGTGACTCCGGCGGTATGCCACCACGGTCTGTGTGGTCGGCTCACCTCAATCAAAAGTCTCAGAAGCCTCGGGAACCGCTAAAGTCCGGGCTGCTGACTGGATGAAGGACCTGCGCACGTAGCAGAGTAAGTTATGAGCCGAAGCCCAGTAAGATCACCGACAGGCCCGCTAAGGTACCCTTGCGGGACAAGTCGCTACATGCATCATAAGCAACAACATACTATAGTAATCATACAGTAAAGTAGTGAAATCACAAATAGATGTAACACATTCCATACACACAAGTAGTAACCAGAAGTCTCAAGGATTATGCCCATCCAACGTAAGGCATAGGTCAACTCAGCGGCGGTTTGGAGGTCCAATCTCTACTCCCGTGCCGACTAACCTAGACCTACGATGGACTAGCAACACCACGACTAAGTATCAACCATATACCATGACCCGAAGTCACTATCACAATCATGAATAAGTAGACCAACGACCCGTAGTCGTTGGCTCATCTCAAATCTGTCTACGATCGCACCACACCCCCTGTCAAGTGCGTCGTATCTCAATAAATCAAGTGACCACCCCACACCCCCTGTCAAGTGTGTCACATCTCAAAGATCAAGTGTCCACACCACACCCCCTGTCAAGTGTGACACATCTCATAGTATAGGCGACACCACACCCCCTGTCAAGTGTCCCTCTAACAGTATTAATATCCACGACATTAATAACAATAACAGAAATAATAACAGAAATATTAATAACGATAATATTTCACCGTCACCGTAACCCAGGTTTGTTATGCTAGCTGAACGTAAGGCGAAGGTTAACCCGACCACAGTTTGGGGGTACAATCCCTATTCCCATGTCGTCCAACCCAAGGTTACGTATAGACAGCACTACCCAACCCGGCACGTGAACAAATCAAGTACCAATATCATACAAAAGCCGGCAAAATCCTCGGCAAGACATTTATCATGACATGCCGGCAACATCCTCGGCCATGTCCCAAGTTCTTGCTATCTAAGCATGGCGTAGCAAGCGTTACTACGATATAAATTTAAGCTACCTCGACGTAGCGTTTAGACCGGCACATACCTCGGTCGAGTCACAATCTCGCTATTTATAACAAACAATAATAGCAAGTAATTCACATCATTAATCCTAACCATTGTTAGGTATATATATGCATATATGAAGCATACTAGCATGAAGGAAGAGTCCACAAGCACAATAGAGGTCAAGTCTCACTTACCTCGAAATTCGGGCTCAAATGCCGGGAAGAATCTCCTTTCCCGCTCGCCTTGTCCGCGAAGGACTCTCCACTAGGTCTATTAAGACAAGATATAGCACATATGAGTGCTCAATTATAGCTATTTAAGCCTATAGGCATCCTAGGGTAAAAATTACCAAAATGCCCCCGGGTAGGGCCGAGCCCTAAATTTACAAAATGTACTTTTCCGGACTCCCCACGCTCCCGTGAGTCCAAAAGTACACTTAGATTCCACATGCGAGCCTTGCTCGATGTCTTTCCCCAATTCTTAAGAATCTAGGGTTCTAACCCATTTCCAAGAATCAACCCTTTGATTCTTGTGTTAATCAACATAAAGATGGATTGAAAGGGCTTACCTTAAGTGTAAGTATGATTGGGTCTTCAAGAAATACCCAAAAATCGCCTCAAGAGCTCACCAAATGATTTTTATAAGTTATGAACCGAAATGGCCCGAAATGGCCTTTTTATAGCAGTTTTTGCCTCTGTGACAGCTTCTTTTGAAAAAATCATAACTTTTGATAGGAATGTCCAAATGACCTGAAACCGGTGCTATTAGAACCAAAACTCAAAGGGCTACAACTTTCATGTTTTGAGTTTTTCCTAATGCCTTACGGATTGGCCGGAAAATCAGCTTTTATCCGGCTGTTTGCGCCAAAACAGAACAGAAAAGTCGCACCAGATTTTCTACTGTTTTAGGGGCAAAACGGGACCCTACGAAGCTCGGAATGATCCCAAATTTTGCACACAAGTCATAAAATACTTGGGTGACATGCTCGTCAAGATGGAACTCAATTCGGACCTCCAGAACACAAAAAGTGCGTCCCACGGCAAAGGTTCAATTTTCGACTTTCGCCAAAATAGCGAAATTTAACCAAACGACCTCGGAATCCAATTCCGAAAGTTGCTACAAGTCACAAATGACTATACGAACCTAACGGAACTTTCGGATCTCTCATCGGAGCTCATTTGCTCAAATCGAGCTCGGAAACCTCTTTTAACTCTTTTAAACTTTCGAAACGGGGACTTTATCAAAAGTCCTATCAAACGAGGTCCGTTTTCAATTTTGAAGGTTGTTACATATCATAAATGACGAGACGGACCTAACGGTGCGCTCGGATTTTCCATCGGGGTTCGTTTACTCAAAACGACCTATCGAAACCCCAAATTCCTTTCCAGAATTTCATAAACGGATCCTTTTCTCGAAAACCTGTCAAACGGACTCTGTTTCGACTCAGATTTCACAGACGGGTCATAAATGACCTAACTGAGCTTTTGGGACTGTCGACACGCAAATCGAGGTCCCGGATCCCGTAACGACTATTTGAGGGTCGTTACATTCTCCTCCACTTAGACTCTCGGCCGTCCTCGGACGAGCCTAAGTCTAAGGTAGGATCCATACACTAGCCACGGAGCTGGCACGGATTTCGAGGACCCCTCGGTACCACCCGAAATCAATAAAACTTAAAAAATGCAAATTCAGGCTTAGAAAATACAAGGATTTCATACCTGAATCATCGAACAAGCGCGGATGCCTCTCACGCATCTCGGACTCAAGCTCCCAAGTGGCCTCGGCAATGGAGTGATGCCTCCACTGAACTCTCACAACCGGGATCACCTTCGATCTCATCTTACGGACCTCTCTAGCCACAATAGCAATAGGCTCCTCCGAATAAGCTAAGTCGCCATCTACCTCCACGGAAGCCATATCGATCACATGAGACAGATCGTGAACATACTTCCGGAGCATGGACACATGGAACACCGGATGAACAGACAGAGATGGAGGCAAAGCCAGTCTATAAGCAACGGCGCCAACGCGCTCCAATATCTCAAAAGGCCCAATGAACCTAGAACTGAGCTTGCCGTTCTTCCCAAATCTCATAACACCCTTCATGGGCGACACTCTGAGGAATACCCGGTCCCCATCCATGAACTCAAGATCTCTCCGCCTCCGATCTGCATACGATATCTGCCGGCTCTGAGCCGTGCGGAGTCGATCCTGAATAACCCGGACCTTATCTAAGGTCTGCTGCACCAAATCGGGCCCCTACACCTGGACCTCACCAGACTCGAACCAACCGATAGGCGAGCGACATCTCCGACCATACAATGCCTCAAACGGAGCCATCTGGATAGAAGCCTGATAGCTATTATTATACGCAAACTCTGCTAGCGGCAAATGGCTATCCCAATGGCCTCCAAAATCAATAGCACACGCCCTCAACATATCCTCGAGGATCTGAATGGTCCGCTCAGACTGGCCATCAGTCTGCGGGTGAAATGCAGTGCTGAGATCGACTCGAGTACCCAACTCTCTCTGAAAAGATCTCCAAAACTGAGCTGTGAACTGAGCACCTCGGTCAAAAATGATAGAAACAGGAGCACCATGCAATCTCACAATCTGCTCAATGAAGATACGAGCCAGACGCTCCGAGGTATAAGTAGTCCTCACTGGAATGAAGTGAGCCGACTTCGTCAGTCGATCAACTACTACCCACACCGAATCATGCTTACCCACGGTCAGCGGCAAACCAACTACGAAATCCATAGTGATCTGCTCCCACTTCCACTCGGGAATGGGCATAGACTGGGTCACCCCGGCTGGCCTCCGGTGCTCATACTTCACCTGCTGGCAATTCAAACACCGAGATACATAATCAGAAACATCCCTCTTCATCCCTTTCCACCAATACAGCTCTCGAAGATCATGATACATCTTCGCAGTACCCGGATGGATGGAATATCTCGAACTGTGAGCCTCTGCCAAAATCATCTGCCTCAGCTCCACAATGGCTGGAACACATACCCGGCCGTTAAGCCGCAAAGCACCATCATCACCAATCACGAACGAGGACACTCCCCCACTCAGGACCCTGTCCCGGAGATCTCTCAGATAAGGATCCTCAAACTGCCTTTCCCGAATCTGGGAAGCTAAAGACGACTGAGACCCCACATATGCAAGCACCCGGCCTGGAACAGAATCATCAAACCGAACCCCACTAATGTACAAAGCCTGCAACTCACGGGCCAACGGCCTCATATCAGCATCAAGATAGGCGAGGCTACCCATGGACTTCCTACTCAAGGCATCGGCTACAACATTAGCCTTTCCGGGATGATACCGGATAGAAAGATCATAATCCTTCAGCAGCTCTAACCAGCGGCGCTGTCTCCCGTTCAAGTCCTTCTGAGTGAACAAGTACTGGAGACTCTTATGATCGGTGAATATCTCACATGGCTCGCCATAAAGATAGTGCCTCCACAACTTCAGTGCAAACACGACAGCTAACAGCTCCAAATCATGGACAGGATAATTCTTCTCATGGACCTTCAGCTGTCTCGAGGCATAAGCTATCACCTTACCCTCCTGCATCAGAACGCTACCCAGGCCAACACCCGAAGCATCACAATATACGGTGAATCCCCCGGATCCACTAGGCAAGGCCAACACTGGCGCTGAAGTCAACAGAGTCTTAAGCTTCTGAAAGCTAGACTCACAGGCATCGGACCACAGGAAAGGAACATTCTTCTGGGTCAACTTCGTCAGAGGTGCTGAAATAGAAGAAAACCCCTCGACGAACCGCCGATAATAACCTGCCAAGCCTAAGAAACTCCGAATCTCTGTAGGAGAAGTAGGCCTAGGCCAACTCTGAACGGCCTCTATCTTCTTCGGATCAACACACACCCCATCCTTGGTCACCACGTGACCTAGGAAAGATACAGAGCTGAGCCAAAATTCACACTTGGAGAATTTGGCATACAACTGTTGATCCCTCAGAGTCCGAAGAACAACTCTCAAATGCTGCTCATGCTCCTCCCTGCTCCTCGAATAAACCAAGATATCATCGATAAACACAATGACGAAGGAGTCAAGGTAGGCCTTGAACACTCGGTTCATCAGATCCATGAAAGCAGCTGGGGCATTCGTAAGCCCGAAAGACATCACCAGAAACTCATAGTGGCCATATCGGGTACGAAAAGCAGTCTTGGAAACGTCCTCGGACCGAATCCTCAACTGATGATACCCCGACCTCAAATCAATCTTCGAGAAGAAGGTAGCACCCTGAAGCTAATCAAACAAATCATCAATACGCGGCAAAGGATACCTATTCTTGATAGTAACCTTATTCAGCTGCCGGTAATCAATACACATCCGCATAAAGCCATCCTTCTTCTTCACAAATAATACCGGGGCACCCCCATGGAGACACACTGGGCCTAATGAAGCCCTTATCGAGCAAATCCTGAATCTGCTCCTTCAGCTCCCTTAACTCAACAGGAGCCATATGATACGGGGGAATAGATTTAGGCTGAGTGCATGGCAATAGATCAATGCAAAACTCTATCTCCCGCATAGGCGGCAAACCCGGCAAATCATCAGGAAACACATCCGGATACTCACAAACAACCGGAACTCTATCAAGGGATAACTCCTCTGCCCGGACATCCCGAACTGAAGCAATATATCCCTCGCACCCACTAGATATCATCCTCTGCGCCTCCAAGAAAGAAATGATCCTACTCTTCGGAGAAGGCCTGGAACCTCTCCATACAACCCGAGGCTCACCCTCTGCCCCGATCGTCACGGACTTGGCATGGCAATCCAAAGTCGCATGACAGGAAGCCAGCCAATCCATGCCCATAATGACATCGAAATCAGACATATCGAGCAGCATCAGGTCCACTAAGGACTCTACACCACAGATGGAGATCATACACTGCCGATAACCCCTATCTACACATATAGAAGACCCGACAGGGGTGGCAACCATAAAGGGATCATCTAAGAAGACAAGATCCCTGCCCAAGCAAGGGGCAAATCCCGGCGACACATACGAATAAGTAGACCCCGGATCAATAAGAGCATAAGCATCGCGGCCACAGACAGAAATAATACCTGTGATGACATCATTGGATGCCTCAGCATCCTGACGAGTCATAGCATAGACCTGCGCCGAGCCTCCTGAACCCGGAGCTCTCTGAGACTGCTGTCTAGGAGGAATCTGAGAAACGGGCCTGGTGGCCTGAGGACCAGATGGTACCATAGCTGCGGATCCCTGGCGACCTGATGAAACATAAGGGCAACTCCTGACATAGTGCTCTGGAGACCCACACTCAAAACATCCATCACCTCTACCTCCTCTACCGCCTCTACCACCTCTGCCACGACCACCTCCAGACGAACACCTCCCATGATGCCTCTGATGGCACCTCCCGCACTGCAGCGGACCAGACTGCGAAGAGCCACCCCGCCTCTGGGATGACTGAGGCCTCGGGGTCTCTAAAGAAAGATCCTGGGCAGGCAAAGCAGCAGCCTGAGGCCTAGACTGAGAACGGCCCTGATGACCCTGACCCCTCTGAGCGGATCCACTATACCCACCAGACTGACGCGACCTCTTGGCCGCCCTCTCCGCGTCAGCCCTGGCGAAGATATCCTCCATCCGCCGCGCCACATCAACTATCTCAAAATATGACTTGTTGCCCATATCAGGGGCAACAGCTACCTGCAAGCGGGGATGAAGACCCTCAACAAACCGGAGGACCTTGTCCCTCTCCTGAGCCACCATAACCGGCGCAAACTGAGACAACCACAAGAACCTGGTGTTATACTCTGAAACAGACAGGTTTCCCTGCCTCAACCCCTCAAACTCGCGCCTCTGAGCATCGTGCTGACTCTGGGGCACGACCTCATGAACATAGACACGAACTCAGCCCAAGACAAAGGAGGGAGGTCACTAGACCTCTGCCGCATCATGGAGACCCACCATGTCTCCGCATCTCCCGATAATCTGAAAGAAGCACACTGCACCCCTAAGGTGTCTCTAGTACCAAGAACTATCAAAATCTTCTCACACTTCTGAATGTACCTCTGGGCAGTACATGTAGCTGAGGTACCGTCGAACTCTGGAGGCTGAAGCTTCATGAATGACCCTATCCTCCTGGCAACCTCCTCAGTGCCCATAGGAGGAGTAGAAATAACAGGACCTGCCTGAGAAGCAGAAGCAGAAGGCTGGGCAGTATGATCAGGAGCAGCCTCAGAAGTAGGCGTGCTCATAACAGGTGTGGTCGGCTGAGGAGCCGAAACAGGAGCTACAACATCATCTCTGACAGGGACCTGATGGCTAGACAAGGCCATCAGTCTCATATACTCCTTTGAAGAGATCACAACGGTGCCTGGCACAACAGCAGGCACAGGGGGAATAGAAGCTGACAGAGTCGCTGCGGACACCGCAGGGATAGCTGTGTCCTGCCTAGTGGCTGACGGGCGACCTGCCCGTGTCTTCTTAGCAGCTGGCGGCTGCGTAGGTGCTGATGGCTCTCCCGCAGACGCGGGTGTAGAAGATGCAGCCCTCCTGGCTGAGGATGCTCGCATCCTCGCCATCTCAATCAATACACGAAAAAGGGTCACCACCTATATAAGCTACTCAGCACGAATAGAGATGAAACGAAGGGAAAACATTTCCTAACATGCCCTTGTAGCCTCTCGCTCATAAGTATGGTCGACAACATACCCATAAGCAAGACTCTACTCAGACACTGCTCCAAGACTCCTAGGACTCGAATTAGAACCTAGGGCTCTGATACCAAACTGTCACGACCAAATTTCCAAGGGCTCGTGATGGCACCTAAACAACATTTGCCTAGGCGAACCAATGAAACAAGATGCGGAAAAGAACAATAATGTGAAAAGATCATAAATGGATATATAAATATAAAAGTGTGAAGTCCAAAAGAATATATCCACAAAAGAATTGGAGCATTCTAAGAGTGACTCAATAAAGTATGAATATACATCAAAGAAATCTGAGTCCTATCTCTAAGTGACTCCGGCGGTATGCCACCACGGTCTGTGTGGTCGGCTCACCTCAATCAAAAGTCTCAGAAGCCTCGGGAACCGCTAACGTCCGGGCTGCTGACTGGATGAAGGACCTGTGCACGTAGCAGAGTAAGTTATGAGCAGAAGCCCAGTAAATTCACCGACAGGCCCGCTAAGGTACCCTTGCGGGACAAGTCGCTACATGCATCATAAGCAACAACATACTATAGTAATCATACAATAAAGTAGTGAAATCATAAATAGATGTAACACATTCCATACACACAAGTAGTAACCAGAAGTCTCAAGGATTATGCCCATCCAACGTAAGGCATAGGTCAACTTAGCGGCGGTTTGGAGGTCCAATCTCTACTCCCGTGCCGACTAACCTAGACCTACGATGGACTAGCAACACCACGACTAAGTATCAACCATATACCGTGACCCGAAGTCACTATCACAATCATGAATAAGTAGACCAACGACCCGTAGTCGTTGGCTCATCTCAAATCTGTCTACGATCGCACCACACCCCCTGTCAAGTGCGTCGTATCTCAATAAATCAAGTGACCACACCACACCCCCTGTCAAGTGTGTCACATCTCAAAGATCAAGTGTCCACACCACACCCCCTGTCAAGTGTGACACATCTCATAGTATAGGCGACACCACACCCCCTGTCAAGTGTCCCTCTAACAGTATTAATATCCACGACATTAATAACAATAACAGAAATAATAACAGAAATATTAATAACGATAATATTTCACAGTCACCGTAACCCAGGTTGGTTATGCTAGCTGAACGTAAGGCGAAGGTTAACCCGACCACAGTTTGGGGGTACAATCCCTACTCCCATGTCGTCCAACCCAAGGTTACGTATAGACAGCACTACCCAACCCGGCACGTGAACAAATCAAGTACCAATATCATACAAAAGCCGGCAAAATCCTCGGCAAGACATTTATCATGACATGCCGGCAACATCCTCGGCCATGTCCCAAGTTCTTGCTATCTAAGCATGGCGTAGCAAGCGTTACTACGATATAAATTTAAGCTACCTCGACGTAGCGTTTAGACCGGCACATACCTCGGTCGAGTCACAATCTCGCTATTTATAACAAACAATAATAGCAAGTAATTCACATCATTAATCCTAACCATTGTTAGGTATATATATGCATATATGAAGCATACTAGCATGAAGGAAGAGTCCACAAGCACAATAGAGGTCAAGTCTCACTTACCTCGAAATTCGGGCTCAAATGCCGGGAAGAATCTCCTTTCCCGCTCGCCTTGTCCGCGAAGGACTCTCCACTAGGTCTATTAAGACAAGATATAGCACATATGAGTGCTCAATTATAGCTATTTAAGCCTATAGGCATCCTAGGGTAAAAATTACCAAAATGCCCCCGGGTAGGGCCGAGCCCTAAATTTACAAAATGTACTTTTCCGGACTCCCCACGCTCCCGTGAGTCCAAAAGTACACTTAGATTCCACATGCGAGCCTTGCTCGATGTCTTTCCCCAATTCTTAAGAATCTAGGGTTCTAACCCATTTCCAAGAATCAACCCTTTGATTCTTGTGTTAATCAACATAAAGATGGATTGAAAGGGCTTACCTTAAGTGTAAGTATGATTGGGTCTTCAAGAAATACCCAAAAATCGCCTCAAGAGCTCACCAAATGATTTTTATAAGTTATGAACCGAAATGGCCCGAAATGGCCTTTTTATAGCAGTTTTTGCCTCTGTGACAGCTTCTTTTGAAAAAATCATAACTTTTGATAGGAATGTCCAAATGACCTGAAACCAATGCTATTAGAACCAAAACTCAAAGGGCTACAACTTTCATGTTTTGAGTTTTTCCTAATTCCTTACGGATTGGCCGGAAAATCAGCTTTTATCCGGCTGTTTGCGCCAAAACAGAACAGAAAAGTCGCACCAGATTTTCTACTATTTTAGGGGCAAAACGGGACCCTACGAAGCTCGGAATGATCCCAAATTTTGCACACAAGTCATAAAATACTTGGGTGACATGCTCGTCAAGATGGAACTCAATTCGAACCTCCAGAACTCAAAAAGTGGGTCCCACGGCAAAGGTTCAATTTTCGACTTTCGCCAAAATAGCGAAATTTAACCAAACGACCTCGGAATCCAATTCCAAAAGTTGCTACAAGTCACAAATGACTATACAAACCTAACGGAACTTTCGGATCTCTCATCGGAGCTCATTTGCTCAAATCGAGCTCGGAAACCTCTTTTAACTCTTTTAAACTTCCGAAACGGGGACTTTATCAAAAGTCCTATCAAACGAGGTCCGTTTTCAATTTTGAAGGTTGCTACATATCATAAATGACGAGACGGACCAAACGGTGCGCTCGGATTTTCCATCGGGGTTCGTTTACTCAAAACGACCTATCGAAACCCCAAATTCCTTTCCGGAATTTCATAAACGGATCCTTTTCTCGAAAACCTATCAAACGGACTCCGTTTCGACTCAGATTTCACAGACGGGTCATAAATGACCTAACGAAGCTTTTGGGACTGTCGACACGCAAATCGAGGTCCCGAATCCCGTAACGACTATTTGAGGGTCGTTACAAACATAAATAAGGAAATTTCTTCAAGTGTAGTCTTCAAATATCAACAAGTTTAACCCCGACTTGAAATAGGGGCATTTGTAAATAATTGGATCTTAATTTTATAAAATAATTTTGTAATACATTAAATTCAATATATATATATATATATATATATATATATATATATATATATATATATATATATATATATATATATATATATGTGTGTGTTTTGCATAGCTTATCAATTAAGTAGCCAATTTTATGGTAATTAATTGGAAACGGCCAACATAAATAAGAAAATTTCTTCAAGTGTAGTCTTCAAATATCAACAAGTTTAACCCCGACTTGAAATAGGGGTATTTGTAGATAATTGGATCTTAATTTATAAAATAATTTGGTAATACATTATATATATATTAGTCCAAATAAATAACATGTGCTAATAAATTAAATAATTGGATTAATTATTTAGGTCCAATATACATGGATTTAAGAAAAAGTGCAAAAAATTATTGGGACAGTCCATTTAATTGGTCTCCAAATGATGAGCCCACTTCATTAGCCAAGGCATCATGAATGTCATTTTATCCTAAAGGCCAAAACTTGTGCCACATGACAAGTGACGTTGCGCGCCAAATCAAATCTAAATGGCCAATAAAAATGCACCACGTATAAAATTGAGATGTTCTGACCAATCAAATACGGTCTTATTACTATTTAAATCTAATCAGTCAAGTGATACAAGTGAACTAATTCAATCCAAGCAAAAGAGTGATACAATTGAACCATTTCAATTCAATCCAAGCAAAAGAGTTTGTGCTCATCACAACTCCTCCATCCCGCAACATAAATAGGCCTCATAATTCACTTGAGGGGTGCATTCATAACAAGCAACCATGATCTCGCGGATCAAACGGTACAATTTTTTTAAAGCTCCAAGGAATTACTCCCTCCGTCCCAAATTAGTTGTCACCTTCAGCTTTTGCACGCCCCTTAAGAAAATCATTAAATAGAGTGTGTATTTTACTATATTACCCCTATTTAATGTTTGACTATGAAAATCTGTTGAGAATTCTTTTTATTATTAAGGGTATCGTTGGAAAAAACTAACAATTTTAGTCTTGAAATCCTAAAGCGTCAACTAATTTGGGACAAATGAATCTTGCTAAAGCGTCAACTAATTTGGGACAAATGAATCTTGCTAAAGCGTCAACTAATTTGGGACGGAGGGAGTATATAATTACTTACATGTTCTAAGGATTCAAATACCAAAAGGAAGATTCAAGATCAAACTCAAAGGTATTTGGATTACTGCTTAAAATTTATATCTGAAAAGGCGAATTAGAGAAATTATAGAGATTATACTACTCATATATTGAAATCAAATACTACACTTTTTACAATATATTCATGTCTTGATCTTTTTTTACGTGTATTTACTTGTTACAGTGTGCAACTTATAAGGTGCATGGTGGTTGTAAAAATTATAGTAGTGGCGTAGTGTATGCTGTAATTACTCGCGACTTGTACAATTACAAATGAAGAACATCTTAAGCGAATCAAAAGAGAAGAACTGTGTGTATATGGAAAAAAAAAAAAAAACATTCAAACGAATACTTTTTATTTTGGTGTACCCCATAAGATTTTGATCAGCTTAAAGATTTTGTGTTGCTTATAGAAAAGCGTGTTCTTTTGTGAGGTTTCTACTTTTTAATATATTTCTTATATGCAGGTGTTTCGTGCCTTTTTGTTAATATAATTTGATTTATTTCATAATTAATAAATAAAAAATAGAATCAAAAGAAATACTCCTAATTAAGGCACCAGAAAGAGGACAAAACAAAAATCACCATTCACCACGCAGTGACCTTAACCAACGTGCATAAATACATGTAATTCCAACGCATATCTTCTTTTTATTTGTTTTATCTAGCTACTTTTGCTTTTAGAATGAGATCTTAGATCATGCATGCTAAAGTAATTAATACTAATAATCAAATCTTTATTTCATAACTTCTAGGACCACAACTGTGGTTTACTGTGGTACGATTTCAAAATGACTTCATAATCGAGTTTAATAATGAGATGTGTACTCAGAGTAAGATTGGTGCAAGGCAAACCCGGAGGTGTTGCTAAGCACAAACGCGGAAGATGAACAAGAAAGGTAAAAGATAGAAGCAAGACAAAACTTGCTTCTTTCGAAAGAACAGTGAGGAACCTGTCTCAAAGCTCGATCGAAAGGGATACAAGAATCACCCTAACTATGCAACAATCCTCAAGAGAACATTGCCTCTTGCAAACTGAATGATCAAAGAGGAATGTTCAATCGGATTCACCGAAAGCCACAAATCCATAAAAGCCCTCACTGGGGTTTGCTCACGATGGAGACAAGAAGAAATGTGCTCGGCACTTTCATTCAATTCAATAATGTTCAAAAACTAGCTACTTACTATGAAAGGAAACAAGGTTTATATAGGAAATACTAAGGATAAACTAGTAAAAGGGTCACAGTCGACCAATAGAAATAAGCCACGCAGGGCTGAGTTTAAATGTGTTCGGCAGCCTTGACTTCGGTGAGCCTGGCTTCGGTTCTCGATTGTCTGCTCGAACACATTCGTCATCGGGCGCTGACTTAGCTTCGAACACATGATGTTGTGTTCGGCTCTGCGCTGCCCGGTGCCAAGAGCTGTTGTTCGGTAACTTTGTCCTCGGGCTCAAATTTGAAGATGTAGCCCTCGGTTTCAACACTTTGCAATTCCTCTTCCGAACACATGCTTCCTCCCGACATAGCCAGCTGGATGTGCATGTCATGGAGCAGCTTGGCTTGGCTTCGAGTAATTGGTCTCCTCGGTTGATCAGTCACTGCCTTCGGTTGAAGCCTCCTCGGTTGATTGTCGAGTCTGTGATCAGCACTTTGAGCTGCATCATCCTCCCCTTCTTGAGAAGATTTCGTCCTCGAAATCGATTCATCCTCTGTCTCCGATACTTGGCCTACAACACAAGGAGTTAAATCAGCAACATTGAAGGTGTTGGACACATTATACTCACCTGGGAGGTCGATAACATAAGCATTGTTGTTTATTTTGCTCAGCACTTGAAATGGACCATCCCCTCGAGGAGCCAATTTTCCTTTCCTTAGGTTCGGGAATCGTTCCTTTCGGAAGTGAACCCAAACCCAATCTCCCTTCCTTAATTCCAACTTTTTCCGCCCCTTGTTTTTCTTCAAGGCAACCTTTGCATAGGCTTCCTCGAGGTTCTTCTTCGTCTTGGTATGCAACTCGAGCAGAGCTTTGGCTCGGTGAGTACCTTCAAAATCAATAACAACATCTCAAGGCAATGAGGTTAGATCAAGTGGAATTAAAGGGTTAAATCCATACACACACTCGAACGGGGTCATGTTAATCATTCGGTGCACCGTTCAATTGTATGCAAACTCCATCATGGGCAAACGATCAGCCCAGTTTCCAACCTTTCCTTTGGTCATTGCTCGAAGCAAAGATCCCAGGGTTCGGTTAACTACCTCGGTCTGTCCATCAGTCTGAGGATGGTGAGACGTCGAGAATAGTAGCTTGGTGCCGAGGGCACCCCACAAACATTTCCAAAAATGACTCAAGAATTTTGTGTCTCGATCACTCACAATAGTACGAGGTACACCATGCAATTTCAACACATTAGAAACAAACAATGTAGCTACATGATGTGCATCATCACACTTTTTGCAAGGAATAAAGTGAGCCATTTTTTAAAATCGATCAACCACAACGAAGATGCTATCATGTCCTCCCCCCGACCTCGGTAACCCCAAGACAAAGTCCATGGATATATCAACCCAAGGTCGATCAGGCACAGGTAACGGGGTGTACAAACCGTGAGGGTTGGACTTCGATTTAGCTTTCTTGCAAACGAGGCAAGCGTTGCAAAGTTTTTCCACATCTCGTCGCATTTTGGGCCAATGGAACTGCTCGGTCAAGATACCAAGAGTTTTGTCGACACCAAAGTGTCCCATCAGTCCACCGGAGTGAGCTTCTCGAACTAAGAGCTCTCTCCACGATGACACTGGCACACAAACCCTCCCATTCTTGAAGAGGTAGCCATCGTGCCACTGATATTTCTCAACTCTTCGGCCACTCAAGATTGCGTCTCGGACGCACTTTAGCTTGGGATATTCTTCTTACATCGACTTGATGCTTTCAAATCCCATGAGCCTAGAGGCGAGAGTGGTCGCTAAGGCAAATTTCCTTAATAGCGCATCGGCCACAACATTGTCTTTCCCCTTTTTGTAATGAATTACATAGGGAAAGCTCTCAATGAATTCAACCCACTTGGCATGTCTTCGGTTCAATTTCTCCTGTCCTCGGAGATGCTTCAAGGACTCATGATCGCTTTTGATCACAAATTCTCGAGGCCACAAATAATGCTGCCAATGGGCGAGTGCTCGAACGAGGGCATACAACTCTTTATCATAGGTTGAGTAATTCAAAGTTGCACCCTTAAGCTTTTCGCTAAAGTAAGCGATCGGCTTCGATTCTTGCATCAGCACTCCTCCGATCCCAACTCCAGATGCATCGCACTCGACTTCGAATGCTTTGCCGAAATCAGGGAGTTGCAACAACAGGGCAGAACAAAGCCTCCGTTTCAACTCTTGGAAAGCCCTTTCTTGGGACTCTCCCCACACAAATGGATGGTCTTTCTTAACCAGCTCGGTTAAAGGAGCTGCCACGGTGCTAAAGTCACGAACAAACCTTCGGTAAAAGCTACCTAAGCCATGGAAGCTACGAACTTGTGATACCGAGGTTAGAGTTGGCCAATCTTTGATGGCTTCGACTTTTGATTCGTCGACTTCGACACCATTAGCACTGACAACGAATCCTAGAAAGACTACACGATCGACACCGAAGGCACACTTTTTGAAGTTAGCATATAACTTCTCTTCTCGAAGCTTTTCAAGCACAAGCCTTAGGTGTTCGACATGTTCATCCATGGTTCGACTATAAACAAGAATGTCATCGAAATAAACAACAACGAACTTGTTTATGAACGGTTTGAGCACATGGTTCATCAATCGCATGAATGTGCTCAGGGCATTGGATAAGCCAAATGGCATTACAAACCATTCATAGAGACCGAACTTGGTCTTGAATGCGGTTTTCCACTCGTCTCCGGGTTTCATTCGGATCTGATGGTAACCGGACCTGAGGTCAATCTTTGAAAAGCATGAAGAACCACTTAATTCATCTAGCATGTCATCTAGTCGAGGAATAGGATGACGATACTTTACCGTTATTTTGTTGACTGCTCTACAGTCAACGCACATTCGCCATGTTCCATCTTTCTTCGGGACAAGGATAACTGGAACGGCGCAAGGACTCAAGCTCTCTCGAACGAGGCCCTTGTTCAGCAACTCATCAACCTGCAGTTGGAGCTCTTTGGTGTCTTCGGGATTACACCGGTATGCAGGTTTGTTGGGGATTTGAGACCCCGGTACGAAGTCAATTTGGTGCTCGATTCCTCTCATCGGAGGTAATCCACCTGGCATTTCCTCGGGAAACATGTCCTCGAAGTCCTACAAAACACTTTGTACAGCACTAGGCAAAGGGTTATTGTTAGAAAAATCATCATTAGAGTTTAGAAGAATACCCTTGTGCACGAGGCAAATCATCATCTGACCGTGGTCGTTGCCTCATAAGATCTCACCGGGTTGCATGATTGCACAAATCCCTTTTTCTTCGGTCGGTGAGTTTGTCTCTTCGGTCCCCAATTTTGCTCCCATTGGAAGCTTAGCTTTGGCCGCTTCTTTCAATTCTTTGATCCGTTTATAGTCCTCGGTGACTTGCTTTGGAGACAAAGGCTTGAGTATGAAACTCTTCCCATCGAGCTTTACAGTGTAAGTGTTGGATCTGCCATTGTGAACAGCTGTTCGGTCATATTGCCACGGTCGACCCAATAGCAAATGACAAGCTTGCATCGGCACCACATCGAATATCATTTCATCTTGATACTCTCCGATTCTGAACTTGATCCACACTTGTTTGACAACCCTCAATTCTCCACACTCGTTCAGCCATTGTAATTTGTAAGGGTGAGGATGCTTCATCGTAGGTAATCCCATTTGTGAAACCAAAGTTTGGCTCACCACATTTGCACAGCTTCCAGAATCGATGATCATCGAACACACCTTTCCTCTTACTCGACATCGGGCATGAAAGAGATTTTCTTTTTGATTGTCCTCTTCTTCAAGAGTCATACAGCTCAAATTCCTTCGAACCACAAGAAACATTTCCGGATGATCAGCTTCGGCAGCCTCATGATCATCATCACCTTCAGCTCGGTCAGCCTCCTCGATTAATTCCTCCTCGGTGTCACTCGCTTGCTCATGGACGGTTCCATCTTCGAGCAGAAGCATAACTTTGCTAGTTGGACACTCTTTTGCCATGTGACCATAACCTCTGCATTTGTGACACTGAATATTTGAAGCACTAGGAGAGTTTAGTTGCACCTTACCCCTCACTTCTCTCGGTTGGCTAACGGTCACGCCTCTCTCGAAGGGTCTCTTCGAATCTCGAACAGCGTTGGAACTTGCTTGGTTAGGATTCTTCCATTCTTTTCCTCGGTTCAAGGGAGTAGAAGTAGTGACTCCTCGATACCGGTTTTCCTTTTCTTCCTTCACCAATTTTTCAGCTTCGGTAGCAGCATCAAACAAATCTGCCAACGTGTGGTACACGTGGAGTCTCAACTGAGATGACACTTCCCTAGCCAAGTCACTTTTAAACCGGATAATGGCTTGTTCCTCGTCTTCGGTCAGATCAAGATTCAATCGAACCTTTTCAAATTCATCATGGTACTCTTGAACTGACTTGGACCCTTGTTTTAGCTCATATAACTTTTGCATTTGAGTTTGTCTGTACTTGGCACTCAAATACTTAGCATCCATTGTTCTCACGATAGTCATTCCTTTGTCTATGCCTCTTGTCAGATTCCCACCAAGTAGATGCATAAGCTTCGAACGAAGCAATGGCATGGGCAGCTTTTCTCTCATCGGTCATCTCATTGGTCTCAAAAATGCGCTCCATTTTAAGCTTCCATTCAAGATACTCATCGGGATCACTAGTTCCTTTAAAGGGTGGAATAGTGATCTTGACACAGTTCAGATTTGAGTCTCGTACACCACGAACCTGTTCGGGATACTCATCATCTCGATCATCAGCCTCACGCTCAACATTTCTTCCAATATTTGCGCCTCGGCCTAAACCTCGGAAATTTCCACGTCCTCGGTGAGCTTGCCTTCGTTGAGCGAATGGCGGCTCACGCTCATATTCATCCTCGGGAAATTCCTCATCATCAACCTCTTCGGCTACAGCGCCAAGGTCTCTTCGGGCCCTTGGAAGTGGTAACCTCTCTCCTCGGGGAATGCCCAAGTTTTGATTTCCAGCTTGGGGATTGCCCATATTTTGTTGCGCTTGGGGATTGCCCAAGTTAAGTTCTCTTCGAATTGGTTCACTCGTCAACTGATGTTGTCGAACAAGCTCAGCATACAGCTCAGGTTTCATCGGAGTTGATTGGCTCGTTCCAGCGCCGGACCCATGCACGGCCACGGACGCGCTTCCTTGTTCGAGTTGAGCTACTCGAACACTCACTCCTCTCACTTCGGCACTGATTCCTTGTATCGCAGCCATGAGATCGGCCATCGATACTTCGGGCCTTTCAATGCCTTTTCCTTCGCCTCCATTCCCAGCCATGGTACCTGCACAAGTCAAAGACCAAACAATTGTTAGGGTTAGAAATCACCTCACACTCTCCCTCACCTTTGATGGGTGGCACTCGGGTCCACTCAATTTATGGGTTCGGTTTTGGTCACTCAAGGACTTGTTAACAGTGGCTCGTCCAATTGATCTGTCCTCTAAGACCCTTCAAGTTCGACAATAGTCACTGCCTCTTCGGGAAGAGTGAAGTGATGTTCGACTGGATGGAACGGACGCTTTTACTGAGCTCGGGGAGTCAAAAGAAATTTCTACGAAAGTTTGGACTTCGGTCACCCCCTTCGCACGAATTCCTATCAGCTCAAATGAGTTAGTACGACCTCGAGTAGGACAATTACTCAAAAGATCCACCAACTAGAATTTTTTGTCACAAAAGAAAGTGAGAACCTAGGAGAATCTACCCTTTGATTCCCTTTTGGAATCTTTTTCGATCACACCAACTCTGTCCGTACAAGAGTGGTCCCTCCTTGGTACGGATAGGGTTTTACCTTATCCACTTTCCTTTTTCTCAGCGGACAATTTTCACCTGGGATTTTGATGTTCAAACTTTTACCCCTTCTTCTTCAATGGAACAGTGACCTTTGCTCCGGCGTACGGACTCACAACTTCGGTTCACTGCCCACAAATTTCAACAGATTTGGGTTGCTCTTTCAGCTCCGGTCTCAACAACGGAGGAAATCAAAGTTCTTC
Source organism: Petunia x hybrida (assembly GCA_037355625.1). Lineage (NCBI taxonomy): Eukaryota > Viridiplantae > Streptophyta > Magnoliopsida > Solanales > Solanaceae > Petunia > Petunia x hybrida. The sequence goes on along the minus strand of JBBBVM010000023.1, from coordinate 4,503,730 downwards.
GAACCAAAACCCAGCTCGTTCGTGTCGTACACTGTTACGATTTGTAACAATTTTCCGGCGTACGGACAACGCTTCAACTTTTTAAAACTTTGATTTTCAAGCAACAAAACAAACCCAAATCACTCAAGATCCACCATTCTTCATCGGTTTCATCCAAACACGATGGGTGGTTCGAATTCCAGCCACCATTAAAGCTCAAAACAGTCCAAAATTTCACCAAGAAACCCTAGTCACAAAATCAGTACGTCGGGTACTTGTTGGAATCAGGAAACAATGGTGAACAAGAATCAATGGTTGTTTTTCCCAAACAACCAACAATCAAGCACAATTTTTGAATTTTCTTTTTAACACTTTCTTTTTTTTTTTTTTGTAAAGTAATAACACCAACAGTAACACAACCAAATCAAGAACACGAAACGGAAAACAAAGACACAAACGCACGAAAATAAAGATAATTTGAACAGGATTTGGGGTTGTAGAAACAAGCCCAAACCGTGCTCTGATACCAAGATGGTGCAAGGCAAACCCGAACGTGTTGCTAAGCACAAACGCGGAAGATGAACAAGAAAGGTAAAAGATAGAAGCAAGACAAAACTTGCTTCTTTCCGAAAGAACAGTGAGGAACATGTCTCAAAGCTCGATCGAAAGGGATACAAGAATCACCCTAACTATACAACAATCCTCAAGAGAACATTGCCTCTTGCAAACTGAATGATCAAAGAGGAATGTTCAATCGGATTCACCGAAAGCCACAAGTCCATAAAAGCCCTCACTGGGGTTTGCTCACGACGGAGACAAGAAGAAATGTGCTCGGCACTTTCATTCAATTCAATAATGTTCAAAAACTAGCTACTTACTATGAAAGGAAACAAGGTTTATATAGGAAATACTAAGGGTAAACTAGTAAAAGGGTCACAGTCGACCAATAGAAATAAGCCACACAGGGCTGAGTTTAAATGTGTTCGGCAGCCTTGACTTCGGTGAGCCTGGCTTCGGTTCTCGATTGTCTGCTCGAACACATTCGTCATCGGGCGCTGACTTAGCTTCGAACACATGATGTTGTGTTCGGCTCTGCGCTGCCCGGTGCCAAGAGCTGTTGTTCGGTAACTTTGTCCTCGGGCTCAAATTTGAAGATGTAGCCCTCGGTTTCAACACTTTGCAATTCCTCTTCCGAACACATGCTTCCTCCCGACATAGCCAGCTGGATGTGCATGTCATGGAGCAGCTTGGCTTGGCTTCGAGTAATTGGTCTCCTCGGTTGATCAGTCACTGCCTTCGGTTGAAGCCTCCTCGGTTGATTGTCGAGTCCGTGATCAGCACTTTGGGCTGCATCAAAGATCGTAGGAGTATCAAGGTTAGAGAGGTTACATTTTTTAATTAGTGTCGAAAATTATAAAACACTTCTGCAAAACTTCTTTTCGCTGCAAGCAATCATAAGGAGTAGATTAAGCAACTATTGTCTGTTTATTAGGAAGGCGAGCCGACTTTATTCCTTTCATATTATATGATTGAGTGAATAAATTAGTTGCATAATAATAATACAATGTGTACGAAAAATGAAAATAATACAATAATGCATGTGTACGAAAATGTTAGCTTATAATAAGTATACAGTATTAATTAAAGAGTTAAAGTGATACTTTAAAGTTCAAACGGAAATTGAGGGTCAAAGGAGCTTCAAAGTTCAGCTGTTGGGGTTTGAATTGTTACTTCTTCTTCTTTTTTTTCCTTTTTTTTTTTGTGTGTGTGGGTGTGTTAAGTGTTACTTTAAGAAGAAACCGAAACTGGGATCAGTGGAGTGTACTTCCAAAAGCTCGGCTTATTTCGTTGAGTTATGCTTTTCAAGTCATATACTTCTATTTTAAAAGAGTGATTCAAAATTTAATGTCCTTATGGTTGATAAGGTGCAATGGCCTCTGGTTTATACTTTACCCTCCTTAAGTGAGAGCTCTTATGTTGAATTTGAAGTTAATAGAGTCTAACAAATGAAGAAAATAATAATAATAATAATAATAATAATAATAATAATAATAATAATAATAATAAAAACTAGTCGAGTCTAATAATTGACAATTGTATCTAGATAAAGGAAAATAGGACAACATTTTATATTGGTGTATCCATTCTTTGTAAAGACACATCTACTTATGGAAAACACTTTTTGAAAATATTGAATCAACATAATTTGTTTATTGAATACAGAAAAAAATACTTCTAACTGAAGTGGTAATACTTTTTAACGTACTTTTTCTGAAAATTGAACAAAATATATTCTGTATAGACTTTTAATATTTTGGGACCAACTTTTTGCTTTTGTTTGTCTGTATGTTTGTTTGTTTTTTTTTTTTTCTTTTGGAATATATATTAATTTTAATACCGTAACGCCACAAGCTTCCGAAACCTCCCAGGTAAGATTGACTTAGCAAGCATCCAACTCAACACTCACCCAGCACAATGAGTTATTAAACGAAACATTTACCCACTAGCCAGTACGGTGAAATTTAGTTGGATAGCCGCCTATTTTAAGGTTAACTGACAAATACCTAACATTTGCAAAAACCTAGATGAATAAATATAACTGCTGATACTCAGTATTTTATCTAGATTTCATTTCAAAATCTTTAAAAAAAAAAAAAAAAAAAAAAACTGAATTTTGAAGTAAAAACTGTTGAATATAAGGAAACAATACCGTAATTCTCAAACTCAAGTATTTTTCTATAAAATTCAGAATTGTTTATTTCAAAATGCAGTATTTATTTATACTTAAATTTATAAATATTTCTGAAGTTCGCCGTTCTTTTAGAATTTTGCAAAGGCTGATAATACATCGTTTGTGTATTGGGTGAAATAGCACTTGCATACGTGGCACATTGGGTGTATGGCTCGAGGCATGTTATTTATGAAGATTCGTAAGATGGTCACGAAGCAGGCAGCTTAATCCTCGGAGCGAATCTCCGAGGTCAAGGTTCGACTCAGACCTCGAGACAGAGTTACCTCGGTTAGGCAAGAGTTCACTTCCCCGAGACGAGCAATTTATGCCTCAGGGAACGGTTACAATTCAGCAAAAGATCAGCCCCAATACTCTTTCCCATTAATCCAGCATTTAATGAGAATCGTGGGCGAGCCACGATCTAAACATGGGATTGAGGCTTTAATCATCGTCAGCCTAGTGATCTCTAAATATAACTTTACTTATACTGTAAATTCATTCAAAAATACTTACAGAAACTCTGTCAAATTGTAACCTCATAACAGTTATTATTGGAATCATATTTTAGTTCTTGTTGTCCAATTATTTTCATTGATTTATTGTCCTTATAGCAACTTTGATATAATATATTATTTGTAAACCCCTTACAAATTCGATTGATTGTCCTAATCTGATTTAGAACAATACAAATTGGCGTCGTCTGTTGGGATCAAGCAATTACGCTTTGTTCCAAAGTTGTACGACACGTTTATTCGTATTAACATCTTTGATTCTAGACGATGGCTGATAATGAAGAAACTGTTAATGGAAACCAACAGCGCCCTGATGGGCAAACTAATGGTGGAGCATTGATGCAGGGAAAACGAGCGGGAGGATGATGCAGGGCAAATCGAGCCTAAGGCCCTTACCATCAAGAGCCGGGATTGTAGGATGCAAAGGATGGGAAGCCAAGAGCTTTCGGAGCAATTTAAAGAAGTGTTGAGAGCACCCAAGGCCAGGCGCTCCGCCCAGGACCCTAGGCGCTCCGCCCAAAGCAAGAGGGAGCCAGGCGCTCTGCCTCCAAGGTGGGCGCGCTCCGTGCAGGCGACTCCACTGTCCACTTTGCCAGGCGCTCCGCCTACTTTGCAGTCAAACCAAGACGAGACTTCTATTATTAGCCTAGTATTATTTACTAGTTTGACCCTACGTGGTCTTTGTTATTACACTCAACTTGTGGGGTTATTTTAGACTTTATTTAGAAGTGTAGAACCTCTATAAATACTACACTTAGCTCATTAGATCATTAGCTAATTTTGAGATTGAAGAATAGAATTTAGAAGAGACTAGGTCCTTCTTGTTGAAGCTTGGCTTCATGTATCTCTTACTTGAAATCCATGGCGGATCAACCAAGTATGATCTCGTGATTGGTTCGAGTTTCTTTCTCTCTCTTGGATAATCAAAATCATGGTTTGATTCGATTATCCTTTCTTTTCTTCTATTTCTGTTCTTCCCCATCCCTTAATTTCTTGATCTCGTGTTTACTTTATTACTTCCGCTATCTTTATTGCTTCCGCTCGTTTTTCCTGCATCAGTTTGGTATCAGAGCAAGGCTCGGGTTTCGTTCTTATGAATCCACGTTCCTTGTTCATCGTACCTTTACTTTAGTGTTCTTGTTCTTGTTGTTATTGTTCTTGTGAAAGAAGAAAAACAAAAAAATTGAAAAAGTTTAAAATCCAAAAAAAAAAATTGGGCATAACTTGTTAGTTTGATTGGATCTTGATATGGGTGTTATTGGAGATTGATCCTTATAGAAACCCCGTTGTTTTGATACCTAAATCACATGATTTGAAGAAGTATTACGAATTTTGAAACCCCAATTTTTCCTAAACCCTTGTTCTTGAGTTCATGCCGTGATTCTTGGGTTTGGTTGATTGTTGGTTGTGAAATTGATAACGGGGTTTGATCTACATTAAATAAACAAACAATTTGGTATAATTTTTGTGAGATTTGGAGTTGTATAACACCAAAATTGAAGAATCAAAATCCAATTTGAAACCCTTTTGAAAACCCACTTTGAATCTTTGAATGATGATTGTTCTTTGATTGTTGGATGTTTATGGATGAAATTCATTGGGGTTTGAAGAAAATAACATTATACAACTTTGGGTACCATTGATTTTGAATAAAAGGGGTGAAAACGTTGAAAATTTGGGTCAAAAAGCATCAAAAACCCGTTTTCGGAAAAGCTGGAGCAAGGGCCCAGGCGGACCGCCCACCCCCTAGGCACCCCGCCTACCTTACTCACTTCCTACCCACCTAGGCGGACCACCCACCCACCCAGGCGGACCGCCCAGTTCACTGGTTGGTTCATTTTGCTTATTTCATGGTTTTTTGTGTTTGTTTTGCTTCCGAACTTCTTGGTTAGTATTTCTAAGGTATTTGTCCTACTTTATTGACACTAGTCTTTGAGCTTTTAGGGCGTTGTGTGTCTTGGAGTCTTACTTAAAGTCGTAGAACTTACTTGCTTCAAGTGCGCATTTAAATAGCTTCCGTACATCGAGTCACATAAACTCCATTCCGAACCATTACTTGGGTGCAATAGTTGATTGATCTTGCCATTATGATTACTAAGAGACAAGAAGGTCTTGAGTGGAAAAAGGCTTGAGTGGTGAGAACAATAGAGTGTGGTCACAAAAGCCAACGACCTTGAGTGTATACATGAGTGGAAAGAAAATTGAGTGACATCTTTTGAGTGATACACGTGAGGGAGTGAATTTGTGAGGTCCTTAACTCTTTGGTTACAACTATGGCTTCGGATGATGATTGTGGAGGGTATGACTTATGCGGAGATGATGGAGACTATGGTTCCTATGATGATGATAATGGGTATTGCTATGACGATTCGGGGAACCAAGGTTCGTATGATGATGAAGCGGGTCACTATGTTGATTATGAAGTTGAAGAAGACTATGAGGCTTGCGAAGATGAATGCAAAGATTCTTATTCATTTCGAAGATGGTGACGCTTCAAGGTATGATGATCCTACTTACTCTTCTTGTGATGAATTTGAACATGATAATAGCGACATGGAGAGAACGGATGGTGAAGTTGATAATACGAATTGTGCATATACATATTCTCTTGGTGTTGCTTGTGGTGTACAAGGAAGTAGTAGTAGTCCTTCCATTAGTATGGGAGGAGGTGGTGGTTGTTCCATGGGAAATGGGAGGTTTGCATCTTCTAGTTGTACTAAACGACTTAATGCTCCTAATTCCCATGTGAAGGGTGGATTGAGAAATGGTGTTGCTCTTACTACCAATGGAGTATATTGCTCTAGTAGTCGTGGTAGGAGTGGTGCTATGGGCTATGGAACCAAGGCGAGAGGCACTTATGGGTTCCATAGTGGTACTCCTTCCTCGACTTTCAACAACACTTCTAATGTTGGAAGAGTGACGGGAAGTGGAAGTTATCATAGTGGTGTTGCTAGGAGAGGAAGGATAATGAAGATTCGAGTTGATAGTGATGGTTATCTTGAACTTCCAAGCTCTTACTTGGATGATCCTATACGAGACTTGGGTCTAAGGAGGTTCGTTTTTGAGGTGGAAGGTAATGGAGAGTACTCGCTCAAGATTGGTGACACCGATGCCAATTGCATTAGTACCTCGGTGGTTGATGAGCTAAGGCTACCTTGCTATGCCCTAAAGCATCCTTATGAGTACCACGGAGTGTGGGTTACCAAGCAAGCTTGGGTGTGCATATCTCATAGGAGTTATTGGGGTTATATGTGGTGTGATGTGTATCCCATGCAATATTGTGATGTGTGGTTAGGTGAGCCATGGTTGCAAGGCAAGAAGGTGCGATATAGCCTTGTGAATAATAGGTATTATGTGAGCAAGGGCCAAAGGGCTTATGACCTTGAGCCTCTTGGAGCAAAGATCAAGTCACCTCCTAGTATACCTTCTAGGCCTATGCAAAAAGGAAAGGAGCAAGTATTTCAATCCAAGGATGAAATGGAGCAAACAAGAAGTCCTACACTCACAAGCAATGGTGGGACTAGTGCAAGAAAAGAGTTGGCAAATGTCAACAAGGTGAACCCCAAACCACAAGCTCCAAAGCTAAGTGGTTCACCAACAAGAAGAAAGAGATATTAAGTGATGAGTCTCTTAGTCCTAGATTCCGGGTTGATGTTAAAAGTCCACCTACTCCGGCTATGGGTATTCTTGGGCCTCGTCCCAATTTACCCGAATATGAGAGACAAAAGATTGAGAGGAGTAAGGGAGTGACCGGTGACATTCCCCGAGTGGAAAAAGGAGAGGATGTGTTGAGTGATGTGAGTGGGATGTCACCACCCGAATCTACACCCGACCTTGAAAAGCAAATGAGGGAAAAGAAAGAGAGAAAAAAAATCATTTAGAGTGAGGACACCCCTTATTCTAACCTTAACCCTTTATCTTTTTCTTCTACTTGTGTGAGTTCTTGTGTACGTATTCTTGGAGGCAATCTAATGAAGCCTCAATCATCTACCAAGAAGGATGGACAAGGTGAAGAAAATCTTCAATGTGAGCTTCAAAATGAAGAGACAATTCATGACACTTCAAGTACATTGAGTGAGCAAGATGGCCACTCAATGGTATGTGATAGTTCTTCCCTTGAACATGTTACTTCCTTGTCTCATGGTAGTGTTTGTGATAACTCAACACTAGTTGATGATTTGTATGATTACAATGTATTTGCAACTAGTGTAGAGTCGAATGGTCAACTTGTGTTTGAATGTGAACCACTAGTTGAGAGGGATGATAAGCCACATCATGATGTGAGCTCGGTTTTCATTGAACCTCTCTTTAGTGAAGATTGTGTAGTTGACCTTGCTTATGAACCTTGTTATGACACCTCACCTATATTTGACAAAGGGGAAGATAAGTTGAATGAATACCCTACCCTTTCCCTTGATGAATTGCTTGATAATGGCGGACCTATGTGTTGTAGTGAGGATGGTAGTGACCTTGAGGAGTCCCTAGTGGATGAGATGGATCGAATTGTATTCGATGACTCCTCAAGTATGGATGATGACTCTAGTTTTGATGCGTCACCTTTGATGGGTAGTGGACTTGTTTTCACAAACCCTTTGTTTGAAGAGGATTCTCAAAGAGGTGATGGTGAATATCAAACTAGAGAAAAGTTTGGATTTAAACCTCCATGGTTAGGAAAGTTGAACTCTATGGACAATCCATTTTTTGGAACACCAAGTGAGATGAGAGACCTTGGTCTTGATTGTTATGGTCCATCTTCTAGTAGTCCTAACCTTCATTGTGTGGACTATAATGATGAAGAATCTATTTTGGAGACTTTCCTTGGGAGTTTTCCTAGTGAGTAAGATTGTCTTAGAGGTGGAATTGGAGGTGAGGAAGCCACTCTTGGTGTGTGTAAGAGTAGGGGAGTGGAGTATTTAATGTTAGTTGCCAATTGAACTATTTTGTTTACTCCACCCTATATGTTGATCACACCTTGGGTGTTGAGCATGCCAAGGCCAATGAGTCACATTGTGATAGTAATGCGTTGAAGGCTTGGTGTGTTGACCATAAGCTTGGAGGTCATAAGGAACTTAGTCGCTTAATCTTGCATGTTCCATGTCTTATTGATCTCTTTGCTTATTATGGTAGTGAGTGCTTGTCATTGTTGAGCCAAGAACTTGTTGTTTTCTTTGGAGACATAAGCTTTTTTATTAGTATTGATACTTGGCTCTATCACAAAAGTGTGATTTTCACATCACTTGCACTCACTCTTGTTGGGCTTGCCTACTCTTGTAGTGGGAAGTTTTGGTTTGTTCTTATTGGACTTAGGGATCATAGGAATTTTGATGGCTTAATCTTGCATATTCTTTACCCTATTGATCTCTTTGATGAATCTTGTGTTGAGTTCACCCATTGGGGAGGCCAAGTACTTATTTTTTTCTTTGGAAACATATGCTTTATCATTGTTATTGATACTTGGCTATACCAAAAGAGTGTGTTTTCCACACTACTTGCACTAACCTACTCTTATAGTAGGAACTTTTGTTCGTCTTGGTCTTTGGTTGTAGGTCTTGATGGTTTGATTTCGAGGAAGAAATCCTTTCAAGAAGGGGAGGATGATGCAGGGCAAATCAAAGCTAAGACTCTTGCCATCAAGAGCCGGGATTGGAGAATGCAAAGGATGGGAAGCCAAGAGCTTTCGGAGCAATTTGAAGAAGTGTTGAGAGCACCCAAGGCCAGGCGCTCCGCCCAGGACCTTAGGCGCTCCGGCCAGAGCAAGAGGGAGCCAGGCGCTCCGCCTTCAAGGTGGGCGCTCAGCCCAGGCGACTCCACTGTCCACTTTTTCAGGCGCTCCGCCTACTTTGCAGTCAAACCAAGACGAGACTTCTATTATTAGCCTAGTATTATTTACTAGTTTGACCCTACGTGGCCTTTGTTAGTACACCCAACTTGTAGAGTTATTTTAGACTTTATTTAGAAGTGTAGAACCTCTATAAATACTACACTTAGCTCATTAGATCATTAGCTAGATTTTGAGATTGAAGAATAGAATTTAAAAGAGACTAGGTCCTTCTTGTTGAAGCTTGGCTTCATGTATCTCTTACTTGGAATCCATGGTGGATCAACCTAGTGTGATCCCGGGATTGGTTCGAATTTCTTTCTCTCTCTTGGATGATCAAAATCATGGTTTGATTCGATTATCCTTTCTTTTCTTCTAATTCTGTTCTTCCCCATCCCTTAATTTCTTGATCTCGTGTTTACTTTATTGCTTCCGCTATCTTTGTTGCTTCCGCTCGTTTTCCCTGCATCAAGCATTTGTGCCTCCACCTCCACCTCAACCAATTGGTATACCTCCACCTCCCCCGCCTCCAGTTGCCCCTTCTTCATCAAGATTGAATGATACATTTCAAGCTTACGTTATGAACTTCTTATAACAAATTCAGGGGCAGCTTGCTGAACAAGCAAGCATTAATGCGGAATTTCGTAGTTCATTGGAAACTATTCCGATGAGAAATAATGCTACCCCTACCAATACTCTACCCGTGGTTCCAACTGGAGGCATCCCGAACTTTGTTCCTGTCGGCGCGACAATATGAGGACCTCCAAAAGGGGCTATATCTGGAGGCTCGGGGACTGCTCCACATGTCAACCACCCTTCGGAACGGCTCCCACAATGGCGAAAACAAGCGTCTCGGTAGACCTTGAGAAGTGGAAAAGGGATTTTTAAGCCTAATTCGAAAAAATGCTCGAAAACGTCCCCGGGGTGAGGAAGACTCAAAGAGCTTTAGATATTGATAAATGTAGGCAGCTAGCTTACAAGCCCAAGGCTGCCCCGGCACCCATCCCACAACACTTTAAGGTGTCGATCCTAAAGAAATATGACGGTACGACCGACCCTGTTGAGCACCTGACTGAGTTCATGGCTATGGTGAAGGGCAACGATCTGACCCCAGTGAAGAAGGAGTCCATGTTCTTGAAAAAATTTGGAGATGCTTTAGAAAAAGGAACGCTACGTTGGTATATGCACCTACCCTCCGAGTCTATCTCCAACTTTAATGAACTGGCTAATTTATTCATTAAATCTCATACCGGAGCGCAAAATATCCTCAAGCAGAAATAGGACATCTTTGAGGTTAAACAATGGTTCCGGGAGCCAATCAATGACTTCCTCGAGCACTTCCAATCAAAGAGAATGGAATTGCCAATGATGGATGACAATATGGCAATCATGGCATTCGAAAAGAACATTAATGTCAGCAACTCCGAAGCTGTTGCCGAGTTGAAAAAGGAACTTCAGCAATGGCAAGCTCAAACATGGGATGAGTTGCACGATAGAGCTACTGCCAAACTAAGAATGGAGGAAGCAGAGTGAAGAGCAACTGGCCTAGGCTCTAGTTATAGAAATCACCCCGAGTCTTCATGACGAGCCGAAGCGCCACGTGGAAACTTGAAGGGTCGGTATGACTCGTACAACTCATAAAAGCAACACGTGGGTCAAAGGCTCGGGGGACAATATGTTAGCCAACGGCTCGGAGGAAGGGTTAACGCAAATGTTAATCAAAAGAATGCTGTGGGGCTTTCCTTAGTGTCTAAGGTTAAGGATTTGCCTCGAATTTTAGAGTACAATTTCAACATCTCGAACTCAGAGTTGGTGAACGCGTTGAAGGGATGACTGATCAGGGGTAAGACTCTCAAAAGATATGAGAACGGCCCCTGAGAAGAGGGACCACTACCTATATTGTGATCTTCATGCTGATTATGGGCACCTTACCGAGCACTGCAAGGCGTTGTGCCTCGAGGTGGTCCATTTGCTGAAGAAGGGCATGCTAAAAGAATATCTGATTGACAAGGGAAAGAAAAACTTTGCAAAGAACAGGGGGGATGGACAGACATCAAGGGCCCCATCTCCTAAGAGGGTTATGAATGTTATAACTGGGGTATCGTAAGTAAACGGGGTAAATTTTGCCGCAGCGAAGAAGTTTGCAAAGCTCTCCATTACGATGGAGAAAAGAACTCTAATTGGAAGTTCGGGTAAAGAAATTATTTTTGATTATGACGATTGTGATGTGATGATGTTTCCCCATCATGATGCTTTGGTCATTATGTTGAGAATCAACGACTCAGATATCAAACGAGTCTTGATTGACCCCAATAGCTCGGTGAACATTATAAGCTATGGGGCAGTGCAAAATATGTGGTTAAAGGACTTTATCGTCCCAAAGTCAATCGTCTTGACTGGCTTCAAAAACTCAACAGAGAAAACGCTGGGTGAGATCACACTCACTACTTATGCTGAAGGAATTGTGAAAGAAACCATGTTCCAAGTTATGCCCAAGGACATGGCTTATAATGTGATCCTCTGGAGACCTTGGATTCATGCGATGGAAGCCGTACCATCCACTCTTTACCGAATCATCAAATTCCCTACTTCTTGGGAAGTTCGTTCAATCCAAGGTGAGCAACGAGTAGCTAGAGAATGCTATTCAGTTGCCTTGAAAAGTGAAGTCATCCCGAGTGGACCATTGAAATAGCAATCAATGCACCCAGGGTCTGACGAAGATGGGGGTTTAGCTCTTAAAATGTTCCAAGGAGGAGAGGTGGAAAAGATTCTGGTATGTATCCAAGAGCCTCGGAAGCAGAAAGCCGAGGACTCAGCCATCGAGGAATTGGAATCCTTTGCGCTATCAAAGGAATTTCCAGATATGAAGGCATTCGTCGGCTCGGAGTTGGACCCAGAGTCGAAGAAAGCTGTTGTTGAGTTATTGAAGTCCAACGATGACTATTTTGCGTGGTCCCACGCCGATATGGTTGGGATCGATCCGGAGATTATGACACGCAAACTCAATATGGACCCTCACCACACTCCGGTGAAGCAAAAGAAGAGGCCACATGCTGGCTTAACGAGAAAGGTGATCGAATATGAAACAAGGAAACTCCTCGATAATGGTATCGTGAGAGAAGTTAAATACCCCGAATTTCTCCCCAACGTAGTGGTCGTGCCAAAAAAGAATGGCAACTGGAGATATGTGGGTAAAAGTACGCCACCTATTGTTAGGGGATACGAGTCCAGCTGGCGAGACTAGACTTATCCTACAAGTGACCAGGCACACTGGATACACGCCTGTTCTACGAGTTATGACCGTTCAAGCAGTACGGGCATAGAACGCAAGGCATACATTTTGTCGCCTTAGGGTTACAGTCTCCTAGTTAGGATTTCGTATATACCACCGCTTTGAGTTTATAGGCCCATGAGCCTCATTAGTCTTTGTATTTTACCATACTTAGGACTAGGTATCTACTGCTATAAATACTCCTCCTTACATTGTATTGTACATCAAGCGATTCACCACTGAATCAGACTATTCTCAAGGAATAAAAGCTCTTTACTTTCTTGTCTATTATTTTTCTCTCAATTACTTACTCTTCGTCGTATTTTACTGTATTGCTTGTTACCCCTTCATAAATTTAAGTGTTTAACCTAGACGCACAAATTTAGGCATAAACAGTTTGGCGCCCACCGTGGGGCCCAGGCAATTGTAAGTATTCTACGAAGAAAAGGCGCAGTCATGTTAGACGAAAACACCCCAAATAATACTGTCGACGCTATAGATGAGTCTGTATAGGGACCTAGCGATCCTAGCATGCAACCAAACGATCATGCTAAGGAGCCAGTCCAAGTGCCCAGCGACGCTGAAGGTGACCAGTCACGCGAAGGTAATTCTGATCTCAAAGGCTTTCTTGTTAATCTCCTCACAACCCTGTCAGCGCGGGCAGAGCAGAACTCCGTCAACATGGTCGAGGGTATATCTCAGAAATTAGGAACTATGTTCACTAGATTGTCTCAGAAGCCAGCATCCCCGCGAGGACCAGCACCCATGAACGATACTTTAGCGTCCGCTCCTAATCGCAGGCTCAACATGGATGCCGCTTCTGGAGGTTCAACGACAGTCAACAATCAAGACCTCAAAGGATCACCTGTCATTCAGGACATTGTGAAGGAGATGAAAGCCATCAACGACCGGATCGGTAACGTACCGGGTGCACCACCTTAGGTTACCACAATAGATGAGCAAAAGTTTTATAAGTATGCAGACAAAGCAGCGCTGCACCGATCGACGTACCAAAACACTTCTACTTGTCGACACCCATTTTTCCCCGAACCCGGTTAAAGTTCGAAATAGGGCTCGACTTATCGGAACTCACAGGTAAAGAGTTGGAGTCGCCACCTAACATACTTTTTTAACTAGGCGTATTAGAGCACCTACTTTATTTCTAGCCAATTTTACAATTAACTCTGAAATCTAAGTCCACGAACCAGAAATTCTGAGTAAGGGTTCAAATTAACCCAAGAGGAAGATGTTAGGCACCTCTCAGATTCCACCAAGTGTGGTTCCCGGCCGGACTAACAATTGGAATTCAAAATAAATGAAACAAATTAAATAGAACAATTTTCATTATACGATATTAGATACATATAATTGTATTTAAAATAAACGACTCGTCTTCTCTGGTTACTTTCTTCCATAAAGAACTTCAACCAAATCGACCTCGCAAAAATAAAATAATTAGTTAGTATATCAAAAGCAAATTGATAATAATAAAATGAAGATTGCAACAGCGAAACATTAAATTGGATCAGCAGCGTTTTCTGGAGCGCCGTCTTCAAAATCATTCATCCGAATGTACCTCACAAACATTATGAAACGCATTAGCACGATAATAGTAAAATAAAATAAGTAATGAATAATAATAATTAAAAAAAAGTAACAATAGAAATAATAATAATAATAATAATAATAATAATAATATTAATAATAATAATAATAATAATAAGAAAATAATAATAATCTTAATAATAGTAATAATAATGATAATAAAAAGGAAAATAAATTTTTAAAGGTTTTAGGCTCAGATTTCGTCCTATCGGGTAGAGGTTTAAGGACGTCGATACAGCTGCAAACAACGGTGGTCGGCTGTGTTGCCATGCCAGGTACCGGTCCTACACACTCTATGCTCATTTTGCAAAGCTTATACTCATCATCATTGCCTTTCTTTGTTTGTTTCGGGACACGTAAGGGACGGTAAATACGTGACGGGACCTGTATTGGCCTCCAAACGTCATTGGCCGTGTAGTATCCGTTCAAATCAATGTAAATGCCTCAACAGTAACATTTTTCATAGGTGCAACTCATGTACGGTATCGTTCCGATCGACAGAAAACCAGTAGAACAACATAAAGGAGTATTACACAGGGCAATACCACATAAAGGAGTATAAACCAGTATAACGCAGCAGGTATAATGGAAACCAGCAGCTTAATCCACGACAACAGCAAAACAATTAGGCCGAATAGCATCTATATATATATTAAAAGGAGTGTTCTAGCCATTGATAATTAGCCAAGTGTCACAGCAAAAAAAAGCCATGTGTTAGATTTTAGGACAAATTGGTTAAAGTAGGTGATTTAGTTACTTTTTAAATTTTAATTGAGAGAGTTGGTTGAAATTTGAATTTTAAAATAACAATTAATTTAATTTAATGATAATTTGGTTAACAGATTGCACGATGTAGGAGTTCTGATAAGTGAATGAATTCTCCTAAAAAATAGCTAATGTGAAGATAACCATAATAAAGGATAAGGGAAGTTACATGGGATAAGTATTTCACATTTCGGAAAAATCGGCAGTTTGTTCCTCAAAATGTGACACGAGGGTTGGTTTTTAAATAGTGGCATTCGAATGAATAAGGGTAGTTTTCTTTTTCTTTTAAATTTTTTTTTCTTTTCTTTTTCCTTTTTTTTTTATCATGGACATAAAATAGGGCAGTTGAATGCAAAATATAAAGAGATAAATATGAACGTGAAAGTTGCACGGCTTGAATGAAAAACATAAAAGGATTAAAAAAATGATTTCTGTGAGGAGATGTGGGAGACATCGGAGGTGCATGCAAAGTTGGATTATAGTAAGTTGTTTCCTCAATATTTTTGCAAGGTAAGTTATATGTATTCTCTTCTCTCCGTATTAATTATACATTGTTCTATAAAGTCCTGTTCCTCTCAAATAAATATTTTGGCAAGATAACTTGGCATTTTCTGATGGTTTGCATAATAACAATTGTTGTGCAACTTTTTGGACAATATTTCTTTTTTCAATTTTCTTTGACTAGAGAAATACTCTAATATGTCTGACATTTTCTTTAACAGGAGTTGGCGCAGGGAGGGCGAATGGAGAGGTAGAGAATATTCACTAGAACAATACACTTCTCATGAATTGGAAGCTTAATTAGTTATGCTCTCTGAAAAATTGTAAGTTTCATTTTTTTCTTTTTTAGTTCATAAACTCTTACTTGATAAGATTTTTCAGTATATACTATGATGTATAGAATATCCATGATACCATTTTAAATTTATGAATAGTTGCTTGATAAACTTCGATTTAGGATTTGAAGATGGATAAAAAAAAATGCACCGGAGGATAAAAATCAGGAAACAATTGGGGTTTGAGTTTGAGATCCATCTTGAAATATAGTTTAAAAATTGCATGCCTACTTTAGTTGGAAACTCTGAAGAGAATAAAAAAAGAATGGATATATATTTTGACTTTAAACAAATTTCATATGAAGAACTATAATATTGTTGATAATTTTTTATTTGACAGGTAACTATGGATTTGGCTAAGGCTGTGAGTGCCACTGATACAAGTTGTGGAGTCTCATGTAGTCATGTTCAAAGATTTGAGTAAGGCACTGGCCTTGAAGCAAGTACACTTTAAGTTTTAGTCGCTATCTTTATTATATAGGTAAAGTAAAAATCCTTAAGAGAATTTTCTTTCCTATTCATTCTGATATTGTGTATACTTATATAATTTGGCATGCAGTATTAGTGAAGCCACTATGAGCATACTCACAAATATTTCACTGGGTTGATCAACTAAACCAAAGTTATGTTGACGCAAGCTTGCAAAGAGTACGCTTCCTTGAAAAGTTGCTCCTTTCAAACTTTAACCACTCCTACTCTTTAAATAGGTATGTGTGTATGTATAGTAACAGTAATCTTTTAGGAGTTGTTAAGAACTCTTGATATACGAATGGAATAAAAATATTGTCGAAGAAATACCTCTACAACATACCTTATAGTGGGATGTTACTTGCATTTTCTTTGTTTCTGAAGTTTGAATTTTGTAACAAGAAAAAGGAAAAAGTGTAAGCTGATACTATTAGAGTGATCCTATAGCATATCTTTGTTTTTTTAATGTTCTATCTTGATTTTCCTTTTTTTTTCCTTTTGTTAAATGTCTCGGTTAAGAATTAAAAGTGTAAGCTCATACTATTTGATGCTGCAACTTACTCTTTTACTGCAACATTATTTATTTGTTAAGCTATAATTAATCTGATCAGTTTAAGAATTTTGATTTTTATGTATTGATTTTGAGTGTATATAAAATGATACAACACCAATAATGGAATTACATTTTCGTGCTAAACTGATCAGATTAATTATAGCTTAACAAATAAATAAATAAATGATGTGTATTTTATTGTCCAGATCTATGGTCAATTAATCGAAACTGATCAGATTAATTATAGCTTAACAAATAAATAAATGATGTGTATTTTATTGTCCAGATCTATGGTCAATTAATCGAAAAAAACACATCATTGTTTAAGAATTTTGATTTTTGTGTATTGCTTTGAGTTGAGCGTGTTCACTTAATTTTTTATAACAGAAAAATATATACAATAATGCAAGTAAGACCACTATGCTAATGGGCTGGGTTCTTTCTGATTATGGTGGTCTCTCTACATCGAACAAAGGCAAAGTTGGAACGACGGCAAACCATTTGTCCATCGATTTATCTTGTCTTTCTTTTTAAGCTTTTGTTCTTTTGATCTCTATAAGATCATTTTTTCCCCATATGACACTCATATGTTTATTTGTACGGATGGTTAGTGAATATCATGCTCTATTATTAGTATATATAAAAATGAAGTAGCTATTCAATTTCTATATGATTGGTTTAATGTTATTTCATAATCTTTATGTTGTTTATAATGTAGTGAGAAAAAAGATATATAAAAGGAGGTCACTCTTGGAACACAAAAGCCGCATTCTAAGACAATGTGATGAAATTAATTAGTTGTTGAATTATGATCTAATCTTTGAAAATAAATGGAAAGAGAGAAAGTTATGGATTCTTTTTGAATTTGAATTTATGAGTAAATATATTTTTTTAAAAGATAAAAGCTATATACCCTATCTTTGCCAATTAAACAAGAGGTTCAACTATCATTATAATTTGCATCATTTGTTTGAATCAAAGATAACTTGATTAATTGACGAATGCTCTGAATTGTTTGCAGTATCTTATTTACTATATAGGCGGGAAGTCAACGGCAAAGCAACCTTCAAAGAAGAAGAGAATGGACCAATTCTATACCCTCTTCAATTATTCTATATGCAACCATAGAAGCAGTGTAAAATATCATATTGATACAAAGAATTTGATTGGATAGTGATTATATGAATGATCTTGACAATGCTATGGATAGCACAATTTTAGTAACGGCTCATATATATTAATATCTGGCTTTTTTAATGGGAATATTTTTACTAGAGAAGTTGTTTGCAGTATTTGCCAAGAAAGCTTTATCACAACTGAGGCAGCTTTGACTGAGCTTATAGACATATTTAGTGAATGAATAGATGAAAGTGAACATGTCAATAACCTCGAAAAGACTGGCCACCTTTCAAAGGTTATTTCAACAACAAGCATGTATCAATTTAAATTTACAAAAAGTGATAGTGAACTGAAAGACATTAAAATTGTGTGAACTGAAAAGCATTGAAACAATATGAATGAGATCAAATTTCTCTTCTATATTATTACGTATATAAAAGGTGAGTTGTGCAATATAATTTTGCCAAGTGACAAATTGCTAAAAGTCCGAATTGCAGCTTTGAAAATTGCTAATAGGCAATGTCATATTTTTAAGTAGTACAATATAGTTTTATTTTAGTGTAATACTTATAGGGTAGAAATTTAAATTTTATTTTTAATGTTTGAATAAAAAATGAAATTATGAAATTACTAGAATAATATAGTAGAACTACCAAAGGCTGCTGTAACTATACAAAAAGCCGAACATGTATTAAATAATCTTTTTATGCATGTAAAGTTATGAATTTGACTAAAACAATATCAAAAAGAGGAAGGCGGATGCAATACCACAAATCCAACTAAATGTAGCATATGCATATATATGTCGAAGGTGTTTCTCAGGAAATGAATGTCAAATGGGTCTTAGTCCTCCCAACTTGAAACGTAGCATAAAAAAAATTTTCGTAATTTAATTGAGACGTCATTGAATCTAATTTTCATCTAAATATTAATGTGTTATTACAATTCACGTTATTTGCATTAGAAATTATATGGTCAATAAATTATTTGCACTGCAAACTATATGATGATGTATTTTTAGGTTTTCTTTTTTTGGAGTGAATGTATCATTAATTGTGTCTAAAATTTCTTTATTGTGGCGTTGTTTAGGGGGTGAGTTTCCACCGAAAAAGAAAAAATAAGAGAACCACAATGAAAAATACCAAATTCATGTAATAAATTTATATATGTTATTTTTATAAATAAATTTTGGTACGACTAATTTTTGTTGGTATCAGCTGCGCATCGCGCGGGTACTATACTAGTAGATATTAAACAAAGAAGAGAAAAAATAGTATATCGGTAGTAGAGCATAACGAGGTTGTGATAGCAGGACACCCATCACCGTATAAGGCTGAACAACATAGCCAAGAGATCGTCGGTGAAATTCCCTATGGTAACAGCTAGACAAATCAACATCCAGAAACGTCTTTCTTTTCAGTAGAAGTAAACGAATAGAGCGGACTAGGAAATGAATTCCAATAAGACCAACGGTGCATCGCCAAAGGCGTGGGAATCAGCAGAATAGCAGCGAGAAGTCGGGGAAGGTGGAGTGACGTCAGCAACGGCTTTCTCGCGGCGTCGCTGCAACTCACAACTCGTGCCCGCTTCTTCCTGTATTTTTGTAACAGTCAAAAGGGAAACAGAGGAGATGAAGATCCCCGGTGGTGAATATCCAATGGTGGTGATGGGTTCTACTCCAACCCACACACAACCCCAGTCCCGATGTCCCCTTCAACTAGTGTCACTGCCTCACCCTCTCCCTTTTAGATCAGAAAAGGATTGGAATCGAGACCCCTCCCCCTTGTTTTTCCCATCTTTCTCCTGTGGCGTGTGTGTGTAATGGTCTTTTTGTATGTGTTTCTGATGTGTGTCTCGTTACCACTAATGGTGGCCTTTAAATAGCTTTTCTATTGTGCAACGGGCAAAAGTCCAGAATGGAATAGATGGAGAGACGCTGAGGGAATTGGGGGATCTAGAGTGATTAGCAGATATGAGAATGATTTTGGGCTGAACTTTGTATGTAAATGTGGGAAAATTGATAGCAATTTTTTGGTATTGGCAAGTCAAATATTGAAAGCATTAAGTGAAAATAGAGAGTGTATATTTTGTCTATACACTTTAGTAGAACTAATACATAAAATGCATTTGGACATACTTTCGTCTAGTTTTAACGAGAGAAATAATTTGAATTTCCAAATAATGTGATAAATTATGAATGAAAATTTGCCTGAAATTTTTTAATTGGATTGATAATTAACTTAAAGGTGCACGATATATATATATATATATATATATATATATATATATATATATATATATATATATATATATATATATATATATATATATATTAAATGTATAGAAGAAAGACGAAATGCACACATAAAAAATAATTATAGTCAACTTAAGTTAAATACGTACAAATAGTCATAAATATTATTAAGTTTTAGAAATGCTTTAAATTGCACAAACAGCCATAGTTTTGATAAATAGCCTAAGTGATGCAAAATTGACTAATATAACCAAAATTAGTTACATAATGTATCAATATGGGATAACACACGTAAATGCATGCCTTCTAATGTAAATTTGCTCAAACAGTTAAATTGCACCTTTTAAGTTAAATTATAGCCAATTATGAAAAAGGAGGGACAAAATTGGGTGTCAACAGCTGCCCCTCTTTGCCCGGGAATGATGAAAAGAATCTTCGGGAAAAGATAGTTGACGGAGTAGCCAATTTTGTCACGACAGACAGATAAAGTGAAAAGAAAAATGAGAGTTTTGGGGTATTTTCGGCCAAACCCCGGTCTCTGAGTTGCCTACATATCTCGGGTTTCACGAGAATCAGGCCGTGTGTAGTTCTAGAATGGCATGTTGCCTGTGTGAGATGTTTATGACGCATGATTTTAGATGTCAGGAGTAGACTTGTCAGAGTATGCAAAGTTTACATTGAAAAGTACTTTGAAATTTTACAAGGTACATGACTGATTGATATAGCACAGGCATCGTTGAAGACGAGGTAAGGTCGATAGATCGAACGTGGGAAAGAAGGCTTGTAATCATCCTAGTTATGAAGATGTGGTGCACGACACACCCATAAAGAGGAGTTTATATGGACATAGTTTCCACTACAACTCGATAAATGAGTCATCTTCCCTTCAATATTGTCTTGACCAAACTGGAGAATATTGAGAAGCGAAGCACGATATATGCGTATGATTCAAATAGATGGGCACGATTAAGCACGAAAATACGCATGATAGACACAGATAGGCTTGAATAGGAAGGAAAACAGACTGGCATCCAATAAGGGATGAAAGATTAGGTAGATCACTTATGTGAGTAGGGAAATTTAGCTTTGAGCGCTTTGGAACTCGGCAAAATAGGTAGCTCGCGGGTGTAGCAAAAGCATTGTCTGTAGGATTAAGCTTCTTGAGTGGTGTTCTAGAATGGTGCATAATATGTATTTGAGGTTTTGTGGTTGTACAATTTCATGTAGGGTAGTGATCTTTCGGGAGCAAGTGTTCGAGTATGGGAAATGGTGTAGGGGTTTGTCGAGAGATCGAGGAGTGACCTGCAGCAAAACCAAGATAAATGCAAATAGAGATAAAGATAAAGATAAAGTAAACTCCTTGTTGAGCTGAATAGTTGTTTGTCATGTAGTTATGTAGTCTGTTTTTAGGTGCTTTCAGTGCTAGGAAATATATACCTCTCATCCGAGGATTTTTTTTGTCGCGTCTGGCTGTGTACCCTGCGAACAAAAAGTAAAGTGCATGTCGCGTCGGGCTGTGTACCCTGCGAACAAAAAGTAAAGTGCCTGTCGCGTCAGGCTGTGTACCCTGTGAACAAAAGTAAAGTGCATGTCGCGTCGGGCTGTGTACCATGCAAACAAAAAGTAAAGTGCATGTCGCGTCGGGCTGTGTAACCTGCGAACAAAAGTAAAGTGCCTGTCGCGTCGGGCTGTGTACCCTGTGAACAAAAGTAAAGTGTCTGTCGCGTCGGGCTGTGTACTCTGCGAACAAAAGTAAAGTGCATGTCGCATTGAGTTGTGTACCCTGCAAACGAAAGTAAAGTGCATGTTGCGTCTGGTTGTGTACCCTACGAACAAAACTAAAGTGCCTGTCGTGTCGGGCTGTGTACCCTGAGAACAAAAATAAAATGCATGTCGCATCGGACTGCGTACCCTGCGAACAAAAGTAAAGTGCCTGTCGCGTTGGGCTGTGTACCCTGCGAACAAAAAGTAAGGTGAAGTGCTAAAAATAAAATGTCATTATCATGTCTGCAATGCTGCTAAGAAAGTCGTCGTGTTTCTGCTTTTATAATGCCTGCACTCAAAGAAAAAATTTTGTGAATTGCGGGGGATGGGGGGGGGGGGGGGGTTTGATTTGTGCATTCCTCATATGCCCTGCATCTTCCTCCTGTAGTGCCTTCTTTCATGAATGATGGGCCTTGGTCAAGCTTTCTTCGATGAATTCCCCGTTTTTGTACTTCGTCTCTCTTGAAATTTTGAGAGGATCTCAAAAATTTCTGCCCCAGTGTCGGCTTGCGTCTTTTTGGAATTTTTTGAGGAGATCCTCAAAAATTCTACCCCAGTTTATTGCCTTTGATAGATCATCATATTATAGTAGTGCATGCATAACAAACATAAAATATGTGTATGTCCAATTTTAAGGCGGACGAGCCTGTTATAGTAGTGCCTGCAAAACAGAATAAATGAGCATGTCCAATTCTAAGGGGGACGGCCTATTATAGTAGTGCCTCCAAACAGAATAAATGAGTATGTCCAATTCTAAGGCGGACGGGACTAATTGTCATATTCTAAGCCTGACGAGGCTGGTCGTCATATTCTAAGCCTGACGAGGCTTGTCGTCAGATTATAAGCCTGATGTGGCTAGTCGTCATATTCTAAGCCTGACGAGGCTGGTCGTCATATTCTAAGCCTGACGTGGCTAGTCATCATATTTTAAGCCTGACATGGCTAGTCGTCATATTTTAAGCTTGACGTGGCTAATCGTCATATTCTAAGCCTGATGTGGCTAGTCGTCATATTTTAAGCCTGACGTGGCTAGTCGTCATATTTTAAGCCTGACGTGGCTAGTCGTCATATTTTAAGCCCGACGTGGCTAGTCGTCATATTTTAAGCCTGACGTGGTTAGTCTTCATATTCTAAGCCTGACGTGGCTAGTCTTCATATTCTAAGCCTGACGTGGCTAAAGTGCTATCATGTCCGTTGTGATTGCCTGCGAATCTTGCGTTCGTGCTAAAGGATCTGTTCTCAAAGAAACATTCGTTAGTTAAAACAAAATGGTTGCATTGCATTGAACACCAAAGTATTGGCTTGAATATGCATTTGTCCTTTAGTGTGATGATTAAGTATTTCAATGACTCTGATTATGTGGATACTTGCATTCTCAGAGTGAGATTGGATTTGTCGGATTTGGAGGCTGTCCGAAATTGTATTTGTCTTGGGTTGTGATAGGGTGTCTTCATGTTTCGTGCTTTTCTTTTCAAAAAAATCATGGAGCTAACTTTTATGGATTGGTGTGTATAGAAAATGTATTTGTGGTTTAGGAGTTGCGATTTCCATTTGTCGGTTCTTGTTGTACCATTGGGTCAATCAGACTTTGAATTTTTTGTGTTTAGGTGTTGGGTATTTTCTGATGTCATGGTATTGAATGTTTGAGTGATGAGTGTAGATCTTTGTTGGATCGAATTTCGGAATGGGTATCTAGGGAGTAATTCGTTTGTTGGGTGCAATATCTTCTGATCGAGCTAAAGGACTAAAGGGGTGAGCATTTGTCTTTTCGTCTGTCCTTGATTGTGTTGAGCCTTATAAGCTTGTTGTTGGAAGTCTTGACAAAGGAGAGGTTGTTTATTGTGTAAGTTGGATGTGGTGTGAGGTTGTGAGTTTTGTTAGTTTCGCTTGTATAGTGATTGGATTTCCTTCTTGCGACTTTTGTGTGGGTAAAATGCTGGTTGATTTTGGTTGTCCACACTCCACATCACAAGTTGTACGGCAGTGGAATTTGGATCATCTGAATGCTCTCGGTGTCACGTGCTAGTGGTTTAAAAGACTTTTTTCCAGGAGAAAATATTTTCAGCTCGGCTTTCTATTTTGGCTTTTTCTTGAATGCAGATTTTTGACCAATTTCCGTGTTCAAATGCAAAGCAACCATAATAAGGTGACAACATGCACAAAACTATGTTAGCACTTTAGCAAAGATTTGAAGAAAAAATAACACATAAAGCATAAGAAAATGACTAGACCGCGGATGATAGATTAGCACTTGAATTTGGAGATTATGACAAGGATTTTGGTTAAATGACTTATGCTTGTTTAAACAGGAGATGAGGAGTTGAATGTCGATAAAGATGTTGCAATAGGCTATGTTGTGTGACAGAAAGGGAGATCGACTTTTGTTGAACACCAAGGTCTTAAGTCCATTTGTCATCCTTCCCTGCGAATTTAGGCCCGTTGCGATGTCTGTGCATTTTTGAAAGAGATATTCAATGATTTTCATATTTTCCAACCAGCTGCTGCAATCCAATCTTTGCCTGAACTTTTCTTGTCATGTAGATTTTGTTGCCAAGAGACCGATCCCGGTGTATCATGTATATTCTTAGATCGTTGCTTCAGTCAAGACCGTTTTAGAGGTTGACCATATTGTATTCCTTGCTTAATGTAGTTGTTGTCATGAAAATTTATTTAAATAAAGCTTTTGACCAAAATCGCTCCAAAAAATCTGTCTGCCCCCTGTTTTTGTATCAAATTAATTCATGGTCTTTTAAGTGTCTCAAATAGCTTCAGCTTGAGTTCCTCGTCTCGTCCCACACTTGCTAGTTGGTAGGGATATACTTTCGATACTCAGCAAGAGTTTCTAGCTCCGTCATATAATGGAATTTTTGTCACTGCGCCTTTGCATTTTTTTCCAAATTGAATCAACCTGCTAATTTTTGTTGTTATGCATAAACCTTTGTATCATCAAGCGGGTTTGGATCATTTCCCACTTCCTTATTGCCTTGTGATAACCCTTTGAACGTCTTTTTGGTCATGAATAGGTGCAAGTTTGGAAATATTATGGATTGCCTTAAATGTATTACAATATGGACTAGACCAACAAAATGATCCTCAGATATTGTGTCAAAATAAAGTATTTCGGTAAGTCATGTGTGCCTTTGAGTTTGACCAATAAATCTCCTGCCCTGTCAATTTTCTGCTTTGTGTGTATAGTGCCTGCTATTACAAACTCTTCTTGTTTTGAAAAATCCCTGATAAGTGCACTTTGCTTAACCAAATCTTCTGCCTTTGTATGGGGTGGAAGGCTTGGTCTATGATGTTCATCCTTTGCAAATGTTCCATCGACCAAATTTGTAGGAGTAAATTACTACCTTCAAAAAAGCTAGCACCTTTCTTGCATCTTTCTAAAGCTCGGTACATTTCTGCAACAATCATTGGTACCAAAGTATATTTTTTGTTAAAGTCCTTGAGTAAGGTATCTATAATTGATACCATGCAAACATCAACTCGTCCTTTGTATTCTGGAAATACGACAATCCCTAAAAAGTTGGTGACAAAAGCAAGTATACTCCACTATTGCCAATTTGCCTTGTTAATGCTGAAATAGTCTTCGGATTCTTGAAATGCTTCTCCATACCCAAATTTGATGTAGAGGGAAGTCAGAGAAATTCCTGACTGCCTTATACTGTCTGTGCATAACTCGGGCTTAAACCCTACCATTTCAAAGAAATCCTCAGGTGCAATGTTCTTAGGCATCAAGACTTCTTCACTTTCGAATGGTAATTGAGTTAACCCGCCTATTTCTTCCAGTAATGGTGTCAACTCTACACTCCCAAAGTGAAAAACTGCTCGGTCTGCATCCCAATAGTGTAATGCTGCTTCTACTATCCCTCTCATTACCGTGTGCTCCATTAGTGAAATCAGGTTCCCCAACACCACTTTAACTCGGTCTTGTTGATCTATGCTTAAGTTTCCCCACCAATCTCTGAGTAACTGAGGGATCTCAGTAATCATGTCAAATGTTCTATTGGCCATGATCTTTTATAAAAGGTGAAGGACGATAGGAAAAGGGGAGAAGAAAATGCCTAAAATTCGCTTTATTACAAACAAATGATCAACGTGTGGCACAAGCTTTTGAAAATAATGCAACAGAGAGTATGAAGAGAAGTGTCGTTATGGATTGAGAATCCTTTAGACACTTTAGACTAAAGTTCCTAATGGACTTTTGACAAACCACAGATGGCAAGTCTTTATATAATGCCTAAAGGATAAATGTGCATTACGTGTCATTCCGTCTATCAAGCGGTCATTTCTGCTTCAAATTGGGCCTTTAGTGCCTTTTCGGTTACTTTTTGTGCGTTTGAATATCATTGAATACAGAATAATTCCAAATACTTAGGAATAAACAGTCGTTTTTTATTCAATTTGGGCTTTGATGCCTCTTCGGTTACCTTTTGTGCCTTTGAATGACATTGAATGCAGAATAATTCTAATAAACGGTCCACAATTGCACGTTCAACCCTATAAGTATATGCCAATAAATCATGTTCAACGCTCTTTGGGGATCAAAAACCCGTTCAGATTTTTTGAACATGTTGGCCTATCAGACTTGAGAACAAGTCGACTGATGCATAGTCCTAGAGTCACCACTAAGAGCTGGGTTAACTTAGACCGAGTTTTATTATCCTCTCAAACGGACAACTCGGGGGCAGGAACGTCTCAGACCAACTAGATTCCAAGTTGTTCCCCCTAAAGGGCATTTTGTGAGGAAGAGGCGGTCGTAACCACCGTATTTTTTAACGCACGATTTTGAAGTTGCCAGGAGTGGCGGGAGGTATGCGCGGTATGCACAAGCTTAAAAATACACAATTTTTGAAAGAAAATGCACACGTTTTAAAAATGCATAAGTTTTGAAAATGATGCACATGTTGAAGTAGTTCACAAAATAAATTTAGAAAAAGAAAACCAAAAGAAACAAGTTAGTTCTAAAAATGAAATAATCAAGCAAGCATAATTTGAAATGATAATGTGAAAAGGAATTTAAAACATAGAGTGTGATGTATGCTTCTAATGGCATCTAGGAGTGGGTTTCTAGACAAGGTTTCACCCAAGCGGACAACTTGAAAGTCGAAAGCATGCAAACTACCAAAAGCTTCGCTAGTTGGCTAATTTTGCATACTTTCCCTAAAGGGTGCTTTGATAGTGGAACGACCGTGGGGTAATGCAATCGTTCATGGTGTGTGCAAGTGTAAATATTTCAGGAGTGGAGGAAGTGCAAATAATAATAAAATAAATACAACAATCAATTTAGAGAAAGAGCGCCAAAAATTTAAACATCTAAAGATAAACATCAATCCTGCGAAAGGGAAAGAAAGAAAAGTTAGTATTCAAAATGATAAGAAAAGAAAATAAGTGCAAGGAATCCCAATTTAAAGTCCGTTATGGTTAGAACCTTGATATTCCCAGCGGAGTCGCCATTCTGTCGACACCCATTTTTCCCCGAACCCGGTTAAAATTTGAAATAGGGCTCGACTTATTGGAACTCACAGGTAAAGAGTTGGAGTCACCACCTAACATATTTTTTAACTAGGCGTATTAGGCCACCTACTTTATTTCTAGCTAATTTTACAATTAACGCTGAAATTTAAGTCTGCGAACCAGAAATTCTGAGTAAGGGTTCAAATTAACCCAAGAGGAAGGTGTTAGGCACCTCTCAGATTCCACCAAGTGTGGTTCCCGGCCTGACTAACAATTGGGATTCGAAATAAATGAAGCTAATTAAATAGAACAATTTTCATTATACGATATTAGATACATATAATTGTATTTAAAATAAACGACTCGTCTTCTCTGGTTACTTTCTTCTATTAGGAACTTCAACCAAATAAACCTCGCAAAAATAAAACAATTAGTTAGTATACAAAAGCAAATTAATAATAATAAAATGAAGATTGCAAGAGCGAAACATTAAATTGGATCAGGAGCGTCGTCTTCAAAATTATTCATATGAATATACCCCCCAAACATTATGAAATGCATTAGCACGATAATAGTAAAATAAAATAAGTAATGAATAATAATAAAAAAAAAGTAACAATAGAAATAATAATAATAATAATAATAATAATAATAATAATAATAATAATAATAATAATAATAAAAAAGGAAAATAGATTTTTAAAGATTTTAGGCTCAGATTCCGTCCTATCGGGTAGAGGTTTAAGGACGTCGATACAGCTGCAAACAACGGTGGCCGGCCATGTTGCCATGCCAGGTACCGGTCCTACACACTCTATGCTCATTTTGCAAAGTGTATACTCATCATCATTGCCTTTCTTTGTTTGTTTTCGGGACACGTAAGGGACGATAAATACGGGATGGGACCTGTATTGGCCTCCAAACATCATTGGTCGTATTATACGACTCGTATAGTAGCTGTTCAAATCAATGTAAATGTCTCAACAGTAATATTTTTCATAGGTGCAACTCCTGTACAGTATCGTTTCGATCGACAGAAAACCAGTAGAACAACATAAAGGAGTATTACACAGGGCACTACCACATAAAGGAGTATTAACCAGTATAACGCAGCAGGTGTAATGGAAACCAGCAGCTTAATCCACGACAACAATAAAACAATTAGGCCAAATAGCATAGCAATTAAACAAAGAAGAGAAAAAATAGTATATCGGCAGTAGAGCATAACGAGGTTGTGATAGCAGGACACCCATCACCGCATAAGGCTGAACAACATAGCCAAGAGATTGCCGGTGAAATTCCCGGTGGTAACAGCCAGACAAATCAACATCCAGAAACGTCATTGTTTTCAGTAGAAGTAAACGAACGGAGCGGACTAGGAAACGAATTCCAATGAGACCAACGGTGGCAGCGGTGCATCGCCCAAAGCGTGGGAATCAACAGAATAGCAGCGAGAAGTCGGGGAAGGAGGAGCGACGCCGGCAACGGCTTTCTCGCGGCGTCGCTGCAACTCACAACTCGTGCCCCTTTCTTCCTGTATTTTTGTAAGAGTCAAAAGGGAAACAGAGGAGATGAAGATCCCCAGTGGTGAATATCCACTGTTGGTGATGGGTTCTACTCCAACCCACACACAACCCCAGTCCCGATGTCCCCTTCAACTAGTGTCACTGCCTCACCCTCTCCCTTTTAGATCAGAAAAGGATTGGAATCGAGACCCCTCCCCCTTGCTTTTCCCATCTTTCCCCGGTGGCGTGTGTTTGTAATGGTGTTTTTGCATGTGTTTCTGATGTGTGTCTCGTTACAACTGTTGGTGGCCTTTAAATAGCTTTTCTATTGTGCAACGGGCAAAAATCCAGAATGGAATAGATGGAGAGACATTGAGGGAATTGGGGGATTTAGAGTAATTAGCAGAGAATGAGGGGGATATGGGAGAGAGATAAGGGATTGGAGCAGATATGAGAGTGATTTTGGGGCTGAATTTTGTATGTAAATGTGGAAAAATTGATAGAAATTTTTTGGCAAGTCAAATATTGAAAACATTTCGTCAAAATAGAGAGTGTATATTTTGTCTATACACTTTAGTAGAACTAAGACATAAAATTCATTTGGACATACTTTCGTCTAGTTTTAACGAGAGAAAGAATTTGAATTTCAAAATAATGAGATAAATTATGAATGAAAATTGGCCTGAAATTTTTTAATTGGATTGATAATTAACTTAAAGGTGCACGATATAAATATATATATTAAATCTATAGAAGAAAGACGAAATGCACACATAAAAAATAATTGTAGTCAACTTAAGTTAAATACGTACAAATAGACACAAATATTTATTAAGTGTTATAAATGCTCTAAATTGAACAAACAGCCATAATTTTGATAAATAGCCTAAGTGATGTAAAATTGACTAATATAACCAAAATTAGATACATAATATATAAATAGGGGATAACACACGTAAATTCATGCCTTCTAATGCAAATTTGCTCAAACAGTTAAATTGCACGTTTTAAGTTAAATTATAGCCAATTATGAAATGATTGACAAAATTGGGTGTCAACACTACCTTCCAGATAACTTATAGTGCACGGATCCGGATGAGCATATTCTTGCGTATTACACAGTTGTCAAGAGCAACGAAATCTCAGAAGAAGAAATCCAGTCTGCTCTGGTGAAAAGGTTCGGCTCAACCCTGACCAAAGGTGCCCTTGCTTGGTACACTCAGTTACTGATGGGCTCCATCGAGTCATTCACCCAGATGAAAGATTTGTTCAAGAAAGCAACACTCATCGATTCCGAAACCAGGTACCCCTATCTAGAAAATTTGGCAATGTCCCTAGTTGTTACTCCTAAAAAAATTCGGCCCTATTTCCAATGTCATCATATAGCCGTAGTTACAGCCTTCCCCTTATGAAATATTGCACAGACCTGAGTTGTCAAGAAGGCTATCTAAATGGGCAGTAGAGTTGAGTGAGTATGACATTACTTATCAGCCCCAAACTGTCATAAAGTCCCAAGTGTTGGCGGACTTCGTGGCTGATTTTAGTGCTAAGATTCTCCCCGAGGCTGAAAAGGAGAACTTAATGTCTAAGGGACCAACTTTTGGGATTTGGACACTCTACACGGATGGAGCTACTAATGCAAAGGGCTCGGGGCTAGGAATAGTTTTGGTGGCTCCCACAGGGAAAAAGATGAGGCACTCAATCAGGTTTAAGAAAGTGACCAACAATGAGGCGGAGTACGAGGTCGCCATTGTCACGACCCAAT